>VZTX01022144.1:198361-416498 GCA_013400915.1 Pardalotus punctatus | reverse complement strand
AAACACTGCAACTACACTGTAGTATAACAACCAGCCTCCATTTTGAAACCTTTGTTATAGGAAAATGTGGGGATTTTTTTTATTTGCATGAAGAGGGACTGGAGGGGGTGGATAACGCAAATACTGATGTCCTTAATTTTATGTGGATTGATGAATTGCACAGCACTCTTCCAAACCCAGGTCAAAGGATGTGTGTTTCACATGTAGCATTGCCTTGGCAGACACCTACAAATGCCAGCACATACAAGCACTGCACAAAGTGGAGGACCCCCCTACAAAATCACAGCTGGGGCATTTGCTCAGCTTCAAATGTTTAGATGTGGTGCTTAGGGACATGGTTTAATGCTGGACTTGGCAGTGTCAAGTTTCTGGTTGAACTCAGTGAGCTCCAGGGTCTCTCCCAACCTAAATTATTCTACATTCCAATGATTCTATATAATGAGCTATGCGCTTAACTAACCTTCATATCACTGCTTTGCAGGACACTTGGAGTTCTGGTCCCTCAGATATATTGCTTTCAGGCTGTGGAGACTGCAAATGTCATTAAGTTGCCAAATAGCTGAAGGCAGCCCAGAGCTTGTGCAGGGCAGCCAGCTGGTTTGACTGCAGATGTGTGCCCTATATGCAACTGGATCTATACGCACGGAGTTAGCAAATGGAAAGAAATATATGATCATCACAGCACCAAGAAAAAACAGAATGTGATATTATTATTTTCCTGCTATTATTTATTATTAATGACTTGATTCCTCTGAGAGGGGTCGACATCAATGTCAGTTGCCAGTTCTTGACACTTCTAAGGAAGAGGCCCATTATTAATTAATTATTATTATTATTGTATTACTGCGCCAGCTGTGTGATAGGTGATTTACAGACATATTCAGGCAGGGTCCCTACATGAAACGTATAAAATCTAAAACATGAAAATTACAAACAGCATTACAGACAAACAAGCGTGGGAGAGAGACAAAATGACAGAAGAGATTATGTTTGTTGCAGGGTCACTGAGCAAAACCCCGGGCTCAGGGGAGTCCATGGGAACTTTGCTGTTGAGCCCACAGGCTTAGGAGTTTGCTGCTTAGTTTGCTTCTCTTCTTGCTGATTCGGGGGGAGAGTTGGGGGTTTCAAGCCTATCTTCAGATGCCACTGCAGCATCAGCTCAGTTATAGGTCAGTGAAATGAGATGAAATATATCAGGGCATCTGGGTCCTAGGCATAAAGTTCTGAAGAAATAAACTATTGGAAGGACATAAAGATGAGCTTGAGGAAGTAGCTGGCAGTTAATTAGTGGAAAACACAAATTATTATGTCCAGTGTATGTGCCATTTTTCCCTCTATCCAGTCCCTAGTAACTAAAAGGAGCAACTTATTCATGGTTATATCCACTTCTTAAAACAGACGGAGCTATTTTTCTCTCACTTACATGTATTTTAACTCAGTGCAAACTCAGTGACTTCAGAGAACTTACTTCTTTCACTACATGAGAAAAATGCTGTTTCTGGTTTAATCCAAACTAACTGAAGTCCCTAATGGAACAGCAGCTTTGCCCAAAGCTCTCTCCACAGTAAATATAGAAGAACAATGACCTCCAGAGCATAATTCTGCCCTCTGGAGGTTTCTGTCTTTCTCCGTTCACTATGGAGTTTAGAGTGACCAGATTCCTAACTCCTGCGCCTCTCAGTGAGATGCCTAAATTGAGTAGAATGAATCCACACCTCTATGCCTATGCATAATTTAAATCTACACCTCCTTGTAGCTCTGCTGCAGACCAAGTAATTGCTGAGATACGTGACAGCAAGAGATAGTCAATAGATAGGAAGACCATTAAGGACTACTTGGATTACTTGTACTTTGCTGGGCTCTTCAAGAGCACTTTATGCCCATTAACATTTCACTTCTGCTGTCCTTAAATGTCAGAACCTGACCGGACTTTTCTCTTCTTGAGAGGCATATAGGCAAGGTTTTTACCCTGCATCGTGTTTATTTATTTACAGCCTATTTTGAGAAAAGATTAGTTCAGTCAATCAAGGATTTTAATACATTTATATGGCACAATGGTGTATAAGTTTATTGACTGTGATTTCATGATGTGGAATAGGGAGAAAGCTGTCTTGGAAAAATGTATTGTTATTTTATATGAAATTCATGATGCTATTAAGTTTTTGGTCTCGTATACTGTGGAGTGTAGCATTTCAGAGATAAACTATCTTGATGTTTTCATTTCAAAGACAGGTAATAAGTGGAATACAACAATTTCCTGGAAACCCCAGACAGGCATAATGTGCTTTATGCAACCAGTCACCATCCTGAGGCTCTTAAAAAAGTTTTACTTTATAGCCATTTTGAGAACCTGCAGGATTTGCAATCATGGCACTGGCTATAGGGTAAAGATGGATTATCTGGTTAATAAATACAGGGAGTGGGACTAAAAACAGGAATATATCATGAAAGCAAACAGCACTTGTATTAAGGGAGACAGTACAAAATTGCTGTAAATTGAGGCAGATAAAAATAAGAAATTTTGCTTTTGATGACACTTTATAGATCATTCATAATGACACCACTCAGTCTTCCTTCTCTGCCAGCAGGATTCTTTTCTCCCAGTCTCACAGAGGTAAGGTGCATTTCTTGGCTTCTGTGCTGAGTGCTTTTGCACAATTGTGCCTGCCTCTTATTGACGGGTACACAGATCCAGTGTCTTTTGCCAATGCTCCAAACTGGCAGGATGCCATAAGAGATACAAGAATGTTTGGACAGCACTGTGTCCAAAGGACTGTGCTCCATCAATATATCCCCAGGCACAGCGTCATTTTAGCATTGTTATGTATTTCTGAGACAGTGTTACCTCAAACCAGTTCGAAGGATAAAAAGAGAAAATCATGCCTTCCTGTGACTAACTTCTACAGACACAGAGATTTCACCAATTTTTTGTCTCAAGCAATATATTTTTCACAGCAGCAGATCTGTTGTGTGTTTGCAGAGTGTCTAGCACTGGACACACTGGTCTATAAAGCAATCTTCTGGAAAATAATCCCATGCTAATAACAATAAAGAAGAAATTAGTCAGTAAAGAATGGTTTAAGCAAAGGGAATGTGATATCAAAGTCTAATTACATGGTCATTCAATCCCCAACATGGATATGACTTCAGGATACACTTCCTTATCTTTCTTTATTTAAAATGTACATACAACTTCAGTTCCTGAAACATAGGTTCAAATTCGTCTCAACTAAACCATCTACAGTAATGCCAGAAAAATCACTATCAAAACCCTCCTGATTTACCCTGACATAACAGGAAGCAGAAGTAGACAGTAATCTCATTTGGAAACACTATGATTGATTATCACCATTTCATTTTTCAGTTATGATAACATAAATTTGAATTAATTTTAGTGTAAATGAGGTCAGCATTAGGATTTTTGATTTTTTTTTTTTTTGCCTGGTGAAGGAAGGAAGATAACTCCAGGGAAGAATTTAACTCTGAAATGAACTGAATGAACCTGAAGGGATATTTGCCTACCTTCACAGATTACGCAGTTTTTTGGGAGTAACTTCGTTTCCATCTTGCACACCTTTAAGTTCTTCCTCAAAAGTCCTTCCTCTTACTATACCCTACAATCACAGCAGAAATCTTCAGTGAATCTCCCCAGAAGTAGGTCTGAACAATATTTTTGAATGAGACGTTTAGATAGGCAGTTCAGAGACAATCATCCACGTGTAGAAAATGCCATTTCAATGCATACTAATGAGACTTGCAAATGCACAGATTGTAGGGGATAGCTAAAGATGGATTTGAGATGCATTAGAAAAGAAATTACGCAGTTAAAAACAAAAATACAGAGAGAAACCAAAAGGGCTGTCTTTCAAAACTTGCACATTGGATTCTGCTAAGCTTCTTTCTCCCCTCTCTTGGCTTTATAGGGACCAGACATTCACCACAGACCAGTTCTGCTGTAATCCTAGAACAACTGCTTACTTCTTCCAGAACTGGACATCTCTATCTAGTTTGCAGATGAGACGAAGCTGAGCAGTGCAGTTGACATAAATCCAAGGTGGTGCATTCAGGTCAGGACTGTAGATATGAGTTCTGACTGAGAGCAGGGTTTGGGGTTCTCATGGATGAAAAGCTCAACCTGAGCCAACAGTGAGCACTCAGCCCAGAAAGCCTGGGCTGCATAAAAAGAGGTGCAGCAAACAGGTTGAGGAAGGTGATTCTCCTCCTCCACTCTGCTAAGAGATCTCACCTGGAATGCTCTCATGGTTTAAGAATGGCCCTCCCCCATTTAGTGCCCCCTCACCTGGCACCAAGACTCTCCCAAACCGGATGCCACTCACTCGCCCCCCCACATTCCACTCTCCCTTCACGGGAGGATGGGTTGGAGGGATGGAGTTGAGAACTGGAGGCACAAAAAGGTGAAAATTACAGGCTGAGATAAGAACAATTTGCTGTGAACAGCAATGAGATAAGAAAAAAACAGCAAGAGCAACAATATTAATAACGAAAGTATACAAAAAGAGAGAATGATTCACAGGCAAAAATGCTTACTGCAGAGCCTGAGCCGACAGCAGCCTTTTTCCCGACCAGGAAAATGAACGTCTTTCTTCTGGAAAACAAGAGAAAGTCCCTTCCCCCAATGAGATAAAATGGCATCAAATAACATTGGCTGTTTGGCCACACCCACTGGGCATTGTAGCCCAGAGCTCCTGGACTCAAGTGATCCTCCAGACTCAGCCTCCTGGAAAGGTGGGACTACAGGCACCCGCCACTGTACGGTGCTACTCTAAAAAAATACCTCTGGCCTGGCCAAAGCTAGGAAAAGCACTGAGACCAGGTCTGGGGCCCTCCAACACAAGAAAGATGTGGCCCTGTTAGAGGGGATCCAGAGGAAGACCACAGAGATGATCAGAGGGATGGAGCATCTCTCCTATGAAGAGAGAGACATGGGGTTTTTCAGCATGTAGAAGTGAAGGCTCCAGGGAAATTTTATAGCAGTCTTCCAGTACCTTAGGGGGTCTAATGAAAAGGAGGAAAACAAACTTTTTATACAGGGCAGAGAGTAACAGGACAAGGGGCAATGGCTTTAAACTGAAAGAGGGTTGGTTTAGATTAGATAACAGGATGAAATTTTTTACTGTGAGGGTGGTGAAGCACTGGAACAGGTTGCCCAGAGAAGTTGTGGGTGTCCCACACCTGTAAGTGTTGAAGGACAGCTTGGATGAGACTTTGAGCAGCCTCGTCTAGTAGAAGGTGTCCCTGCCACAGCAGCAGGCTTGGGAATCAGATGATCTTTAAAATCCCTTTCAGCCCAAACCATTCTATGCTTCTGTCTCACCAAGTGATCTAGTACACAGAGGTGGCTTTTGATTTTAAAAAATTAATACAAATCTCAGTGGTAAAACTTCCCACATGCATTTTCCACTCAGATAAAATACAGGTTAGAATTTTTAAATTCCCCCTAGAAACAGCTCTGACAACCTTTCTGCAGTAAGATGCACTTACGATTCTCAGTATGGCATATGTGTTTCATACCATCTGTTCCATATTTATAATTCTTTAGTTTATATTAAAGAAAACAGTAAACTACAGGGATATTATACATGCAATTGAGGATTTTATAAGGTTCAATAAATTCCCTCTTAACAATCAGTTAAGCCTACATAAATTCTAATCTTTCTCCTGCTCTACATTTTACTTTCTCAGTTCCTCAATCAGTTTTGTTGCTCTGTTCTCTACTTTAAGATGAGACATCAATTTTACAACAGGATAACAGGCTAAACTCCCTAAAAGAAACTCGGTGTGGAAGAATTGTAACACCTAATCCAAAGTAAAGCCACAGAAATCACTGATTAGTCAATTTGAGGGGTGAGTTTAAGAGTTGGAAAGAATAGTCCAGAAGAAAGAGATTTAAAATGCTTTGTTTTTTCTAGACAAATTGTTGTTTTGCTGGCACTATGCATCTCATTCCCAGAGTTTGAAAGAATGAATGTGATAATGACCTAGATTTAGAAAATTATCAGAAATTATCACCATCTCTCTTTTACCCGAAGCATAAATTCTGTGATTATAGGTCAAGAGTGTGGATGATCCAGATTTAGCTCCTTCCAGGTGAACTGGAAACACCGTAATCCACCATCCATGAGACTGGACAAATGTTGAGCTGCCTTGGCATCCTTGCAGATCAAGGAAGTAGGTAGTAAGGACTGTTGCCCCACACCCATCAGGTGAGTATCTTCCTACCCTGACTAGAAAATTATACCAAATAACTGGGGATGCATTTTACAGAGTTATGTCTTCAGTACCCAACAATACAGACCTCTCTTTGATCCAGAATCATTTCCTGAATGGAAAAGATCCAGGTCAGGCTTTTCCACAGGGAAGTCTTTGACTGCTAGAATGGACTAGTCTTTGAAAAACAGTTTCAGATTTCTCTCTTATTGGAGCTTTTCTGCTTCATATACCACATATAGACACTGAGAGAAATAGCAGAGCAGTGAGTCTGATCTCCAGCCAGAGAGCAGCTCACAGGACAGGAGACAGTGGTGACAGTCCAATCTTTACTCCACTTCTATCTAAATATTTTTACAGGATGAAACAGTATCAGGAAATCACCAGTAGAGTGGCATTTATGAATTTCTGATAAGGATTTAAACGCTCTAGACAAAAGAAGGAAGAGATAGCATCTCTTCTGCCTTTTAACCAACCACTGTGACTCCTGCAGTCCTGGTAAATGAGAATTTGTAATTCATTTGTAATTTTGAAACATTAAGTCAAAAGAGTTTCGCGAGTTGTCTGTGTCATTAGGACGATGATGTCCTGTTGCATCAAGGTCTTTTTGAAATGTGGGGTTTTGTCTCATCAGGTCATATACCATTTTTCTCACATTGCTGTGTACAATGTAAATCTAAAATAAGTTTATTTTCTTGATCTCCTTTCGAAGAATCCTTCTGACTTCGCTCATTGTTGCTCAGATTTATGACAGATAATGACTCACTGCTCTTCCTGTCATCTAGAAAGACAAGTGAAAAGGGTTCGTTTCAAATTAACATATGAAGTCTTTCAGCTTCATTCTATTTCTGGTGACACATTCCTTGTCCTCTGGAAATTAAACTGAGATTCCCCATGAAAAAACCTTGGTATGCAAAGAAAGCTTCATTGACATTAACAATTATGTCCTTTAGCAGTCTTAAACATGCACTGGTTTTGGTGCAAGCTTAAAGCCTAAGTCAGCACTATGTTCTTGAAGCAAATGGAGAATCTTGGAGTCCACATCACCACATTGAGAGCAGGATTGGTTCTTACACGTATTTATGTTCTCATTTCCCCTGGTATCTGTGCTGTCATACTGTCTGATTCATTTGAGCACACAAATAAAAAGCTAAAAGGAGTAATGTCTATACTGCACAAGAAAATTTCTGTAGAAGGGATGTATGCAAAGAACAGGGAAGAGGCGCACATGTTTTCTTGCAGGTTACCAAAGCACCTAGGAGCTTTAATATATGTCTGCAGAAAATAAAGATTTTACAGAGAGATTGCTTGTTTATAAAAAGAGATAGATGTTGCTTACAACTAGTGAATACTCTCAAAAATTTTAGACAGTGATAAAAATACTGTTCCTTAGTAAACCAAAGGTACTGCAATTATTACAGATCAAAGATAGCTCCAACTGACATGTATTTTAAAGACACAGAAGTTTTGGATTGAAGTTCTGCAAGTGGCTGAAAGCACAACAGAGACTTTTGTTTTCTTGGAATTTCTAGAAATAAAATCTATGAGAAGATTAATATATGTTATCCTTGGACTTTTTTACTAAATAAACAACATATATCTCCATTTATATTTAAAAAGAGGAGATTTGAATATATGGATTTGTTGGAAACATTAATTAACTAGGTAGGCTAACTGTCTCTGTAAGCACAAAGGCGATAATTCTGGACAGGCAAAATGAGTGTTTTGTTGGGGGCTTTGGAGGAAGCAAGGGGATGATGGAAAGCAAGTGGTAGTTCTGCTAGTAACTACTCTGTAAGTTTTCCCAAACCAAGCCTAGTGAGCTAAGAGGTTTATTTGTGTTTCACTGCCCTCTTGGACCTCACCTGGAACACTCGTGTGCTGGGTGTCACATTATGCCACAGTGACCACCACTACTGGAGCAGGTCAGCTGACCGCAGGAGGAGAGAATTTCCCCTTTCATGTATGGAAACCTTCTCATGAGTTAGAACACAGGGGCAAATTGATTTGGGGAGTTTGTTCATGTGGATACATGCAGTTTCTAAATATGTTCCAATACCAAGTCTTTTTTGTGTAGTAGGCAACCTAAACTCTGAGTACCTCCCACAAGCTAACATAGGGACAGGAGCATGCACCTCACCCTCCTTGAGAAAAACAAGGACAGGTTTCTGTCCTTTGCTTGCCTTGGGTAACCAGCACCCTCAAAAAATCTCCATAAGTGTTGTGAGAGCTCCCTCTCCTGTTACAAATGGCTTTATCAGCTGGTTTAAAGTCTGAGTTCTGGTTTACAGGGCTGAATCACAGCCGAAGCAGGGCTGAGTCACAGCTGAGCTGTCACAGAAGAAGGCAGCCAGACAAGGAGATAGTGCTAGGATCAGCTACAGAAATTGTCTCCCAGAAAAGTGTCAAACAAAGGAATGTCCCTCTGTCTTTTCAGAAAATGCCCTGGAAGCAAGAATGAACAACTCTTATTGTTAGATACTTGATCCATTTTAAGGTGTAGCTGGTGGCAGGGTCATATTTAAAGAACTTGAGTAGGGATTTAGGCTGTTTACTGCCTGATTTTTATTCAATAATCTGTTATTGCTTATTTCATTTAAGTACTTGGTAACAAATAGCAAGCTAAAACAGGCCCCTTTTCACACTGGGTGACATTCAAATGATTCAAGAAGATGAAAAACCATGCAGACAAGTAAGGGGGAAACACAGCTTCCATCTTGTCCAGCCATTTTGTGTTAGCCTCACATGAAAAGGAAGCAGGAAGCCCACTGGCCCTAATTAGCCCTTTCCTCCCTGGAACACATGCCCATAGTAGTCAGCCCAAAAAGTGGGGTTTTTTAGTGTCAGCTTTTCCAACACATAGAGATGGAGCCATGAGTCCACTACTGAGATACTTGCTTCAAAAAGTCTCTATTAGCTTGACAGGGAGAACTTGAAGTCAAAGGCCCATGCAGTAAGATGGCACTGTGAGAAGAAGGATCTTCCATACAGGCAGTTTGAAATGGCCTGTCAGAATGAATTAGGCACCAAATGCAAGTAAACATCATCAGGCATCCCTCTCTCTTCATTTATCATTGATTTCAACTTTCAGCCCTACACTCAAAATGAGAATTTGGTATCTTAAATGGGCTTCCAGACATATCTGAGTGCTGGAGATAAGATACCAAGAACTTCCATACTTCTTTTGGGGTGGAGGAAGAAGGGGAGCTTGAACAGCTTTAGCTGGGGAGGTGAGGTGAATCTGTGTCTCCCATAGCTCTGTGAACACTCAGACATGAGGCCATTCTGTGCACATTTTCAAGGAAAGCAGCAGCCACTGCTGCACGTTTGTCACAGATATCTCTCAGGCATGCCGTAAGCAGTTTCTAAGAATGCCTGATCAGGCTGAGCCTCTTGGCGGGAGGGACTGTCTGTGTGGACTTCGGTGAGAACGAAGCACTTTTCATCTGTCCTCCCCAGGCTGAGCACTTCTGGGGAGGCACAGAAGCAGAACAGGAGGTTCTCAGGGATTTTAAAGGTTAAAAACTGGGGCATCTCTAGAGGCAGTTTGTGATGCTTTTCAAGGTTTGGATGAGAGCTGAGCAGGGATTTTCAGGCTGCACATTTTGATGTCTGAATTCTTCATAGTTCTCCTTGGAGGTACCAGCATCTTTTTGATTTGCAGGATGTAAGAGCAGGGAGCTTTACTGCCCATGGTGGGACTTCACACCTAAACACCTGCCTAAATACTTTAGAAAATGTGATTTATAGGTCATGACAGGACGTTTCCACACATTTCTTCTCTCCTACACAAAACTTGCAATTAAGTAGCAGATAATGAGTATTTTAAAACCTGTTTCTGCTCTTTCTGAAGGATTTTTTTAGATGCAGTCCCTCAGTAGAGAGCATTATAGTAATATAATCCATATGTTGGTGTAGACAAAATAAACAAGCACATTTGGAAGAGGTAGGCTACCTTTGCCTCATATTTGCTTTGTGGGGAAAAAAGAATAAAAAAATACTTTTTTTCTACTTGATCATTTTTGTGGGTATTTGTCAGGTTAAACTGAGGCTGTTCTGTCTTTTCCAGATACTTAAAATAATAGCACAGTTCCTTACCCACAACAGTTAATTATCAAACACAACCAGTTGCAAAGATATTAAATAATTATAACACATTTTACAACTGCTAAAAAATGTATATGAATTTTAGATGGTGATATTATCATATCCCTTGTTAATATTCCTCAGCAGTTTAATAGAATGGCTTATGACAATTAAGTGCAGTAAACACCCTTTATTACAGTTTTAACATAATTTTGCACTGTATTTTCTACGCACTAAATGGAATCAAATCTACGCACTTCAAAGGAATCAAAGTGAAACATTAAAATGTCAATTATCTCAGGATCCTGAAGGGGCAAAGGTGGGAAGTGTACTTATTGCAAGTAAAACTGGACTGATTGCCCTTTGGGGATGGTCCTTCCTTAGCTCAGGATGCTATGTAGGGTTTGAAACAACCATTAGTGTTCTGAGGATAAATGCTTGGTGCAAGCAAATTGAGTGAGCTCTGGAAAACACTAACATAGATCAAATTAATTGCTTTAAAGTCACTCTTATGGTATGTAATCTGATCTCCCTATATTATACCACAGCAACAATTCCCCCAGTGTCATGGGATCCCCAGAGCACGCAGGTAGATTTTAACCTTTTGGACCTTTTCCCTTGTTTGTGCTGTACTTTCTGAACTGCAGAACATCAATCCTGAGTTCCAGATTTCTGTAACCTTTTTATTCTGCAGGCAAGCCATGCAACTTATCAGCAACTTGTTGACATCATCAAGTCTTGTTCTGAGGGCTTGCAGCAGTTATCATGAGCCGGTGCTAGTTAGCAAGCTGTTATCATAAGTCCATGAGCTTTAATTTACTGTTTCAGAAATAGATGAATCATCTGTTCCAAAAATAAACAAAAAAAAACTTTGAATAGCTTTTGCACACTCAATGAAAATAGTCAAGCTGCATGTACAACCTTTTGAAAATCAAGAAGGTTCCCATTTGTCCAGAAGTGTCCAAATAGTACCAACAACAGCAACTGGTTGTGAGCACAGTCATTTCTTCAGGAAGTCAGAAAAAGGCAGTGGGATTTGTAGGGATGAGTCAGCATGCATGTATTTTCTGCCCATTCCTGTAATGAAGGAAAATAAAGAATGTACAGAGGAGCCCCAGGGGCACGGACTCCAGGATGAATCCTGGTAAAAAAAGAACCAAGTGATTTCTGGGGAATCCTGGGGATACCACAATCCAGGTCCAGGACTATGTACCACGCAGCTGCACCATTGCACTGACCCACCTGTCACTGGTCCCAGCCCACTTCATTGCTGTCATGAAGCAGGGAAGCCATGCAGCTCATAAAAATTCATATTTCTGTGATTTAATAGCCTCCATACTGTCATTTGGTCTATAAATGTGCCAGGGTTCACTGGAAAAATGTGTGTAGCAGTGCAGGTCTACAAACTACTGGTTAAACCACACTTCTATAAAATCCCACTGCAGAAACATCCAAGAGTTCCAGCTGCTCAAAAGAAAGGGTAGATACAATTAGAAATTTGTATATCATTGACAACTAGTATTCAGTCATATTCTGCAAAATGAGAAGTATCAGTACATGAAAAAGGAGAAATCTACTGTTCTGTCAAATCATGAAAAATGTATTATTCAGGTCCCAAATGCAGGAGCCTAAGGTCCTTGACCACAGTGGCCACCATTAGTTAAGGAGTTTAACAATGATGGGAAAAAGAGGAAAGGAACAGCAATCAAAATAATAAGATTCTCTAGAAATGTAATAAGATTGTATAGGAGCTGTCCCGGAAACATCTATCATTTAACAATGATAATCAATAATTAAATGCATTATTTCCTATTTTGAAATGGCCATTTCAGAGACATACTCATCTGTTAAATGCCACTGTATGATTTAAAAACAATGATATTTATGGGTTTGCTCTTTTGTTGTTTTGGGTGTTTTTGCAGAAACAGACAGCAGATTCTTCACCCGTCTTACTAGCAGAAATCAGAAAGGCTGTTACAGGAGCAGCTGTGAACTAGAGCTTTATGCCACTAAACAGAAATCCACTAGCACATAGAAGAGTACTTAATCAGATCATTTGATCATCCCAGATACATGCTACCACCAGAGAAACAGATGTCTGTTCAGATCTAGAGCGGATCAGATCTAGAGCAGATAATAGTTCCCCCAATAGTATCACATGACAACTTGACAAAGTGTTGAAATAAATCAGCATAGACCAGAGCTACAATTCCTATGGAGGATTAATTTCTCTCACAAGTTCAAGCCATCCTCCAACTTGCAACATCTGTTGTTCTCAATTTCCAGGAAAATATTTGGGCTTGCTAGGAAGATATGGATTTGAGTAGGATTCAGTAGGATTCAGCTGAAACTGTTACAGATGAGATCTGGGGTGCAGACTGAGCACAGGCTCTGTAGTCACTCCCAAGCTGTTAGATTGTCCCTCAGATCAATTTTGTAGCTTTCCAGCCAAGGCTTTGCAAGGAGCCTCTTAAGGGCATTAGTGCTAAGCAGTGTGGCTGAGAAGCAACGACTCTCAGCTGGCCTTGGCGGCCTGGCTTCCTTCCACTCCTAATGTTACCATGGGCCAAAAGTCCTCATTTGTTGGTGAATTTCCTACATATCTCACTTTGACTCAACCACCAAGGAAGTCATTGAGTCACCATCACCATCAGTGATCTTGGAGGTCTATTTCAACCAAAATGATTCTATGTTTACCTTCTTCATTTTCAATACCTACAGGAAACAGTGTATGTTGAGATCATTTTCACTAGCTGTACCTGCAAAACTGTACTGACCTCTCTGGATGTTCTAGTTAGACATGCAAATCACATTTTGCACACACAAGATGCTCACACAGTTGCTCTAAGGTTGATGGGTACCTTCCCATGGACACTTCCACAAACATCCTAGCACAGACACTTACAATGCCAGCATGCTGATTGCCAGGCTTCCAAAAGACAATTCCTTACAGATTTGCCTGAGGAAATAGCAGGAAACAAAGCTGTTCAAACAACCAGCAAGGCTCAGCAGAAGGGCATCTCCTGCTGTACCCCTGGGTGGCCCAGCAGTTTCACTCACAGTCTACCCCCACTACATGCCAGAGGACTGCAAAGACACATCCCAAATCTGGCAATCAGTTCCCCATGGTGGGCAAGTTGAACCAATCTGTCAAATGACTGATATGCATCTATTAAACTGTCTTTTGTAACTCCCAGTAACACAGACTAACAAGATAACACTTTGAATAATGCATCACAGGATAGGAAAACTATGAAACACAGATGCCTCACTGTCTTACAATCATATGTCATTCTTCTGTCCTACTGCCTCTGACAAATTGACTGGTAGTGGAACGATAGTTACATGGATTCTTTGTTTCCCCATCTGTGTCTTCTCAAGCCCGAGACTGAAAATTAACATGACTTTCAATCAGTTTTGCAAGTTATTATATCTGTTTGCCCCTACAGCAGGTACATGACAAAAAGTGGTGGATTCACCAAACCTAGCTCTTCTACTGAGAGAGTGGGTACACCTGTGGTATGTTCTAGGATCCTTTTCAAGGATAATCTTGACATCTGATCTTTCATATAATTAGCACAATTGTAAATTTTCACAAGGGATTCTCTGTTCTTGTCAAAATCTTTACCATAACAACCTTTGAATTACAATACAGCAGTAAGTGTACTACAGTGTTCAGCAGAGGAAAAGATACAGTAGGAACAACTCTAAATGAAATTAATTAGAATGGTTAATGTTCGTGAAGCACTTTGAAGATGGAAAGAGCTATAGTAGTGTTAAATTATAATCATTAGCATGCCAGATCCTGAAGGTCTTACTCATTTATTACCTATTTGTTACACACACTAACCTTATATTCACTCCAGCTGAAAGTTTATCTGAATAAAAACGAATACAGATTTCAAAATTCATGAAACAATAATAGTAAATATGGATTAATAAACAAATCAATCCCTAAAACGTCTGTGTTCATAGCCCCTGGTACTTGAGTCTGCTTAGGGAAGACTCACTTGGAAATGTCCTCAGGCCAAATAGATCCATTGTTCATTTAGTTTGAAAAAAAATTATACAAGCAAAACAATAAAAGAGTGTTCTACATTGAATTAAATGGAAAGGGAAAGGGAAAGGGAAAGGGAAAGGGAAAGGGAAAGGGAGGACTCCCAAGGACTGGAAAAATTCAAATGACACACCAAAATGTGCAAAAGCAGGATCCAGGGAGCTAAAGACCAGTCAGCCTGGCTTCAATTCTTGTTAAAGTGATGGAGCAAATAATCCCAGAAACCATTTCTAAAAAATATCAAGGTGATTTGAAGTAATCAGCATGGATTTATGAAGGGTAATTCATGTCTGATCAACCTGATAGCCCTGTGCAAAGAAATGATTAATCTGGTGCATGAGTGGAGAGCAAAAGTAGACTTTAGCAAGGCATTTAACATTCTTTCATAATATCATCATTGGCAAACTGCTAAAGCACAGGCAAGATAAATGGACAGTGAGGCAGACTAAAAACTGGCTGATCCTTCCCCTCTGCTCAGCATTGGTGAGACACATCCGGATTGCTGGATCCAGTCCTGGGTTCCACACTACAAAAGAGACACGGACATACTGGAGAGAGTCCAGAAAAGGGCTGCAAATATGGCTAAGTGTCTGGACCATCTCTAATAAAAGGAGAAACTGAGAGAGATGGGACAGCTCAGCCTGGAGAAAAGGAGGCTCTGGAGGAATCTTATCAGTATCTGTAAGTGCCTGAAGAGAAGGTATAAAGGAGACAGAACCAGGCTTTTTGCAGTGGTGCCCTGTAACAGGACCAGTGACAATGGGGACAAACTGAAATACAGGAAAGTCCTTCAGAACACAAGAAGACAATTTTATTTTGTGAGGATGGTCAAATGCCAGCACATGGTGTTCAGAGAGGTTTTGAAGTCTCCTTTCTCAGAAAAGGAAGAAAATGCCCTTTGCAGTTAGCTGTGATGTTGTACAAGAATTCACACATGTGAGTTTAGAAAAATGAAATGCTTTGTGAAAGAATACTGAAGTAACAACCACAGAAGGTGTGAATGTACCTGCACCTCACTCCCCAAGCATAGTCATTTACTAACCCTCTCTTAATTCCTTCCTTATTCTATTCTCATGCTTCAGATTATTCTGGGCAAAGGATTGTGACAGAATCCAAGATCAGCAGTAATGTACATCAGATATTGTCTCCCAACACCCTTATTCAATGGTGAAGGAAGTTCTTTTATGGGTGAGATGAGTTAATCTATGTTGCTTCAGTATTTCTTTGCAAAAGTAGCACCCATACCTGGTAGTTATTTGAAAATTTTACTTAAGAAAAACATTTGGCACACTTTAATACTGCAATTCCTAGTGAAGCTAACAAAATGTATTTGTAAAGTTAATCAGACATATTTTAATTCACATCTTATAAACTTCATAATTTTTTCCTTATGGTATGGTTTCTGCAAATAGTACATATCTCACCCAAAATTTGTTCGGTAATCGGCCACTCACAGGGAACACACATTAAGCTCTGATTTGCAATAATGTCCATCTTTTCCAGCTCTTGCTGGAGAACTCAGCAGCTCCTCCAGCACTCCAAGGGTTTGTTGAGCAGTAAACAGAAGCAGCAGCTGGCCAGGATACTAAGAGAAGAAAACATAAATTCGAAATAAGGTCTTTTTTTTGTTCTTGTTTAAAGCCATGATATCAGAGAAGATGCATGTGACAGGGATGAGAGTGTCTGTGAGAAGAAGCTACATGCAGACATTCAGCAGAGAATTTAAAATCTTGGTTAACAATATCAATGTGTTTTGGCTGCGTGCAAGTCCTTGAGTATTATCATAGTGCCAGGAAAGTACACAGCACCTCTGAGTCATATAAAAGTTCTGGTTCCTGCACATAATCTGCATTTAGGCAGAAACTAATAACTCGTAGAGTGGAGAAGAGCAGGTAATAGTTCCCCCAATAGTAACACATGACAACTCAAGCTGATTTTAACTCTATTGTCGCTCTGTACATATATGTGGAGCAAAACTGTCTTGTTTTGCAACCCCAAATTCCTGTAGAATTGTATAACTTCAGCACAGCATGCTCCTTGTGAATCCTGGTAGGACAAATAAGTACTTTGATCACACAGGTATCCACATCAGACATGGGCATTTAAATTATACTGTCTCATAGATGCTTACATGAGGCTGGTGAAGTCCCTACACAGCTGAAGGAGAGACACCACCTTCTAACACAGACTCTTGTCTCCTGCTTCCTCATTGTGCAGCAAACCTGAGATCCTACAGTGGGATTTATCTCACCTAATTTTAGCAATCCAAATGTTTAGCTTTTGGCTACGCTAGTCTCCAAGCTCCTTCTACATTCAATGCAGAGGTGGGTATTTCCAGTTAAATGTTAGTGTTCTTACACCGTTATCTTCAGGTGAGATAGCTTGCTTTCTCTCAAGGGATCCTTGACAATACATTATAGCAGTGGCCCATGTGAACAGCTCAGAACAGGTGCCTGTAATCTGTATATTATATTACATAAAGTGATAGAGAAGAACTTAAAAACATGGCAATCATTAAGGAGTGTGAAAATTGATTTGTAACCCCCAAAGCTGCAGCACACTTCAACTACCTTCAGCAACAGGGAAGAATCATCACTAGTGGAATTAGATGTCTATTTTATTCTAATACTCTGTTAAAGCTCTTGGAGGTTTCAACCTTCTGAAAATTATGATACTGTCGAATTCAGTGGTATAATATGGATGAGGGTTCAAAGATATTTCAAAGATGATTAGCAACTTCTCTTATCTGTTTCCCACTCTCAGTACTTTATTAAATTAACAAGGAAGTTTCACTTAAGAGCGGAAGACTAGCCTATCAGAGGCTCTTACCAACACTAATTTACTGAGGGCAAAACTTAGCAAATTGTAACGTTTGTGAAATATTATGAAAATAGTTTGTTGGGCAATGTTAAACTTTTCCAATAAGATAAACTAGCAAAAAGGGACCGAAAATACACACATTGATATATCTTTCTTTAATAATTTAATATAAAAAGAGAATACAATGAAATGAACTGTCAAGTATAAAAATCCTTTTAGTATTCTCTTTTCATGTTCAAAATCTTTGTTGTGTTTGAGCATCCATAATTGCTTTGCGTCAAGTTCCCTAAGACATTTCCATCTGTCTTTCAGCAAACTTGAAAACATTTTTTGTGCTTTTGGCTTTAGTAGAAATCAGATGTTTGTTTCAGCCAGCAAGGTTACTTCTGGTGATTGTTTATCCTCTGCCACTCTGTTGTGATCACTGGGACCATCTTTCACTTTGCCATGATACATGTATATTACTGTTTGCACCATCACTCACAGCTCATAACTTGGGATAATCCAGAAGGGCATTGCATGCATCATTCCTTCTGTTTAGCCATTGAAATAACTTTACTCGGAATCAAAAGCTGAATGAAACAGCTGAGCCCAGCAAACAGAGCAGCTAACATGGGAGTTTCTGAACGGTTAGCTGCAGACCCTGTGCTCAGAGGTAGAGCAGCTGCAGAAGGTGAGTTGGGAGAGCATTTGCATGCGCGATCGCGCGCGTGTGTGTGTGTGTGTGTGCGCACGCGTGTGCGTGTGTGTGTTTGTGTGTGCATTATCTATTCAAGTTTTGTCCTTTGGGAAAGCTGTGGGGACAGTCTCTCAATCTCCTATCAGGCCGTACTGATCAGATTGTCAGAGTTTCTGCGAGACCCATCTGGCCATGACTAGCAGGTCTTTGATCAGAATCAGTGCTTGAAATCATCAAATAGCTAATCCCTCCCAGATTACTGAGGGAATGAGAGTCTGCAGCGAGAATTTATATATAAATCATTTGCCTGGTGTCCTTTGGAACCAAGCAGAAGAAGAAAGAATGAAAAGAAAGACAGTGACTTCATATATAGGAAGGATATTTGGAAAAAACACATCAGGAAAGCATCACTGTTCAAGATTCAATGCAGCAGGGACTCATCACTAAGGAACAAGGTATATGACAAATCAGGGTTTGTAGAACAGGGGACAAGGGTACCATTTTATATACCTGCTCGAATTCCACAAAATACTCATGTCTGAGCCACTAATACAGCCCTGTGCAAGTGATCTTGAAGGTTTATGGATTAATTTTCTAGACAATATAGTGCAAGCTGGGGCACAAACCAACAGCAGCTCCTACCATCATATCACATTTCAGAACAGCATCAACAGCTCCTTAAAACCTGCCTGTCCTATATTACAGAAAAAACGCCAATAAGTTGACATCTTGATGTGAGTGATATGTATCAGAGACCTGTCAGTACAAAAACTACCTTGGAATTTCTAAAAAAAATACTGACAATTTCATAACTCAAAAAATAGTGTCATGGAACGATAAATTTGATTTCATCTTGGCAGATAAAAGGGCACTGATCTGAGAACTAAAAACAAAGATTTTTTAGGAGCAAGCCATCATGACTTAATTGCATTCATTATGTGCAGACTAAAAAAAAAGCTCAAATCAGTAATAAATATGGTTGGTGATTTAAAAGAGACAGGTTCATAAGGCTGAAAACAACTATAGGCTGATAGACCTGGAAGAATGTATGAATAATTTGGGAGAACTGATTAAATATTTTATTTGATGGTCAAAACACTACCATCCCACAGCTGAAAAATTAGGTGACATTAGTTATAAAACTACTTAACTTTAGCAGAAAGAATAAAAGCAACTCCAGAAGCAAAAATGTATTTGTGATCTCTGTGAGTGTGTGTGCATGTGTGTGTGTGTGTGTGTGTGTGCATCAGTGGGGAGGGTTGGGGTGGAGGATAATGAAAAAAAAGGGCAACATGACAAAAATGTATATAAATTTAGAAGCTAGAATGTTTGGGAAACTGATTAGGGAAACAAAAAAATAATAAAGTAAAAAGCAAGGGATGATACAGTTGTATATGATACAATATCCAAATGTAAGGAATTCTGCCAGAGGTGCTGTTTTTCTCCTAAATTAATAAAGTAGTGCTGTCAGTAATAATGCAGAAAAGTGTTCTAAAATATTCTGGGTTTTATTTGGAAAAAAGACTACATACTCAGATTACATTAAAGTGATGAGTACATTAATAAGGTATTTTTCAGAGGTTTTCTTTATGTTCAAAGGACTATGAAAAAGAACAATACAATCTTTGTTATTTTTGCTTGGAAATAAAGAATGAGATTTAATCCAAGTTACCTGGATCTATATTTTGATCTATATTTAGAAATGTTATAAACAAGCAATTTGTTAGCCAGAGGGGTCCAGAGGAAACATTAGGCTGGGAGTCTACATTTTTTAAGGAAGTTGCTTTAAACTCCTAAAGTAGCTTCAAACTCCTAAAGCACTGAACAGATTTACTTCTTCATCTTGAAATGCCAATGCTTTCTTCAGTAGAATGCCTGCTATTTGTTAGGCACTTCACAAAGTCTCATATAAATTCTTTCTGAGCATCTGATGAGATGTTGTGTTTCTGGCAAGACAGGATGTCAGTGCCTGCTGCTTTTGAAGGCAGATTTTTTGTGGAAAGTTGTATATAAATACATATTAAGGAAGAATGTTTTAACATAACATTTGAGACATAAATATTCATTTCCTGCTGAAAACTATAGATGAACAAGGTATTCCTTCTGATTCTTGAGCACTTATTTTTGGAATGTTTGCTATTTCTCCCATCTGTTGCTTCTTGAGCCCATGTTTTCTGTACAAAGTAAAATATCTCACCGCAGACTTCCTGGACTTCAGGAAAGAAAACATGAGATGGTGAAGCTGACCAGAACAGTGGCTACTACTCTCCTATTTCCTATATATGAACATGCTGAGAATATCATATTTCAAGGGTGGTTCCCCCTACCAGTCTGAAATTCTTCCTGAATCCCTGTCATTTATGAAAGCCAACAAGCAAACCCCATGACTGGACAAGGACCAATTCCCTTAAGGGTTTATTTGTGCAGGATGGGCAGTGTACCAGGACTCTCACCTGAAGTGTTGCACACGAATGACACTGTAGTACTGAAGCTGCCAGGCAAGCCTGAGCTGAGGCCATACAGTCTGACAAAACGCTGAGCTCCATGCACAAGCACAAACCACTGCGCCAATTTGAGGTAAATATCAAGGACCCTGTTCACTGCAGCTGGAAGGAAAATGGTATTTTCTGTGGGAGTATTTTATGTCTCACATCAAACCCACAGAGGTATTTTTGTTTTTCATCTAATTTTTAAAAAATCAAAATTTAAACCTTTTCCTCCTATTTTTGTATTTGAAACACAGACAAAAAGTGTGTTTTCTCACACATAAGCAAAGGAAGCAAATATTTGCCTCCAAACTTTCCATCTAAAAGAAAAACTGCAGAAGCATTTACATGTTAATAAAAGCAACTCCTTCTACTGGTTATTATCCTCCTTTCTCACTCATGCATATTACAGTGATCCAAGCAGAGAATGAGCAGGCTTTCAGACCTTCCTTAGCATGCAAATGAAGCATTGGCTTATGCATCACCCCTTGCATCTGAAAGCAACTTGTGTGTCGCAGCATAACCTCATTCAGAGATTTGGGGGATCTTTCTCTATTCCTTCAGTCCAGCCAGACAATATTTTCCATGTCTGATGTGTAGGACTAAGCCTATTCCAAACAGCAATAAAACTGAGATAGAAGAGCAGGTGAAGATGAGGAAGGAAATTAAAATAGATGGGGGTTTTATGGAAACGTTTCAAAAAGGAGGAATTGCAGCATTTCCCTCCAGCTGTACACTCAAAATCAGATATGAAGGACTATCTGATTACTTCCTAAAGTGTTGCCTGGGAGGATTAAGCATGGGCCATGGAGCAGATCTTCTGCATAGGCAAATCACTGTATGTTTTTACACCAGCTGAAAGACAGGTCCTTCTGCAACCCATCTGCCAAATATACAGAGATGCAGAACGAGTGACTGCAGTCCTCCAGAGAAGGTACATCCCCTTTCTATCACTGTTGTTTTTCAATGCACCCTGTGAATTTCAGTACTCAGTTTAGCTCTTTTCCAACTTCATTTCATAGAGAACAGAAGACGGTTTTTGGCAGTGACACCTAGCTGAACTCTGCTTTGTGTGCAGTTAGATTTACTTCTAACACTTCTGAATGTTGTTGCCCGCATTGTTGCTTTTGTCCCAAACTCTCTTTTTGTTGGTCGGTTTTGTATTGAAATCACTGTTAAGCGATTCAGCATGGTATTTTCTCTACAGAGTTAAAAGTGTGTGAAAGCAGTTGAAGGTCATGTGTATTATAACAAAACAAAAGGGAGAAATAATAGGGCATCCATTCTGAAGTCCTCAGACATCCAGCATATTATTGCCCTGGTGATTTCAGTGTGGATAAGAAGAGTTGCAAAGGGAAGGAGGCATCTTAATCCAGCTGCTCCTTTCAGCATACACAATGAGAAGGATGCAAGGGACTTGTTCCCCAGCCTCATCCTGCCACTCCGTGTCATGTGCCTGGAGTTGTCTCTAGAGAATATCCTCTGTTCCAGGGTACTGCAGAGGAAAATGTTCTGTTTGTGGGTATCTGCAGTAGCACCCCCAAACTCCTCAGCTCATTTGCTTCCAGGGCCAGGCTCTGGGCACTGCAGTCCCCCAAGTCCCATTTCAATTATACAAATATTCTTACATGGGACATGTGACCAGGGACATATTAACTGGCTTAACAATGAGATTTCTCCAGTAAAGATATAGTTTTTACCTCTACCCCAGAAAATGAGGTGCCTGGGAATCAGGCATAAAACAGAAGAAAATGAGAGCTGGGATGTATTTCAATACTGTTCCTTCCTCTCTCCAGGCCCCCAACACCTGAGTCAGGAAGAACAACCTTCATTATTTGAAGTGTAATTAATTTACTTCTGTGAGGCTCTTGCCAGCCTGCTGGTGTACCCAAACCCTTCTGTTTTAGCAGTTTGCACATATTAGCTCTTCTCTATTGCATTTATCCTTCAGTAGTATAGGAAAAGGAGTAATGATTTTAAACTAAGAAAATGTAGAATTTGGCTAGATATAAGGAAGAAAGTTTTTACAATGCAGGTGGTGAGACACTGGAATAAGTTGCCCAGAGAGGTGGTGGATGCTCCATTCCTGGAAAAGTTTAAATTCAAGCTGGACAGGAGAGGCCCAACTAGTTGAGGGATGTCCCTGCTCATTGGAGCAGGGCTGGACTTGATAACCTCTAAGGAAGCCTTTTCCAACCCAAACTTTTCTATGATTCTGTTCTATTATTTGGAAGCAAGCATTTAACACCTTTGAAGCTGTGAGCAGCACAGCTTTTTAAACATTGTCTTTACACCTTTTTTTATTGTGGTGGTTTCTGTTCCACACCAAGTCACTGGTACTGGCACAGTCAAGCAAAGCCTGCTGAGGTCTGGTTGTTAGGGCTGGTAGGGAGCCTATCCAAAGCAGCTGTGCAAACTCCCTGGGAGTCCCTAAAGACATCGGGGTCTCACAGCTCTGAGAGGTAAGAAGTTTTCACACAGTTCAGAGACTCTTCTTCAGCATAACCCTACAGTTCCAAACAGAGGGGAAGGGAAGGTTGAGTCCACCTTTGCTCCAGCTGACAAAGGGAGGGGGCACAGCATTTGTCAGTCACTTCAACTATTTTAGGAGCAGTAAGTTCCCAAAACATCCCTTGCTTTCTGAGTCCTTGTCTGTTTCCATCTCTCATGCACACCAGTTTCCTCCTCTGCCTGAAAGTCTGAACACTTGGCACAAACCCCTAACTAAACATCCAAACAGTTGAGCACAGTCATTAGTCCCAGACTTTTTTTTCTCCCAGGCCAGATGTTCCCTCAGATGAAGAATATAATTCCCTTAGAGTATAAAACACAATGCAAAGCCATGAGCTAGCTTGCAGACCAAAAAATTAGAGCCACTTCCCCATCTATACAGCATCATATATATTACATTAGCACAGTACTATACCCAAGCTAATAAAACCAGTTCTGCGTTGGAGGTAATAAACCTGCTGGTTGGACTGCAGCCAGTCCCATATTTTAGGTAACCAACAAAGAGGTACCAAAGCTAACTAGTGACAGAACAGATTAAGTATCTGGGTGCTTAACCTCTGTTGAACTCTGTGCTGCTGGCACTCCATTGCTCTAATCACCTGAGCTAGTGAGTTTAAAGCTTGCTCAGATACGTATTACCAGCTACTTGGGGGGAATATTAAGTGTGACCTGGTGCAAAGCAGGAGAGAAGAAGATCCTCCTCCTTTTTGCCTCCCAGAAGTGGAGTTATATATGAGACCATTTGTCTAAGTATATATGGTCTTGTTGTCAGGGCTGGCTGGCAGAGTGACTTTGTTCTTCCACACAGAGCTCCAAATCATCAATCCTGGGTCCATACAACAAGGGTATTTCAAACAGGGAGTGTCAATATTAATATCTCATTTCATTGTTTCTAATCAGCTAAAATTATTCAGTCAGGGCAAACTCTGCTCTCTATTATCCTGGTGCAATTCATTGATTTCCACAATGGCCAAGTGTAATTGTGTGCAGAATTTGGCTATTAATGCAATTTTAATAAAAGTTTCTTCATGTATATTTCATAAATCTATTCTTTTGCAGTGAGAACTTTCTAATCAGCAAGAAGGTATCTCTAGATACTGTTGCTCATTTGGTAAGGTAGGCAATAAGTAATAAATACCACTGCATTAGAAATGTAAGTGAAAGAGAAAATTGGAAGTTGCTTTAAGATGAAAGTAGATTAAATATAGTACATTTGCTTAAGTATCTTTATAATGTAGCTTGGCTTTTCATCTTGATCTTTGGTTAAAATTACTTTCTCTGGATTTAACTTTTCGTACATGCTAGAATACCTCTGTACTATTGGAATAAACAAGACTGTTAAATTAAATGCATATTGTGCCAAAACCTTCCCTCAGCAATATATGTGCATAAGAATTTATAACAGGATTTAAAATCAGAGCTGAAGGTCACCTCTTTTGTATCACAGGCCATTACATTTCTCATCCGTAAGGAAATCCAGTAACTTTTACTCAAATTAAAACATTTCAGCTCCCTTGAGACCTTACTGTTAAGTGCTTCAGACAGACATCAGTTGAAACAGAGCCACCACAAATGTCCACGGCCTTTGCAATGCCAGATAACAGAGGTACAGTATTCTTTTATAGCAGGAAAAACCCAGAGTCCGTGATGCTCTGAGTCAGGAGGAAGCCACCTTTGCCTCTGAAGGTGTGAACCTGGAAGAGCAGGCAAGGACCACACCAGAGAGTCCTCTGTACCACAAAGAAGCAGTGCCTAGTTCTGCCCTGGCGGACAGGTTTCTGCATCTTGAAGACAAAAATCTGTCTACTTATCAACTCTGTCTTAATGGGAACAGCCAGCGCCTTCTCCTACAGCCTCAGCAGAGAAGGAATGACTGGGTAATTTGTGCAGATGCTTTGTGGTATTTTTCTAGCTTGATGTTCTCTCCAAGTGCTAGCAATCTGTGGAACTAGTCCAGTAGTCCTGATTCCCTTTTTAGTTAGAAATTTCCAGAATCTTATTAAAAACCAAAGTTACATTTTGTTGTTTATGGATGGGCTTTTCTAATTTTGGCATTCAGATACAACGCTTAATTTAGTATGGGTCAAGAAGATGGAGCCCTTCTCTGTGTCTCCCACCCAGCTATCAGAATTCCCCTCTGTAAAGAACTAAATAAATCCAGTGAAAAGCAATTAAGCCCAGTGACTGCCCCTCAACCACTTCTTCAGTAGATCAAAGAGGGTAAGTTCTGATCTTATCCCTGTTAGATTTTCCACATTGTCCTGGAGCTGAGGGCATCTTTTCATAGTACCCCAACAATGCTGCGTACAGAGGAATTATCACTCCACTAGTTCTGTTCAGTTATCCTTTTTGCATGTAGAAACCCATCTTTTTTTACCCCACAGCAACCCCTTGCATCCAACTCTGATGACTTAGGCTCATGTACCCAATTGTAATTTATTTTTCAGGACTCAGTGTTTCATCTGATAGATTTTGCTTGCTTTCTGAAAGGCATGAGTCTAAATCCAGATGTGAAAGAAGCAAAGAAAATGGCTTTGAGGACTGAAATCCTCAAAGGCTTTGAGACTGAATCTTTGACTGAAAGATTGCAATTACTTTCCTGGAGTTGCTGAGAACTGCAGGGATGACCTTGCTTAGTGTAATTTGGGATTTGAGAGAGGTTCCTTAGCTCAGAAGAGTTTGCATTCTCTTCAGCTGTTTATTGTTGCCAAAGGGTTACAAATAAGGGCTTGGGGGAAAAAAATACTGTTTGAGTACTCACAGTTGCTATGCTGAGACATTTAGGGCATTTGTGTTAGGTACTTTACATCATCCATGTGATAGATATTCAGGACTCTTCTCAGTATCATCTAGAAAAGCCTGTATTTTTGGGTCCTAGGAAAATAGCAATAGTTTACCTTATCAAATTGTCATACAAATAGATCAATTAGGAAAACAGAACTTGAATGCTTAGAAAGTGAAGGATATGTGAGCATAAGAAAAACCTTGAAAAAGGGGCATTTGTGCTGGATCTAGCAGCATGACTTATCACAATTAGTTCAGCAGAGTAGCATGTATCATACAAAATGCCCTACTGATAGGAAAAAATACTCAAATGTGTCATGTACCACACAAAAAAGGGTGGAACCAAACTGTGAAGTGCTGTGAGATAAAATGTTCAAGGTGCAATACAAGATGAGCCGAGTAGAAAGAGATGACAGCAACCAGACAGCAGACCAAAATAAAATAAAATAAAAAAATGACACGCTGCCTTTGATCCTGTTTACAAGAGGGAAGCAGCTGCACAGTAAAGCTTTCATAGTATCACAGAATCTGCAAGTGTAGGAGAGATTGGATCTGAGAAAGGGCTTGAACCTGGAAGTTTTCATGCAGCTCTGCCATTAACTTCAGCAAGAGCTCAGTGTGCAGGGTGCCAGGAAGATTAGAGTTGAGATAACTCTGTAAGTGGCTTGAGGACAAGAAAAACATATGCAAAGAAAAATACCATTGATCAATATCACCCTGCACTGTCCTTCTTTACACTGTATTCTTTCACAAACTTTGGAGATAAAGTGCATTTTTAATGAAGCTTCAGTATTATATAAGGCTTTACCGCCCTCCAAAAGTGGCCGCATCTTTGCAAAAGGGTTTTAGGATTGCTAGGGAAGCATCAGTCCAGGTGTCTGCAAGAGGCAGCGGAAGGGAAGCAGTAATCTTGTATGTGGAAAGTAAGTTTTAGAGGGATCAGCACTGCTACTTTCTTCTTGAAAGAGAAAATCTTTTTCAAAAACTAAGTGGTATTAAACAACACATTATCTCTCAAAGCCTTTTACTACTCAGAGGCTTTGCAGCACCCATACAGGGACAGGGAAGGAGAAAGAAGGACAAGCATTAAAACACACATCTTCTGATATTTTGCAGCCTCTTCTCTAGCTGACCAAGCGACCCACATTTTGGCTAGTGCTGCTATAAAGGAATAATTCTGTCCAACGATTTCAAAACCAAATCAAATGAAAGCATTGTATTGAAACCTATGAACATTATATGTAAGAGTCATTTGTAAAGGTAAACCTCATACCCTGCTTAGCACCAGGTAAAGAAAGTCTCAATGGAATGTCATGTCAGCCACCAGACATTCATAGTTCAAGACAACAGCTGACTGCCATGAAAGACTCCAGGCAAAAATTAAAAAGACCAGAGGTCTAAAAGTCACAGTCCAGCTGGAAAGATGGGAAGAACTGGTTCCATTTTCTCATGGGACTAAAAGGCCACCATTTTCAAACATGTAAAAGTTTGCTGCCAGAAAGGAAAGGGATAAATTGATCTTTCTGTTTAATATAGGTAAAACAAGAAGTGAAAAGTTTACACTACTGCAAAGAAACTTTAGACAAGACATTAGGAAAACCTTCTTAATGTTAATGTGGGTAGTCTTACCACCAGGCTTTTTAAAAGGGATACATGAAAGACAGAAATGTTTACGCATAGCTACTCTGTTTCCAGGCTGAGGATAGCCAAAACGGCCTGTCTAGATCGTTTGAATCTAGATTTATGAGCCAAGCTGCTGCCTCTGAAATTAATTAAAATATATTTATTTTAAAATCATACGGCAAAGTTAAGGAGAAAAGCTTGACTTTAATTAAAATTGTGGGAGCACATGAACAGGAAACATATTTGGAGATTTGGCCTATGTTAAAACAACTTCTCTAGTGCAGCCTTTGAGGGGCATATTAATGTCTATCAGCAGTAAATACTTTGGCCACTGTCTCTCTTCTGAATGTAGAAGATGCAGAAAATCTCTCTCCTTGAGGCATTTATGGGGCACGGTTTCATTCCTGTTTACTGGACAGATGGCCATTTGTTGACTCTGGATGAAGTAGTTCATTCTGCTGTATTAGTTGATTAGCTTTGAAAAACAGTTCTTTGGAGAGGGGGGAGAAATTGTTCTAAAGCTTTTTCTCTTTTTAGAGGGACTTACTGCTCCAAATTGCTTGCAGCTTTTCTCTCCATATAATGATTATGGAGTTAAACATTAGTGAGTCTGTATAAGTAGAATAATGACAATAACTAGAGCAAGGAATGAAAATGTTAAACTAACAAATAAAGTGGTCGATTACTGAAACAGATGAGAAGACAGAGGGCAAATTCTAATACCAAGACATAGCTGGCACAATGATTAGACCACAGGCAAAGCTTACTGCGTTTGGATTCAGAATACTAAAGCATCAACAGTGGAAAACAGAGGACTCAGAACACAGAAGAAGCAGAAAAAATAACTGGAGGATATATATGAAAGCAGAAGGGAAAATGGTGCAAGTGAAAAATATTATGAGACAGAAAGTCCAAAAAGGACAAGCTTGCCGGAGGATGAGGAATTTAAATGAGTAGCTGCACGCCTGCAGTAACGTGTGGTTCTTTCTAAGGCAGGATCCCCCTCAGCCCTCCCAACCAGCCCCTACTGACCCTAGTCCCCGAAGCATAAGCATGGCAGCAGTGCCATGATTCCTCAAATTGCCCAGCAAAATGAAACTCTCTGCAGCTACATTTCCTTCAGCCAGGATGACAATTTGCGTGCAGCATGCATGTTGCTGATAGGGCTTTGAGACCACCCTCCGGCCTCGCTTATAAGGAATCTGGGGATCCCACACCTCTCCAAGGCGCAGTCTCGTACAGTCAGAGGAAAGCCAGCTGCTGTTGATAATGACATGGCAAGGCTTATGCTGTGCAGGGTTGATTGATCTGAATTCAGGTCATGATAGAGGGGAGCTTCACGGACTAAATCATTCCATGACTACAAGTGATCACTGAGTTGTGCTAGCAGCAATAAAGTGAAGTCCTTTGGTTTTATTTAGGTTAGAAAAGCAAGGCAGAAAATGACTGAAAGGCTTGAGTAGGAAGGCAAACCTTGTTAGTTTCTATTTATTTTTAACATCTAATATCTAATGTTTCATAGCTCTTGTGACATTTCAGACACACACGACAATTGCACTAAAATCTAAGTCCATAGAACTAGGCCAATTTACAGCAACTGAGGAGCTCATTCTTCTGGGGACTACTACTGAGACAAATCATTTTGATTTTTAGGCTTTCCTCCAGCAATCAATATTTTTATTGCTTTACTTGAGATAGAAAACAATCATATAATAACAAAAGTTGCTGGGTTTTGCTTGAGATTGTTTGTTTTACTTTTTACTGGCTTGTTTTGAGCACAGTGGGATAGCCTCTTTTCAGAGAAAATATGAAAAAGGGTGAAAAAATTTGTACTTCACTTTGAAGGGAAAGAAGGGAAAAGGTTTCAGTGCACTGCAGATAGACTGAGGCTCACACTGACTGTTTATCCAGCTTTCAGAGGCTGCATTTTCCTCCATGCTGCTGTTTGCATGGAAGGACTTGTATTCCTGCATAGTTGTGTGCTGCTGCTTGGTTGCTTCATTTTGCTTTCTGTTCATGCTCTTCATTCATCCCATATCAGAATTTGTGTTCCAAATGGATTGCATTGAAATATGTATGGCTGTTACAGACTACGCTGCTTTCCATCACAAGATCCATATAAGCCATCCAGCAGGAATAAAAAGCACAGTGGCAAGTTCACCGGAGTCAGCTACCCCAACTGCCCCATCCATAAATATACGGTTTTGCACTTTGTATGTTGCAGGTGGGTGAGGGATAGCAGTCAGAAGATACTGTATAATCATGATGCTCTGGCCTGGTGACCACAGCCCAATCTTAAAAATTTTTGGTGTGCTTTTTGTCACCAATTGTTGTGGTTAAACCCCAGCCAGCAATCAAGCCCCTCACAGCCTCTCGCTCACTCCCCCAGCAGTGGCATCAGGGAGAGAATGGGAAGGGCAAAAGACAGAAAACTCATGGGTTGAGATAAAGACAGTTTAATAGGAAAATCAAGAGCTGTACACATAAGCAAAACAAAACAAGGAATTAACTCACTGCTTCCATGGGCAGGCAGATGTTCAACCATCTCCAGGAGAGCAGGGCCACATCACATGTAATGGGTATTTTGGAAGACAAATGCCATCACTCCCAATGTCCTCCCCTTCCTCCTTCTTCTCCCAATTTTTTATACTGAGCATGATGTCACATGGTCTGGAGCACCCCTTTGGTCAGTTTGTGCCACCTGTCCTGGCTGTGGCTCTTCCCAACCTCCCATGCACCCTCAGCCCCCTCACCAGTGTGGCAGTACGAACAGCAGAAAAGGCCTTGGCTCTGTGCAAGCCCTGTTCAGCAATATCAAAAATATCTCTGTATTATCAACCCTGTGTTCAGCACAAATCCAAAACACAGCCCCATACCAGCCACTGTGAAGAAAGTTAATGCTACCCCAGCTGAAACCAGCATACCAATCTAAAATTATTTTCTCTTTCAGACCTGTTCTTTGAGGAGATTTTCAGCATATCCTTGAGGTGGGCTATATTTCTTTTTCTGAATAGTACTCATTTTTCTAGCATCACAGGCATTGATACCTGATTCTCAGCATTTGAGGGAAGATTTATTTCATTTATCAATTCCACTACTGAAAGGGGACAGATCTTTGTGTTCAGAAGCATAGAAAAATCTTCCCAAGTATCGCCCCAGTTGTTTCGCAATTTGTGGCAAGAAAACATTAGCATAAAAGAACAGATTAGTTGCTGGCTGGCAGCGTGTCCAACATTTATAGTGGTTAGCTAAACAAGCTTTACCTACATAACTTGATGTCCAGCAAAACGAATATAAAATTTTGTGAAGGTTAATAATTGTAAACATTGTATCTGTTGCTGGTGTTCTTCCTCATAACTTCACATAGTTCAATTTTATTTTTAAATGTGAAATCTGCAGACAATTTTGTAAATTTTGCAACAACTTTTTAAAGTCTGGAATATGCCAGCCGTGGAGTCCTAGAGTAAAGTTCCCAGGCAGAGGCATCTATACAGAATTACCAGAAAAAAAGTGAGGTAGCACAAGACAAATCACAATCAAAGAGAGCCCAAAATATCCCTGTGCTGTCAACAAAATGCAGGGTTTGCCAATCTCGGTTCTGGTTCAATCTCATTGTCTTACCCTGAGCATCTCTCTCCTCCATTTCCCTAACTATAAATTATAAACCTCTAGGATTAGCTGTTGTGTACAGAAGGCCAGTACCTTACTAAGTGTTTACACACTCGAGAAAAAGAAAAGGAATTAAATTATATTTGTAAAGGACTGAATAAATTAAGCATTACAAATATTCTGTTGTTCTGTACTTATGAAATACTTCATCTCCTAAGATATTGCTCTGACAGCTTAGCCATTTGCTAGTTTGATGCCCCTTTGCAAGGACTGTCCTATTGACACAGAATCATTTCTCCCTTCATAATAAAATTTTCATGCCTCATGGCATTCCCACCTGTGGCTTTTTAGTAATTAATGATGTTACAATGCAAATTCTAATCTAGCTGCATATGTATTTTGTTCATTTGTTTCCTTATGGGAAACATTTTAATTTCCCCTGGCCTTTATGCAACAGCTGCATGTCCTTCTGATTATTTCTTCTGTTAAAAAGCGGTCAAAGTGTTGTTCAGGACAAAATTCAGTCCAGCTGTAAACATGTGAAACTCTTTTGGCCCAGAGTGTCCTAATCCACGTACTACCTAGTTTTATCAAAAACTAGACAAATAATAGAATCCTTGAGATGTAAAGCAGCAGCAAGAAAGACAGAGAAAAGAGAATTTTGGGGCTGCTGAAGCAGACTGCTGTAAGCGGGGGTTTTGAAGATTGCAGCAACTCTAAGAAAAAAATAAACTTTCCTGTTACACAATGCTGTCTGTTAAGAACATGCCTATAAATATCACCCCCTTCCTGTTTATGTCTACAAACTAGATGAAAGAATTCAAAATAGAATTTTCTTATTAACATACAATTTCATGCATTTTGAAAGGAAGTTTAATACATATATAGTAACTTGTCTATTATTTTAAACCTCTGTTTTGCTGCAGACAAACATAAAAACAGCTGTACAGCTGAAGCATAAGTCTGGCAGTGGGGTGGTATACTAAAATCTGTCATGGCCTTTGCATTTATTTTACCTCAGTCCAATGAATCTTTCAAGAACTCATTTTAATCTTCTGTAAAATGGAAACAACAGCTCAAACACACATTGCAGTGGCTCTGGAAGGTCTATTTCTTCAAAGGTCTTTGACAATCTCTGCTACAAAACATTATAACACTCTAACTCTTGCTTTTACACATATCTTCTCTTCAAGGAGAGTTGAAGTTGTACCTTCATTACACCTTAATAGCCTGCTTTTTTTTTTCTGTTGTAGCTGGAAGCAGTGTTTCAAATTAAGTTCAAAACACTGGGGAAAAAAGGCATCCTCCTTGTTCTTCCTGAGTCGTCCACACTGCCTTTATTTGTTTTGTCAACTTCACACACTTTCCACAGGTAAGGTTTCAGCTGAAGGGAAAAAAACACCCTGAGCAGTTCTTGCAAACTAGTGGCCCATCATGGGCTGTAACCTGTTCTGCAGACATTTTGCATCTGAAAGATGGTTATGAAATGAAATTGCTATAGCTGGGAAACCTCAGGTATTAAACTGAATCGGGATAGAGGACAAGGGAAATTCTTTCAAGCTGGCATTTTCAAATCAATAAACAAATATTTTGTAATATTGAAAATACATCATTTGATCCTATCATTTTCTTCTAGAAAAAAATTACTGCCTTCAGATCCTGATTGTCTATTCAGTTTTAACTTTCATGTTCTCTTCTCCACTTAACTATGGTGCTACACTGTGATCACTCCTGGGCCCTGAAATAGAAATACTGTATCAAGATTCAGACCTATTCAGATTTCACAGACAACTAAGAGAGAAGGCTCAACTGTGGAGGTCCTTGTCCCATTCTTCTGAAGGAAATATGGGAACTCGAATAGATTCAAAATTGAACAGGGACACCCAAATATATAGTGCTTCATAGACTGGCAAATGCTTTGATGCTTCTGCAGCCTAGATTTACTGGTCACACTCTGGAGACATTTACAGACCTTTCCAGAAAGATTCTGTGCTCTGTTTTCCCCTTATCCTTTCTTTTAGGGACTTGTTGCAGTCGTCATTGCTGTATATTAACGATCTGTAATTCTTTCCTTCTAGTGAGTAATGGCTTTTTTCTGCTTCCTTATCCACACACAGATACCTCGTTCTCCTCCCATGTCTGCATTCAGCTCCTCCATCTTCTCCAGTTCCAGTGCCTCTATGTCTCTCTTCATTACTCTGCCCATCATTAATCTGAAGGCCAGTCCTCACAATCTCAGCCAGCTCTCCCACCTCTGTGAATGCAGGAATAGTCATGTTGCTCTGTTAGCAGGCAATGATTTGGAGTGCCAAGCACCTCAGTAAGTAAAGTTTGTGAAGAACTCTGTGTGTAGCTGAGCTCTCCATAGCAATATTAATGATCGCTGACCTTGCTTTGAAAATATACAGTGTGTGTTTCTTCACTGCTTCTCTACAGTCTCTGCTGATTTCTAGTGTTCAGCATTCTTGGAATCTTCTGCCCTGCTGTGAGACCTGGAGGATTTAAACTTTAGTTTAGTAGCTCTAAACTCCAAAAAGTGCACTCAAACAGGCACACATGCACTTACAGACACAAAGGCTCACATTATAAAAGAGTTTTTATTCATTTTCCAGCAGACATCTGTTATCATAAATGATCACTAGCACTTTAGAGCACCACTTGCTTTGTGTATGGATACACAGGAAAAGTCTTTGGGACAGCAAGATCAATTAAATTAAAATAATACAATGACATTTTTTCAAATTTTAACCTCTTTTTTAACTGAAATAAGACTTTAAGAAAAGCACTTCATTTCTCTGTCATCATTTCTCCCAGCTGTACAATGGGATAATGACATTGCTTTATCTCACTAGGATTCTGTGAAGAAAATTCATTATTCTTGTGAGAGCCTCTACTACCAGAGATAAAGGGTTGTGGAAAAGCCTCTCAAAAACTAGTTGTATTTGGGCTTATCACTGGTCAGGAGTAAAGTTAAATACATTCATAAGTGCTTGCTGGTTTTGGACCAAGTACAAGATTTTGGACCAAGCAATTAGGCAAAAATACAAAGTTAGGAATTCTTAAAATGAAAGGGTGATGTTCCAATTCAAGAAATCAATTATTTTGGGGTTAAGAAACAGTGCCTACATTTTCAGAGTCTCTCTCTCTCTGAGCATCAAAGTGGCATTTGCTGGCACAAAGGGAGAAAGTACATTCAGAAAACTCAGTCAATGGCATTTCTGCAGTTCTGGGTAGACTTACTAGCTTATTGTAAGGAATTTTGTTAACACTAGGAGTGAGGAATTCTGTTCAGTGCTCTACAGCTTCATTTTGATACATGCAGGCAAGTATACATCCTGCCCCAGGCTGCTTCAGAGATACAGAGTCCTTCAATTGATATTGCAGTTAAAGGCTCAGTCTGACCCTCTGGGAAGTATACAGTTGCTTCTCTTTTGTTTCTTTTTTTTTTTTTTTTTACCTAAGTAGGGTCAGTATCAATGTTCTACGGCAATCTTCATCACACGGCTTTTCACAGGAAGAAGAACAAAAGGTAGAACAAAAAGTACAGGTTGTCAAATATGCTGTCACTTGGAACATAGTTCTCCTGAGCTGTATCTTAAAGGGGAGATAAAAGAAAAGAAACTAAAATACTTTATGTGTGTTTGAGATGAGCTCAACGCGATTCCTGTTGTTTCTCTGCTAAAACATATCACTGACTAAAGCAACATATAGCTCAAAATGCCATCTTTGAAAATAGTTAGACAAACACTACTTAGAGGCTTGGTTGTTCTATTGTTTTTTAACTTCGCTTTAGCCTGTCAAACTCCAGAACTGTCTCCCTGCCTTTTACAGATTCTGCCTCTGCCCCCTTGCCATTTACAAGGGTTTAGACAGCTCTTGCGAGTCCTTTTCCCCTTTAGTTCTTCTGCCATAAAAAACAAGGTGTAGAGCAATGAACGTCCACAAATGCTGTTGCACCACAATTCAGTAATGCATGAGGACTGCATGACTAACAGAAAAATAGAGCCAGACATCTTAAAAACTCATCATTACTATGTGTCTGTGCATCTGATAGGCAAGCCAAGCCACAGTCACTGTTGCTCACTCCTGATTTCACCCAGGCCATATATGTGATGTTTTATACAGGTGTTATGTTTATGTCTCCTCCCTGGCTAGCAGCAGGCACCATTCTGATCTGTGGGCTAAAGTTCAACATTAGAATAGTCACAGTTCCTGAGAGGAGCATGTTGGCCACTGCAGGAGATACTGCTGGTTACAGCTGCTGCATCTGTGTTTTATGTCTGCAGTTGACTTTGTGTTCTACTCCACACCAAGCCTGCCATTACTGCTACACAGTTAAGAATTGTATTTTTAAAACAGTAAGGGGCAAATTCACTTCCAAACATCGATTTCCTTTTTAATCACAAAGAGCAAGAGAGCAGGAATCCTCCAGGAGTTTGTACTCACACTCCACAGTCATGAAACCATGCAGATAACAAGCAACCTATTCACCTCCCTGACTGGAAGTGTCTGGTCTCAGCTAGTTGTCTGGCATCCACCTGTAGTCAGCAAAGAATGAAAAACACTGAAGAGACTTTTTTATCCAGTGCTAAAGCAGGTGTCTCAGAAAAGCAGCATGAATTGCCCTCTGGAGCTTATCTCCTCTTGCTAATTATAAGGGTAGCCTGGAAAACTGGTTTAGAGTAGATACTGGACTATCCAGGCAGCTTAAGTTAGATGAGCTGATTTCCAGTAGTGGTTGAAAGAAGACTACATCAGAATCCTCTCCACTCCTCTGATGGCAGGCTTTCTGCCTTCCAGAAACTTCAGGCAAAGCCCTGGCTTAATTTAAGTCCTTGGCAACTCTCTAACCAGACTAGGATTTTCCCCGTCATACCTGCTTCTGATTCCTGCACTATTACAGCCTCACAAAACTACCGAGTGGGAATCTCTGCAGTAAAACCCTTGTCCAAATATTTCATAGTTTAAGAAGTCATGCACTTTTGAGCAGTTCAAAAATTCTGTTTTCAAAGCTTTTAGCAACCTTGCCTTTTTTTGTAAAATGTTATCTTTCTTGCCATAAAATAATTCCTTGATTGTTATAGTGGCTCTTTTTTCACTAGACAAAATGAAATATGGAGCAAGTATTCACCAAAAACCCAAAGACTATTTGTAATGTTGAAATGGGCTGTGGCAGAAATGGAGCAGCTCTGGGTTAATTCCCAAATACCAAGTTTCAATCCAGTTAATCTATGGTTTACTGGAGAAAGGTGTTGTGTAAAATCAACACAGAAATAGGGAAAAAATGAGAAAAGATGGGAAACAACCTCAGACAAGATACCTCTCAACAAACACATGGGGGATTTACAAATGCAGGAAGGGGAGATGACTAAAGATTTCTCCATTGAAGTACAACTCCTGCAGAAAAGGGTAGCTTTTTCCCAGGCAGGTAAGGGAGACAGACAGAGGTTAGAGCTCTAACCAAAGGCATTAAGGCTGACAATGAACAGGAAGCCTATTTAGTATCTCTGTCAGCATTTGGCAGCAACCCAAGTAAGATAGACATGTAAATTGGCCTGTGTTGTTTTAAAACCCTCTTTCCTTTATCTTACCTGTGTCTTTCCTGGCTTGCTCACTGCCAGCAGGGACGGGGTTAGCCCTCATTCCTTTCCCAGCTATGGCCCTTGTGCACATCCTACATCTTTGCAACTCGGTGGAAGTTGCACCAGAGCTGCAGGTGGGATGCACATCTCCAGAGGGTCCTCCAGAGGGTACTCGTCACTCCTCCAACCACCCAGATTTTGGCCACCTCAAGGTGTGAGCAGAGTTTGCATTGACCCTCAATAATACCCTCTGCAGGCAAACCTCAGACAAAAAGGGATGAGAGAATCAGCTACCTACCAAGAATTTAATTGGAAATATATGTGGGTATGTATAAATACATAATATATACATATTCCTGTCTATCTGGTAGTATCAGAAAAGAATAAATTTACCCAAAATTTTATGAAGGGTAAATATCAACATTTCCTTCTCTCCCAACACATGCTCTGCCCACCAATTTCAACCTGCCTCTACCCTCCACCCCATTCATGATAATCAAACACACTTCAAACAGTAATGAGCCAATGCTGAGAACAGCCTGGCCAAGGGCAAAACAATATCACTCCTATCTTATTATGGCAGAGATGAGGTCACACATGGGTTGTCAGCAGCTATCCAGACAAGCTGGAGGATATCCGTGGTTTGAACCTCAGTCCATCAGTTGCCCAAGCCTGTGTGGCCAAGGTGTTCTTTATCCAGTCGAAAAGCTGCTACTCAGAATATGTGACTGGGACTTTGCTGAGCTTTGAGCACACACCAGTTGGAGGCATGCTTTACTGCACTCTGTACAGCTAACCTGTGCATTCAAAAGTCACAAATTATCCCTACCACAGTCTCCAAGGAGTAAAACTGTCCCAAAAAAAGACCCATGAAGTTTTTAGCGGTCTTATGAATGCTTGTTTCTTTTAATTAACTCTGTGTTCCTGAGACCATAGGGTGAACTTGGATCAAGTTGTCGAGGGTTTCTGAGGTACCACAAGAACTATAAATCTGTGTTTTTAAAAATGAAATATGAGATATGCCCCCAGAATATAGCACTTTAGAAAAAAAAAAACAAAACCAAAAAAACACAACTCTACAAATATCATGAGACTCCATTAAAAACAGAAACTGACAACACTGTGACCCAGAAGTGACATGGAAAAGTCAACACTATTTCTAGGTATGGTGAGACTCACATTGTTAACTTTTGAAATGCCTTCTTGAAAAATATCGGACCAAATTAATTGCTGACATAAGTAATTTCACCTGAATAAGGTGAAAATTCACTGAGATAAGGAATTTCACCAGGCTTGTCTAAGAAAAACTTTGCCACTGGGTGTTTTTTCTCTGTCCATTTGAGTGGAGCACAGACAATTTTCATATCAGCTTGGTATCTTTTCTGAAAAAAAAAGGAGACAACAGATTTTGGAAACAAAATTATTACTTGCAACTGTGACAGATACCATGGTGACACTTACAAGAATTTTTCCTATTAAAATTTAGCAAGTGCTAGTGCCACAATAAATAACCTTTCATACGTGGAGGCTTCAGAAGGAACAAATAAGGAATAACACAAGTAATTCTAGAAGTTTAAAAAAGGATTTTATTACTTCAAACTTAAACCAATAATGCAATAGAAAAAGAAAGTGGCTGAACTCTATGAAATTACTTACCAGGGTGTCCTCATTCCTAATCTATAATTTATATGCACATTTATTTTACATTTTTGTGAAAATAATTAGATGTAGTTTGACTGCAAATGAAAAATATCAGATTATATATAAAGCAGTGCAGAAGCATCTGAGGTTAGGTAACACTCCCAATGAGACACCTATGAATCTTTTTCATACCCAGTAGTCAATAGGGGATTTTCCTCCCAATTTCCCATTCTACTGAGGCTTCAATCCCTCCTCCCCTGAGATATTTAGCTTTACATGGATGGAAACAAAGAATTTGAAGGTGGAAAAAAAATATAAAGTCAACTTAAGTGCTTTCTACACAGATGAAATGTGCATGCGGCTGAGTTTACAGAAGGATTTCATAATATCAAAACCCACAGAGATCAAAAGTAATAATAAGGAGTCTCTCAGAGTCTGTGGTGGCTTGAAAGGATTGTGCATTCGGGAGAAAATTTACATTCTGTTTGTTGACGTTTTGTAGATTGAGCTATGCCAGAGGGATATAAATCAATGAAGATGCTGCTTTAGTATTTGAGTCCATTATTTATCCAGTCCAATATGTTTTTATCAGAATACGTTTTTTTTAAAAAAAAAAAAAAAAAACAAGAGAAACATTTAATTTTTTTAATTCTTTGAGACAAGTTCCATTCTCTACTGTACACATACAGATATAATCTGAATGTGTTCCATTTTCAGCTGGTACTACTCAGTCATAGATATGTAAATAAAAAAGATAAATTTTTACTAGTGAATACAAAGAAATTCTGTTAGGATGGCAACCATATAAAAAGAATCTGTAACTATAACTAGAATTTCCCTACATAAGAACACAGATTCCTTGGGTATCTCCCTGGCAGTCCTTTAATCTCCCTTCTAAGCAGTAATTTCAATCTAAGCACTGCATTAAAGACTGAGACAGAAAAACAAGGAGAAACCATGTGGTTTTATGGTCCAGGAAAATATTCACTATCTCAACAAGCTACAGCTCCACAGTGAAGATACAATTTGGGATTCAAATAGAAAAGGAAAGCACGGTCAAAACATACAAAAAGAAAAATATAAAATATTTCTGAGCTAACATGCTATGTTGCTATATTTCTGGGGTATACTGATATATGTACAGAAACAATTGTCTAAATCCTTTTGAAGTTAACTTTAGGATTCATGAAGCAACTACCAAAGTCAGCAGCTAAGTTATCCTCAGCCAATAGTGATGTTTACAGATAGAACAGAAATAGAAAGAAAAAAGAAAGATAGATAAACCTGAAAATAGTGACTACTGAGTGCTTGTATCCAACAGAGTAAAGAATGAGTTCATGTAATAAAGCAGTGTAAAGGTTTTCAGTTCAGAAAGGAGCACTTGGAGGATTTAAGTAAACAAGAGTTCAGTCCTAAAGGCAGAACTTTAATGGAAATCAAGGAGAACCTGACATGTATAAGGCTTACAAAAGCAAGAAGCTACAAGGAAAAGTTGGAAGAGAGCATTAAAATCCTCCATGTTTTCCAACTCCATTGTGATTAAGATTCTCTAGACTAACAGGTAAAAAAAGGAAGGAATATGGAGAATAAAATGTCAAATGAAGTAAACAATTATAGGAGGTTTAAGAAAATCTATTAAATCTATAAAAGATGGGAAAGCAAACTGACTAAAGTATAGTCATTTAGTCTACTAGTTATGTACAACAAAAAAAAAAAAAAGAGAAGTAAAAGAGCAGGATTGATTAAAACAATTTTAAAAATGCCCTTACAAATACATTAGGTGAGAGAAAGAGGCCCACAAATCCAGAAAGTCGAACATTAAACATGTAGAAATACACAAGAAGATATTGCTTTAGAAATCAAAATAAAAAGCCATTTTAATTATTAAAATGGATTCAAAGCTTTCTGAAGCATATGCTGAGCACCACTGCATTATATGAAAGAGAGGTGGGAGTGTAGCAGGACTAAGACAGTAAAAGAAAGGATTCACACAGGACAGTAGGGAAAAATAGGGGGATTTTCTACTCAAGTAGAAGCAGAGGATGTGTATGTGGAACACAAAATACTGCATTGCCTGCATCCTCTCTTTTTATTACAAAGACATGGCTCTGCTGAAGCAGTTAAAACAATGGAGCTTTGTTGTTTTAACTCACTGTGTAGCAGTATGTTTGAAGGGTTCCATTATGTTGAAGCAAAACACATTATTCCCTCCTAGTCCATTGAAGAAACATTTCCACCATAACCCATCTTTATAAAAATACCTCCATGGAAAGTGGAGTAACTCAATCACCACTGATGAAAAGAGATTCTCCCTTCAGGGTAATACCTGTGCATGCATGTGAAGGTGTTTCTCTTCTGCTCTTTTACTTTTGAGACATCTCTTTTTAGGATTTTTAGGGTGAGACAAAAGTGTATCACAGGTAGGCCACACCCTCGAGCCCTGGGCAGTAGCTTAGCTAATTCCAGAAGACCCTATGAAGCACAAACTCTGCCAGATACAAAATGCAAGGATCAGTTACAAAAAGATAGGGGACCACAGCTCTGATCAATATTTCTTGCCTGGATCTGCTTGGCAGAGACAAACTCTTATTTACCTGCTGGGTAAATAAGAGGAAAAAATGTCCCATGAAAGTGGCATAAAACTTCCACAAAAATAACTCACTGTGGAAAAGTATTCCAAAATCGAATCTAATAACACTGTATAGAAAAATCTATTCTACCAGTCTGGAATTCAAAGTATCATAAAGCCAGGGAACTGTGCAAGCAACATTAAACAAGACAAACAAAATGTAATCCAGAGCACTTGTAACAAAAGCATAGAATAAGGAATGGGAGAATAAAAGTGTGAAGGCAGCCTAATGCTTCCACAATTAATAGACTCTACTTTTAAAAAAAAAAATCAATTCAGTGCAAAGTTAGAAAGATGTCAGAAAGGAGCAGTTATTCATGGCTAATTACTTTTTAGGGGATGATGACAATGGGTTAGTTTTCTCTGGTATTGATGAAGAAAAACCTCTAGGGAAATCATTTGCAAAGGTTACCAAGGATATGAATTATTCTCTGGTATGTATGAAGTACAAGAATATGAAAGAATGAGTAAAATACTAGTGTAGTGAAGGTCATCAAGACAACTCAGCTAATAGCATAAATTACCACTTTAGAGATTCAAACATGCCATCAATATGTCTAATAATGAATGATCTCCTGGAAGGGATGATTTGTTATGAACTGTTCAGACACTTACTAGAAAGAAGACTTTAGAAAAATTTGCTTCAAGAGAATAGAGCAAAAGGCAAAATTACAGAATTCAGACTCTAATTGTCCCTGTTGGTGAATTAAAGGGAGAAAAAAAAAAAAAAAAACAAAACCCCTTAACACAGGACTGTATTGTACTGAGGCCCCTTCTCTTCCTGCAGTGTGGGGTGATGTAACACATCCCCTCATCCTACACCCATTCCCCCATTCCTCTACAGAACAGCTACCATAGTCTTCTCCATTTTATCTTCTCTGTTTTGGGGCTTCATTATCAGCTTTCTCTTCAGTGTATCCATTCACAACCATCTTGCCTGTACTAGTCTCTCAGATAGATAGCAACAGCTTTATCTCCTGGAAAATTAGCCTGTCTCACAGTCCCCTTATCCCAGTGGGGTCTCCATCCTAATTTGCCCACAGCCCTTATTAGTTGTTCACATCTCTGCTCCAAGTGCCCTATAACATTTGAAAATCTGATTATGGAGTCCATAGCACTCATTATAAATTCTCCTTCTCATCCCTCTCTCCTGCCTTTAAGCTGCCACATCACCACCTCTGCCATTTAGCCTGTCCATTATACTGCTTTGCACCCACTTACGTGGAGCACTCCCTTCATGTTGCCATTTGTTCCCATCTTGACTCTAGTCAGTAGGATAGCCACACACACTGCTGGCACATCTATATGCAACCTTTGTAACAGCTGAGGGGCTCGGTGGTAGCTGCATTAGCTACCAGTTCCTCTACAACTGCTTGCTTCATTGTGCAATTAAGCAGCAGCTCCCAGACTCCAGGTAATGAACATCCATGAAACCTGCATACGTTATGAGATGTTACCAAATTGTCGGCTCTTCAATTAGAGGAAAACAAGAAGTTGGGGGTTTTCAACTTCAGCAAGGAATTTTTGAGAAACCACCAGGCTTATTAGCAATTGTGTAGATTTCTGCTATAAGTGTGTAAAAATGCTCTGCGTGGACTTACAAAAAGAGTGAATGTGTGATATCCTTCTAAATGGTGGGATTAATGTTCAAATTATAAAGTATAAAAATAAACAGAAGGTCTTGACTGCCATTTTTATACACTTTGATCTTCAGTGCTATTTAGCTTGCAGTAAGCAACTCCTCCAGACATGACTTGAATATGTCACTTACCCTTTCCAAAATTTCTTTGTTACAAGGGAGGTCTCAGTCCTCCCATGCTAGCAGAAAAGGAAGAATAGCTTGTGAGCAAAAACAGACTATCAATAAAGCCAAGAAAAGGCTGACCTACCTTTGAGAGCTATCACTATGGAGAAGTCTGGGGGCAAGGAGGCTTGAACTGCCTGCCAGGCAGTACAGGGAAAGTGTTTCCCAAACAGCTCACCTGCCTTGGCAGCTAATAAAATCTGTAGAGTTAAACTGGAATAAAAGTAGCATGGAGGGAACCAGATCTTTGTAATAGAATTGTGTTCAACCCTATACATTTCTTGCAACCTTAAATCATAGCCTCCTTAGAGAAGGTGCAAAGGGCAGGAAAGTTTTAATGCAAATATTACTGCTACAAACAATCAGATTCAAACACAGATGAGTGAAAGGGTTGATATTCAAGCACAATTTCAAAGGTGAAACCTCCTTTTCTGCTAGCAGGGATACAATACTGCATTTTCCTATCTCTTGAATCTGATCTGATCACTGGGCAAACAACTCTGCATTCCCAGAATGAGGCAAAGAGGAGCCAGGCTTGGAGAGCAGTCATTATTTGAATGTTTTTGAAGACATCTAGCATACAAGATTGTAAACATGCAAAGAGCTAGTAGGAAGAGCAATAATAAATCAGGTGGTAAGTACAGAAGTGATCCTTTTTTATGCAATTACTCTTTTAAATAATCTCATTTGTATTTTTTCTTATTTTCTCTGAGCCACTGAACCATTAGTATCTAAAAATATTGTTTCTTCTCTTTTGATTGACAATCATTTAAAAGAAGGAAAAGAAGGGAACACAGAAAGAGAAGGAAAAGGAGAAAGACAAGAAGGAGAAAAAAAGAAAATCCTCCTCGTGTGCAGGAGCATGTGTTTGCAGAGCCATTTGGACTTCATTAGGCATGTTCATTAGGTTCATTAGGTGAAAGTGTCATCCTACTAAAAAGAAAATGAATAGATTTTAGCATATCCAGACCATGTATTAAAATGGTATCAAAAGTTATAAATTCCAAAGCATAATGTTTGACAGTAAGCTGTCATGGAAGCAATAGATTCATTATAAAAATGCTAGAAGTGCATACATCTCATTGACTGTTTATCATTAACTGCATGGGATGCTGATAGGAAATGTCTAGCTATAATTTATATTTCTGATGACTCTCAAATCTATTACTCACCTCTCTCTAGTTTTATAGCTCCTCTGGACAAAATAGAAATTGAACAGGCAGAGTAGGTTTGGGAGGGGAATTTTCTGCTCTTACTGTTCTCTATTATCTCATCCCTCCAGCCAGAGATGTCCCTGACATGTGATCAGACCCACACTGCCCAAGTGTTTCTCAGAAAATAAGGTTTGAAAATAAAAAATAAAAGGGAGAGAGAAATATTTAACTACATCTCCATTTTAAATCTTGCAAAAATTTTACTCTAAAAAACACATTATGGGTAAAATCTTAAAGGTGAAGTTAGGTATGGCATGAAGAAAAACTCTTTAAGACTATAAAGACCTGAAAAAGAGTCTCCAGGAAAACAAAGAAAATAAATCAGTGAAATGTTCAATAAACAAAATATTCATTTGTGCCAAGGTATGGCTCCAAGAAATCTGGTTTTGTAAAGAAATCCTTATGTGTGCAGAAACACCGTAACAGAATCAAAGTTAAAACTTGCAATTGAATCCATTCCAATTATCTACTGCGGTTTAAAATTCATATAATTGTGTGCAGAGAACTATCTTTGTTTTTTAAAGTCTTGTTAGATCAATTACCTACCCATTAACCATGAAAGATTTCATTGAACTTACAAAAGGAAGGGTTTATTCTGTTCCCTTTTGAACTAGTATACATGTTTGTACAGATGAGCTTTAGAATGCTGTGCATTTTCTCATGGCAGACTTTATTTCTTTTTTATTGACTATACCTATTGCATTTCTTCCTTTTACAGCACTTCCACAAACGTTAGAAAGAGGACAGGCAGTAATAGCAGAGCTTAGAGGCATATTTTTTATGTGAATACCAAGTTCTGATGTAGCAAAATTTTGCTAGAGAAATCTGCATTCTCTGTTTTTCCCAGAGGGAGAAAGGGAAACAGTTATTCTTGCTTCAGACCCCCACATAATCTAATCTGACAATTAATCCCTGAAAGAAAGCACAGAATGCTTTTTACATGATCAACATTCAATAATGCATTTTTATTCAAGCAGAGGTTCATAACAGTTTATATAAAAGCAATATATGATGAAAATAGGCACCTGCTGTAAAGTGCATGTGCCTTTTTTCTGAGTAGGACTGGGTGAGTGCAGTTCTGCCTCTGTACAAGATTTGAGCTGCATCTGGAATTTATTTTTTTTTAAATAATTTTAATATATATAAATGTTGCATGGAAGATGTAATCCAGATTTTACTTTGGAGATAATCAAAGAAATCTGGAATGGAAACTCACGCTCATACACTCCTTTCTAGAAAATCTGTCTATGCAAAAGATTGTCTCTTCTCTCTGCAATAAAATACTGTTTTCAAAAGTAACAGAAGATCTCATATAAGCAAGGAAAGCTTTTTTACAAAGTCACTAAGATCAGTCACTTTCTTATACCTAATGTTATCAAAATACTTTTTTTGCAAGATAGCAAGTTATACTGAAAACCTTCTATTCATAACTAGAATTATAAGTTACATTTTCACTGATACAGATATCTTTACCGTGATCTGATGGATAGGAAGGAGGGATCAGGTGTTTAAGTAAGATATGTTATACAACCGAAATGTCCAAGTAATGAAGAATCAAATGTTAAATTACTCTATAACTGCCTACATCAAAGTTATTTTCTTTGCAACATAAGAAAGGTTTAAGTGAATGTCAAATGCGAAAATAACTAGGCAGTAAAATTATTATTCAAAAATTGTCTGATGGCAGACTAAATCACATACCATAGTTAAAAAGAAATTAATTCTCAGCAGGTTGTGTCCAAGTTGCCAGCACTAATATTAAAGGTTTGAAAGGTGTGTTACATCTGGAGCTGAGACATATAAAAGTGATATGACTATTTTCCTGTCTCCTTAACTTATGGACATTTGAAAACAGCCCTGTTATTTGTAGTTCCAGAATGTGTTTATTATATAATTTCTGCTGTTGTTTCTATCTCAGCTAACTTGAAGGCCAGAAAAGCCCACAGGACTTCAGTTAAAGGCACACACACAAAAGATTTTCATAGAGTCATATCATAAAATCATAGAATGGTTTGTGTTGGAAGGGACCTTAAAAATAACCCAGTTCCAACCCTCCTTCCATTGGTGGGGACACCTTTCACTAGTCCAGGTTGCCCAGGGCCCCATCCAGCCTGGCCTTGAGCACTTCCAGGGATGGAGCATCCATGGCTTCTCTAGGCAACCTGTGCCAGTGTCTCACAGTGGAGACTTTCTTCATAATATTTCATCTAAACCTACTGTGTCCTATCACTACAAACCATGGTAAAAAGTCCCTTTCCAGCTCTCTTGCAGCTCCCTTTAGGGATTGGAAGGTGCTGTAAGGTCTCCCTGGAGCCTGCTCTTTTCCAGGCTGAACAACTCTCAGCCTGTCTTCACAGGAGAGGTGCTCCAGCCCTCCAATCATCGTTGAGGCCATCCTCTGGACTCACTCCAATAGGTCTATGTCCTTGTTTTGCTGGGAGCCCCAGAGATGGAAGCAGCACTCCAGGTGGGGTGTCATGGGCAGGTAGAATCCCCTCCCCTACCCTGCTGGCCACTTTTCTTGCAATGTGGCCCAGGTGTGTCTGGTTTTCTGGGCTTTGAGCACACATGGCTGTCTCATATTGAGTTTCTCATCCACCAATACCCCAAAGTCCCTCTCCTTGGGGCTGCTCACAACCCATTTTCCAACCAGCCTATACTCGTGCTTGGGATTGCCCCAACCCAAGGGCAGGAACTTCCACTTGGCCTTGTAGAGCTTCATAAAGTTCACACTAAAACCTGTCAACGTCCCTTGGGAAGGAATACTTTCCCTCCAGTGTGTTGACTGCACCACACAGCTCAGTGTCATTGGCAAACTTGCCAAGGACACACCCAACCTCACTGTCCATGTCACCAACAAAGATGTTAAACACATGTAAGAATGTAAAAGATGCAAAATGCAAAAGACTGCCCAAGAAATTGCAGCAGAATTTTGTGCATCATGAAACAGAAGTGCCTAATATGCACAAACCTTTTATGCAGAAATTTAACACAGGACACAGGCCATGAAAAGAGAGGGTGCTTCCCATTAGAAAAGCACTTAAAACAAAATGAAATGAGGAAGGATGAAAACAGAAAAGGGGCAGGAGAAACCAGTTAAAAGACCCATCCAGGTGCCTAAGGGACCTGTTGTACCTGATAGGGAAAACTAATTGTCTTGTGTCATTAGGCTGGACTGAAACACACGGAAGAAAGAAGATGCAGAGGAAGATGAAAATATTGGACTGTCCCTCATGGTGAGGGGTTTTGCTAGAGTACCACCCGCAGAGCTTCAGGTAAATAAAGAGATAGCAGTGCTTCAACCTGGCAGGTCTGATGCTCTAAGAACTCCAGCTGTCGGTAGGATTGGGCAGAATTTTATGAATTGAAGCACCTCTACCTTTATGATTATTGTTTCAGCCTTTCAAAATCATACGCTAACCTCTAAGAGGTATCCTGGTCAAGTTAGACACTACTAGAAACATTAAGGTCCTGTTCAGCACCCTCACTTGGTCCAAGAAAACAGATGGCTCAGATTTATTTTGCTTCTCTATAACATACATATATATGTGTCTTACCTATTTATTTCATAACACTTCAGAGGATAAGGGATTGGTCTTTTTCTTTCTCATAAAATATTTTGAAAATTCTGATTTTCATTTTGATACAAAAAGAAAAAAAGTTTTTTTTCTTAGCACTGACATTTTTCATAAAACAGTATGCAGGGAATTTTTGTCAGCCTGAAGCCTCTGTGCCAAAGAGAAAACTTGTGTTTATCAGTGTTGCTGGGGAAAAAAAGAAGATGGCTTCAGGTGCAAGACAGAATTGGGTGTCATTCCTGAAGGCCTGGCTTGAGTTTCATCTTACATAATTGGACATTTTCTGAGCAAGTTTTTTCTTCTTTTCATCAAAACAGATCCTATTAAAATGATACCCAGGGGAAAAAAAAAAAAAGAAAAAAAAAAAAAGAAAGAAGNAGAGAAGAGAAGAGAAGAGAAGAGAAGAGAAGAGAAGAGAAGAGAAGAGAAGAGAAGAGAAGAGAAGAGAAGAAAAGAAAAGAAAAGAAAAGAAAAGAAAAGAAAAGAAAAGAAAAGAAAAGAAAAGAAAAGAAAAGAAAAGAAAAGAAAAGAAAAGAAAAAGAAAATCTCTCCAGGTCACTGCATTTTGAAGGACTAACCATTACAAATCACCACTATCCCTATATCCAGGCTGCGTATGAATACCTGCCACAGAGCCCAGTGCAATGCCATTGTAAATTCACCCCCTCTGCAAAACATAGTTTTCCTCTCTAACCTGCAGGGAAATAGCAGAATTGCCAGACAATCAAAATACATGTTTTTGAAAAGGTCAAAGAATTCCAGCAAAATATTATATTTCATGTAGTGTACAAACCATGAAAATGTTGATATTTCATTACCGAAAAAAAATTGTAACAAAAACAGAATCTGACAACATTTTTTTCAGATCTGGGACAAAGACTGTGGCAAAAATAGAAATGGGCAGACAAGCTACTGTGATCTGAACATAGTTTTTTGTTTTATAGTAATTTTTTCTTATGTAAAAGCCTTTCAACTACCTGAATCTTCAGTTATCCAGCAGAACTTACTCTGTTTCATGGCAGGGCTACTGTATAAAGCCAATACACTAGGAAAAAATGCAACTTGCTGTCTCTGACCCCATTCAAGCACAATGAACCCAATTAACTTTTTTTTTCTTTTTTTTTTTAAATCATCCCCTTCATATTGCTGGGGCACCAAGGCTACTAAGCTTCTTTATTCCCATATATATAGTTCTCACCATAGCAGTAATGCACTCTACAAGGCATCAAGTCTGTTAATCAGAAAAGCTTTCAGACCCTTCTTAGTTCTAACAATTTTATTGCAGATAAGTAAGCAGCTGAAACTGCATAAGTTCAGGAGCTGCAGTAACTCAAATAGCCAATCTGGAATAGGAGAAAATTGAATACACTGTTCTCAGCAGCTTTGTCTCAATTGGGAGAATGGAATTATTCTTCAAGTATTACCATGTGCCAGAAGAAAGCATTACTAAGGACTGACTATCGACTGTCTAATTGCAGCACTGAACCGAATAATTTGAAATGATAGCTATCTAAATCCAAATTGTAAAGCGAATAGTGAACAAAGCAATAAATAATAGAATTACACATACTGTATGTGATTGCTCATTGAATCAGATTGCCAGTCATAATAAAAGTCAAAAGGAACCATCAACCCCATTACTTCACAAAAGAGGAAATGCCACTAACTATTTCTAACTCCTGTCATCAACATGTACTGTGAAAACAACCTGGTAAATCTCTTTTGATTATACTGGACCTAACCTTCACTGTACTCCTTTCTTATTCCTAAGGGTGGGGTGTCTGATGCTTTAAGGATGGTTTCATCACTATATGGACTGTGTATGTAATTCTTTGGTCTCCCACAATACTGGCTGTTTTCACTCAGAAAATGAGCTGCAAAGCACAACCAAAAGGAAGGAGAAAAGGCACTGGGAAAGAGGAGCATCACTTGGGTCAGGGAAGGTGCTCTCAATTTGTTCTGGTAGATGAGATTGTGTTCTCCAGTGAGATTCTCCCCAGGGACTTGGATGAGCTACAGATATTTGGCTGATATTTGCAATATATATATATGTCTGTCTCTATATAAATGTATATATGTGTGCATGTGTATGTATACACAAGGAACCCAAATACTGTCTCAGTTTGAGGGTCAGCCTTCATTTGCATTGGGCTTGAAAATGCCCAATTCAAATGCAACATAAAATAAATAAACTAGAGACACAGTTCTCACTTTGCAGCATGTGCAAATGGAATGCAAGTTTATTTAAGTCTTTCCAGTACAGCAGCAGGGTTACTTGTAAAAGGATAATTTTGCATTTTTGCTGTCTGAGAGTTTTTTCTGTATAATTGTTAGTATGTGTGGCAACTGACATTCCAGGCACTGCAAGTCTATTCTTTTCCACTGTTACAAGCAATGTCAGAGGAGCTTCATGTGTACCTTTTTCTGTTCTCACTGCATTATTTATCAAATGAATATGAAATCAAAATGTTGATGCACAGAACAATATGTTAAACACTCCAATATGCAATGCCAGCTTAACCTTGTCGACCTTCCACCATGGGTCAAAGGTCATTTTCCTACTGTTTTACCCAGTATTTGCCAGTCTTCTTTGCCCTATTATATTCTTTTTTTTGTAAGTTTTCCTGTTTTTTTATTTTCCCTATGCTTCATGTTCAGGAAAAAAAAAAATCCACATAAGCTGTTGGTGGTACATTTTATTTTATTTTATAGCTGATGACAACCCTAACCAAGAGATTTCAGCACATACACCCTTGCTCCCAACAAACCTAGAGGCAGGCTGAATCTATAATTTACTTCTAACCTTGCCTGAATACTGAGTTTTTAATGAAGGGCTTTCTCTAACTCCCTAATATTTATCTATTTATTTCTTGACATCTCATATCTGCTACTGACTTGGTTTCACATTCCGGTTACTTTTCTGAGCAGGTCAGCACCAATTACCTATCAGGACTAGGATAAACAGATTACAAGAATTTAATGGATACCTTAACTAAATGAATCATATTCTCACTACCCTAAGCATATCCTGCAACCAGGTTCTCATATCATACAGGTTTAAAAATCCCAATCTTGAAGCACAAGTCCAGAAACATGGATCTATCTAGTGGTTTTTGCACAGTTCCTCTTTCTCATCAGACCCTGCTTTACTGATTCCTTGTATCATCAGTATGGACATTCATGAGAACTGGGACCTCACTATTACAGATCTTGGTGGGGAGGAATAGAAAAAGGAATCACTGACCTAAAGACCACATTGCAGATGGCAGCTGCATTCAAAGGCCCACAGGAGGGCAAGGAAAACACATGAGAGAATTGATCATCATTATGGCAATGATTTCAGATAATTTGCCTAACAATATGTGGCAGGTTGACTTGACTGGACACCAAGTGCCCACCAAGTTGCTCCATCACTCCCCCTTCCCAGCTGGACAGGGGAGAGAAAATAAGGTGGAAATCAGCTCATAGGTCAAGATAAGGCAGTTTACTAAAGCAAAAGCAGAAGTTTGCACAATCAAAAGCAAAGAGAAAAACTGACAATTTAATTCTGTACTTCCCATCACAAAGTGATGGTCAGCAGCTTCCCAGGAAGCAGGGCTTCAGCACATGTGGTGGTTGCTCGGGAAGGCAAACATTGTGAATAACAAATGCCCCCATTCCTACTCCTTTCATTAGATTTTATATCTGAGCTGATGTCATATGGTATGGAATATACCTGTGGTTACTTTGGACCAGCTTGCCTAGATATGTCCCCTCACAGGATCTTGCCCAACCCCAGGCTGCTGATGGGAAAAACATTGAGAAGACAGCGCTGTTGCTGTGCCAGCCCCGCTCAGCAGCAGCCAAAGGTGTGTTATCAACACCTTTCCAGCTACCAGTTCAGAGCACAGCACTGTGAGGGCTGCTGTGGGAAAATGAACTCCTTCTCAGCCATACACAACACAAAATGCCATGTGCTTTTGGGGGCTTTAAAGCAAATTAAGAACAAAAAGGATAAAAAATGCCCACTATAAATTTCCCTGGAAAGTACCCAGTCCCCACTATATCTGCTTGTTTTAGTCCAAAGTTACCTTCTCCACATAAGAAGTCATAGCACTTGTGTGTAGACTTTCCCAAATTACAGGGTTTATTATGGTTGGGTTTTTTTCTGTTCTACACCAATACAGAATGAGTTAATTGCCACCATCATTTTACCTTTAGCTTGCAGAGCTAAATTTGGGTTGTCTGGTTTTGGCTGTTTTTAAGCTAATGGAAATAAACTTCCATTTTCTCCATATTGTTTGGGCACCAAAGACTACCTGATACCCTGCCATTGGCATTCAGACAATACTGAAAAATTCAGATAATACTACTGTTATCTTCACTGTGTGAACCTATTTCTCTTTAAATCCTGGGTCACAGTGATGTCTAATTATTACTGGCATTAATTTTGCCTATGAGATCCCAAGATGCATGTCATTGAAAATTGCCGGTGCCACAAAATGGCACTGACAAAAAGGAAATTAGGATAAACCAATTAGAACTGAATGCTACATTGCAAACTATTTGGGAGAAAGAATAAAGAAAGCTTTGATCATTTATTGCTTTGATAGGGACCTAAGGAAGATATGGGCTCAGCTTGGACACATTAGCACTACGCCTGCGACTTTTGTGGAGTTATGCTCTCTGACAGCAGCTAAGGAGCTGCTACTACATGCTTCCTAACCAAAATCATAGGTGGATTTGCATTTTAGATGCTTTTAAATGTGCTGCTTCCTGTGTATGCTAAAGGCAGTCCTTTCATCATCCAACTACAGATAAAAGCAAACAAATGCAGGAAAATATAACTACATACAAATGGCCTTAGAAAACATGGATAGAAAAAAAAATGAGGGGAATTCATTGCACTAGCCAGGTTTTAAAATAATTCATTAAACAGCTACCACTTGTCCTGTCACTGACTATCAGTCTGGAAATGGATAATGTTCTAAATGTGTCTGCTTTCAATCACATATTCTCCCACTATCACAGTTGGTAATATTAGCTATGTTCAGGAAGCACTTTGCAGTCTCCATAGCTATCTTACCAATACCACCACAAAACAAAGGAAATCGATGGGGGAAAAAATAGTCATAACAGCCTATGGTTATAGTTGCAAGCATAATGCTTCTCTCTAGCAGACAAAAAAAAAAACTTGCCTTACAATCGTACATGACTGTGGAAAACAGAACTGTAATAATCAGGTTGAGACTTGTCATTTAAGTTTACAGCAGCAAGTCTGTCATATTTGTTGTTAACATTCTGAATAATCTTTAAAAACTGTAATCTGCTTATCATTTATCTTTTAATATAGCATTATTATTTCAGGAAAGCATGCAACAAGGTTGAAATGGCCTTATTCCAACAACAACAACAACAACAACAACAACAACAAAATCAATCCCTTTCTATAAATTTGATATAGGCAGGTTGTGTACTATTTGAAAAAGTTCAGTGAACCATGAAGACTAGCATATGCACCATAAAATTCAAGCTTTATTTGATGAAGTTATTGAACATTGTATTTACCTCAACTAAGGTTTAAAGCAATCATCCATATTTTTACTGTCATCTCAAGTAGGAAGCTTCGAATATGAAGCAAATCAGATTGCGACTTCTGGGAGTTTCAAAGGAATCTGAGGAGGGGCACAGAAAAGATCTGTGGTGCTTAATGAAAAATATGTGCTCAGTTCAATTATGGTACTAGAGGCTCGGCACAGTGCAAAAAAAAAAAAAGGATCATGAAAAAAAATAAAAAAACCAGAGCAATAATAACATGAAAGAATTTTGTTCTCTAGCTTTCTGATTAAAAGTGCATTTTCATGTCAACTTTAGGAGAAATTATGTTCAAAGCCTGTTTCCAACAGAGTCTGTTTTAATTTGTCAAAGGTTTACATTGTATAACTCGATCACATTAATTGCAAAGATTGTTTTCTCTATTGTTTCACTGCACTCTTAAAGACAAACAAGAAGAATCCAGCTCCTGTAGTACCACCAGGCGTGACAAGCTCTTTCCTTTAGACCAACACCTGGTCATCACAGCTTAGGGGTAACCACTATCAGTGGGAGCTTGCTAGAGTCCGATATTTTATTATTGGTAATGTCAGTCAAAACATCAGAGGCATCAGTTTAGGGATCAAATTCAAAAGCTCAGGAGATGTGTCTTGCTCATGTGACCACTTGATATTGACAGGAACAAAACTAGAGAGAGCAGGTGTTTTGGAGATTATACTCCCCTGCATCAAACAGAGTGCCATATAAAAGACTCATCTCTCAGATGGTTACAAATAAACTTGTATTAATTGAGTCTTGCACGGGTTTGGATTCAACAGAGTACAACAGGGCACAACAAGGTCAATGTGCCTTTCAACACACTGCTCGATAGCAAATTAAGCATATTTAGAGGGAACATGCCTAGCACTCTCTGACAGCCCTGAACAGACATCATCAGTTTTGTGGCAAACTCTTCTTCAATAATCTCATCATTTTAGCAATTGCACAAAAGCCTGGCTTTAATTAGCTGCTCTGCCAGAGGAGATTCTGGGTCACCTCCTCCTTCTACCTTCTACAAGCATGTCCAAACCACCAAGTGACACAGCAGGCTGCAAAGAGCTGGGACCACTTGCTTTTAACCTTGCCTGTGACAATCCGCCATAAAGCTGAGAAAAAGGACTCAAGAGATCTAAATCGAGTAAAACATAGGAGACTAAAACTCTCCTGTATAGAGGCTAGAGACATGCAATAGGTAGGAATTCCTTGTGTCCACTTCCTCTAGTCATGCTAATAAAAATGCTGAATTTTTCAGCAGAGCCCAAAACTCAGGTCTCCCTCTCTGCATTCAAAACCCTTAAGTAGGCATTTGCGTGCTAGCAAGATCTCACTACCCCAGTTAATAACTTGGCCTCTTGGAATTATGAGAGTATCAGAGCAAAAATAAACACTGCATAGCAGTGCATTTTACTTGTAAGGGTGACAGAAGCTTTGAAGTGATTTTTATGAACAGAGAATGAACAAGTGAGAATTTCAGTTATAGTAGTCCTTAAGGTTGAAGAGCTCAGTAGAAGCCATTGTGGTTCTAAAATGATTTTTATAGACAAAATGCTTCCATGATAGAGACCCCAGCAGGCAGACAGAATCATCACTCTTACTCAGAGGCTTTGTCCACTCCGCTGAGAAAAAGAGGATCGAGCCTGAGTGTTCACCTAATTGTCCACATAACTGTCAGTCCTTAATGTTATGCCATGACAAATAACAAGAATTTTATAGTAAGAGGGTTGTTCTAAGTAGTGTTGACAGGGACTGGTCAGTAACACTTGACTTCTGGGCCAGAAGTCAGTCCTTGGCCCTTGGCTGTGCCTGTTGGTGCACCCAGGAAAAAACCATCAATGATTGTGAGAGCAGGGTCCTGTGTCCCTCGAGAAGTGCAGCAATGGGAACTTTGCAGGTAAGTGAGGGAGTGTGAATAAGCAGACTCCAGAAAACTAACAAGAATGAATTAGGTTGCAGAAGAAGGTTCAATACAAAAATCAGTAAGTAAATAAATGGAGCTGCCTGGAAACAAAGCTGTATATCTGATGGCTTACATTGTAAAGCATCAAACCTGTATCACAACCTCCCCCAGATCCAATACACTGAATAAAGTGTTCCTTCTAGCTCAAATCACCAATTTATCAGCTAACAGAAGCAAGCAAAGGCAGACACAGCTCATGACCATATGTACTTTGGGACTCTGAGCTAATTTTCTATACTGAAGGATTGCAGAATATGGCAATATCCTTAAAAAAAAAAAAAAAATTAAAAAAAAAAGGTTTGTTTTCTGACTGCAGCCCGTTGCAGAAATAGTTCTTTGGTGCTGCTGTCCCATCATGAATTTAAAGGATATAGATAATTTACAACCTTGATTAACAACCTCAGAGCTGCAATAGCTCATCCTCTTCACATCCCATCCTTTTTATTGAATGTGCTTAAGTATTCATGAACACATGATAGTAATCTTGTTAACACTATGAAAAGCAATGACATCCTCATTATAAACTGCTTGAAAATGCTCATGATCCTTTCACCAGAATGAGCTTTGTACAATTAGAAGTCTGAAAAAGTCACAGGTGCGCAACACAGGGTGTTAAAATTGTAATTGTAAGATACAATGGCATTGCAATGTCCAGGACAGTAGATTTTACAGATACAGACAGAGGGCAGGAAAACCAGTGCTCCTTGTAATACTAATTTCTCTTTGGTGCTGTGCAATTGAGTCTTGCTTGTATATTCAGGCTGAAAAAATCCCACAGATTTCAGGGGGCAGGTAGGCAATTCCATCCAAATCTGATAAAAGAGAGCTATTTAAGGCTCCCTGTCTTTCTCATCATGGTGAAAAAAGGTTTGTTTTCTGGGATCAAAAATTACCTTAGGATGTTTGACTAATGTCTCTCTTGGTTTCTCTAGAGACATATTATATCATTTGTGATCTTTTTACCTTTTCTAACAGGTTAACAGTTTGCTGTGGAAATGGGTGTGGTGGAGCTTTAGTTAAGGAAATGGCTTCTGGGGCAACATTAAACGGGAGGTTCAAGTTGGAGCTGACATACTGTCAGACCTTCTGCATATCTCTTTATAGTTAGTTCTGAAATTTCAAAATTTATTCTTTTCCTTCCTTTCATTTTCTTACCTTAGCACGCGAAATCTCTGAATTGCTGGATATTGACAAGTAGAAGAGGCCAAAGACACATATTAAAGTATTTTACATTCCATGTGCCTACAACTCAAGACAACCAGAGGCTGGCCTTAAAAACACAAAGGTGTGCTGTCACATGCACCTACACAGGTGCAGAGGAAGATAGAGACAGCAGGCATGTAGGAGATTTTAAGAAACACTGAACCCCTGTAGTAGTTGGTTTGACATTTTGTGATGCAAGTGAGCCTCTGAGATATGAATCCCATTTACCATTTTGGTCTTTCAAGAACTGATAGGAAAAGAAAGGATTTCAGCTACAGTTCAGCATTTCCACTTAGCCAGTTAATCAAGCCAGTGTTAAGTGGGATAAGTGGCAATGAAGGAAGAAAAGGTATAGCAGATGTGTCACAGCCTGGAAGAGTCATGTTTGACTTAAATACCTTCATGGTCCTGAACAGCTAGCAAAAGATTTCATTTACCTCACTGCAGATTTTCTGTCTAACAATCTCTGCAGGCAAATCAAATGAGACTGAGTGATATAAAAAAATCACAGAATCATGGAATGTGCCAAGTTGGAAGAATCATTGAGTCCAACTCCTGGCACTGAGTCCAACTCCTGAGCACCATCCCCAAGAGTCACACCATGTGCCTGAAAGTGCTGTCCTTCTTGAACTCTGTCAAGGTTTGATGCTGTGACCACTTCGCTGGGGAGCCTCTTCCAGGGCCCAACCACCCTCTGGGTGAAGAACCTTTTCCTAATGTCCAACCTAAACCTCTCCTGACACAGCTTCATGCCTTTTGCTTGGGTCCTATCACTGTCACCACAGAGAAGAGATCAGTGCCTGCCCCTCCCTCTCCCAAGGAAGCTGTTACTGCAGTGAGGTCTCCCCTCAGTCTCCTCCAGGCTGAACAGACCAAGTGACCTCAGCCACTTCTCATTTGGCTTCCCCTCAAGGCCCTTCACCATCCTCCTGGCCCTCCTTTGGACACTCTCTAATAGTTTAATATCTTTCTTATATTGTGGCACCCAAAGCTGCACACAGCATTTGAGATTAGGCTGCCCCAGTGCAGAACAGAGGGGACCAATCCCCTCCCTTGACTGCTGACTCATATTCAACATGGTTTTTTTTGAAAACTAGACCTGCTTCTCTGCTGTCAAAGAAACCTACATAAGCATAAACATGTCTGGAAATAGGTGGAGATGTAGCAAACACTTCTGTAAAAGTGTCGCATATTGCATTTTTTTTGGCACTTAGCCTGCCTGGATGTACATAAGCACATAAAATAGAGCAGAATTCAGCCCTGCGCTTCCAGTAACAAGAATATACTTTGCATTCAGGAAAGCTTTTAAGAGCATTTTTAAGGTTAAGTGTGGGATTCATCACTCTTCTTCATCCTGGAAGTCATTTCTAGCAACATTTGGGTGCATTCCTGCCAATATGATCTGCCAGAGCTGGGCACATTTTTCTTCCTGTGAATGAACTATTCATATCCCCAAAAAGCAATTTCATCCATTCCAAAACAATTTCATGAATTCAACATTAATTTGACAAATAGTTTCAGCTGGGAAGGGTTTCTAAAACTTAGACTGGCATAAAAAAAAATACCTGAAAGAACCACTTCTTTCCTCCAGTTGTCACCAACCCAGACACAGAAGCTCTTCTTAAAATGGACTCAGACCCCTATCTTCTGCCTCTAAAGAAAGGTTTCTGCACAGCACAGGGTACATTATCTAAAATTATGGGCTCAATATCTCTTCTTCACACTGTTCAGCTTTGCATAAACTGCTTATGGAATTCCCTGGAATGGGGGCTGGTAGCCAGGTGTCAGATCTGTTTGCTGGCTCAAAGATCCTGCCAAGTGGTCTATCGCAAACCAACATCCAAAGACGGAAATTAAAAAAGAAGAGTGAATGCTTCAATGAACCACCACCCTCGTTCCCAAAATTTGCCTTCCTAGATATGTAGATGTTTCATGCCTTCTGTCAGGACCATCTCCAAATAGCATAATTGAATTCTGTTATCTCCTTTGTTTCTCCCATCTGATTTACTATTATTATTATTATTATTCCTTTTTTTTATTTTTATTCACTTTATCCAAGCTTGGATCCTAAAACAAACTCTGATATCACTGACCCTTGAGAGAAGGATCCATCTAATCAAATAGAACTAAACATAGATAATTTTGTGAAGTTGTCATTAGCCATTAAATGGCTGCCTACTTCACTGCTGAGGCACTTGTCTTAACAGTCACTAATCCAGCGACATACTTGATGTCTTTACAGAAGAATCATCTGGATTTATTGTCCTCAGTGGTTAAATACTGATACAGAGTGATTCCATTAGGAAACCATTTTGAGTGTGGAGGTGGAATGCAATGTGTAATACTTAGTCACAAGGAGGAGAATTTGTATTTAACATGATAAAGAAAATACTAATGTATTTGAGTAACTGTTTTAAAAGGAAGCCTTTCTAGGGGCTTGTTCTGTTGGTTGGTTTTGAGGTTTGTTGTTGTTTTGGGGATTTTATTCACAAATTTTAGCTTAACCCAAAGGAATTGAGATTTCCAGAGCAAAATGGATTGAAGATATAAAAATGTCTCTCTGATATGCAGGAAGGAGAGGGAAATATGTCCTCTGAGCTAATCTAGGGTCGAATTATGCCAAGCACTCACAGCAGCTGTTGTGGAGAAGAACCCCTGTTAACAGGAGGTGCTGTGTCCAGAGCACAACCTCTTCTGATCACTTCTTAGCATTGGTCCTAAAATCTTTTGAAGCAGCCACACCTCATCTTATACTGAAAGTCAAATTTCATAGGATGATTCACTCCCTGAAGTCTATTAAAAGAAAATGTTATAAATATGTGTGTCCACTGACCTTTTGTGTTTTCCTTTCTAAATCAAGCACCTTATTCTATGCAAATTTGGAGTCGAAGGTAAGATGCATTTCAGATGTAATAAAGCAGGCCCAGGATCAAGTAGTTTCTCAGGTGAAGAAACCAAATGTGCTTATACAAAAAAAATAGTCTTATCCTGCAATGTCAGAGTAATATGTTCTTCAAGTTCTGACCATTATGCATTCCATTTATACCACTTCTTTAATCAAAGCTGAACCTGGTGAATTGCAAATAAGAACGAAAACATTAAATGTGAAAGGCCAACTTGTTCATCTATATTTTTTGTCAAAGTGACAGTTTTAAAATTACATAGGTAAAATACTTCACTAAATAGGGTTATAAATGTGTAATTCATCATGGCAGAACATTTTTATGTGGTTTAAAACTACTCTTTTATTTTAAGAGGTGAGGACACAAAATGGTAGGCTTATTCTTCATCTTTTCATTTTGCAGTTTATTTTTGACATAGCAAAGATGCACTGCAGGAAAAGAACCATTGGAAAAGCTCTTGGAATGGTATTTGTACCCTTCTCTTTCTAAGCTGTTGCTTACTAGTGAGCATATTTCAAAGGTGAGCCTGGTTAGTGTGTGTGCATATACAGCACAAGGCTGTTACTGGATAAGGCGCTCAGAGCTTCACAAAGCCCTTGTGCTGTAAAATAGGGACACTATTCTGCACACCAGACCCTCCTCCCTCTCCCACACACCCCCCACACTCCCCACAGCCCCCTTACTGCCTTCCCCAATCCTCTAGTTGCTGAAACAGGAGAATCAGATTTGTTATCCCACTATTAACGGGAATTCCTGAGTAATCGTTCTGCAGCACAGTGTTGGGCGTACGGTTCCCCAGTGGCAATGGATTTGTTACCCTTTTAAACATGTATCACCGGGAAAACTTAGAGTAAAAGGTAGGGATTAAAGCTGAAGAAATAAGGCAAATGCTTTACTATAAACTCTCATTGTTTTGCTGTAATTTACCTGGAATCCTCATTCTTCAGTGCAAGTGTGAATTTACATGCTGAGGTTCCAACAAAGCATTAAGATAAAACTCCTGGTTGCAAGGTGGGGAAGAAAAACATCATTGCAAGGTCATAAAGAGAAGATCACTCCATCCAGGTAGTCTGCTGCATATGATGTTTTTGATAGGTTGGCAAGTACAGACCTTGGGGCAGCATGAGGAACTGTCACAGAGAGAAAGAAAGAAGAAAGGAAAATGTAATCTGACTCCTGTTACATCCTGGGGAGATTGTCTCCAAATTCCACACCGGTACTAGGTCAACCACAAAGACACTGACCCAGAATAATATACCTCAGGTCTAGCATTAACCCCAGTGCCTCGTGGGTCGTGGTTCAGAGCATTTCACCCGTGTGATTGTGAACATCTGTCAAGGAACTAATTTCTTCCTCCTGTTAAGTTCCCTGGGTGTGAGATTGAGGCTGCCATAGAGACCGGAGCAATAAAGTTAACCAACTGCTGCACTTTGATTTCAAGAGCTTTCAGTTGCATACTCAGTCGTTATATGGCCCCAGTCCCAGAGGTGTTTCAGAAAAAAAATCCCCTGTACAAGAAGACTGTGAATCTCCGTGAGCTTTGACATGCATTTAGGGGAAGATGATCTCAGTGCTGCTGCTTTGAACCCTCTGCAGGAAGGCATGATACCCTGGTCTTGAGGAACATGCTGCCATTCCCAAGTCACCCAATAGTTTGCTGCTGACCATGCTCCTTGCCTCAGTTTCCCTTTAATTAGGATTTAATCCCAGGAGTGTTTTCCATTTCCCTGTGGCTGGACAGGCAATTTCAGGTGGACAAGATTTTCACTGTAGGTAGCAAGAGCTTTCAAAGCAAATGGGTTGACATCACATGTTTTATTATGAAAGGAAAACAAAAATATTTTTTGTGTGTTTTCTGATGCTTTTTTACTTACCTCTGGTGAAAAAGCAAAACAAGCTGTGATGAGGGAGTTGCATAAACCCATAATTTGGCAGCCAATTAGTCTTTGATTTAGACAGTTGCTTTTTGAATATACTTTTTTTTTTTAATGTGATTCCTTGCAGCTGAGAAATTTACATTTTAAAAAGTGCTTAATGCCAAGGCAGTAGTGGAATCCCACATTTGTCAAAGAAGTAAACTGAGACGAAATCCAGCCCTTGTTAACATCCTAGGCTTAGACTGCTTTAACAGCAAATGAAAGAGAGAAGGGGGATAATTTTTCTCTGCTGGTACAGGGCTTGTGAGGACAAGCAGGGGAGCCAGATTCCTTGTTGCTTCTTCACCCCAGCTAGGATGGGACGTAAACAGACAAACACAGCAGACAGAAATACCTCCCTGTTGGAGGTTGAGAGGTGTGGAATTTTTTCCCCTTCCCTGTCGCTAGGTTACTAATGACTGGGTACTTAAGGACCATTAACTTCTTTTGTAAGAGACAAAAGGGCTAGCTGGGCGTGGTGAGGAAGGAGCAGAGGTGGTCATCAGAGAACACACGGGGACCACGGGCAGCTGNCTGCACGCCCGCCATTGCCCTGCCCGCCCCGCCCCGCCCGCTGCCTCTGGGCACTTCAGCACTGCCCGCACCCACAGAGCTGACCGCGCCACAGCGCCCCCTGCAGCTGCGCGGGAGTCATCGCACCCGCCCTGCCCGGCCGGGAGCCCGACAGCGCCCCTGCCGGCTGGGACCGGAACTGCACCGAACGGGAAAAGCATTTGACAGCTCAGAGACTTCTGTCACCGCATCTTCTGGTTTTTGTTTGTTTGTTTGTTATTGCTACTGTTGTTATTGATTGTTTGCCTTGCCATAGATATTAGTAAAGAACTGTTATTCCTTTCCCCATATCCTTTGCCTGAAAGCCCTTGATTTCAAAATTATAATAATTTGGAGGGAAGGGGATTCACATTTGTGGGTTTTAAGGGAGGTTTACACCTTCCTTAGCAGACACCTGTCTTCAAACCAAGACACTCCCACATAGTTTAGAGCTACTGTGCAAATTTGTTACCAAATTGGAGATTGGACAGTCTAAAGCAGAACGGAAAGGACATTGTGACTGTGGCCTCCACATGGTGACTCTCCAGAGAGGCTGCAGATGCACGTGTGACACTTGAGAAAAAGACAAGGTAGCCTCTAAATTTAAACAATACCAGTGCAGGCATCTTGTTTGCAGTCTGTTTACAGTCAGCTCTTTAGGCTGTGTATAGACCTAGTGGCAAGAACAAACTGCAGCTTCTGTCATAAATGCAGATGCTAGGGCTTGCTTCATTTTAAACTCAGTCATGTCAGAGCCACACTGCTTTGTACTGAATACAAAAGGAGAGAAAAAATACTCCTGTTCACTCTAATGAGACCAGTTACTGGAAGAAACACTAGCCTTGGTGAAACAGGAGAAATAACCGTGAGCATTGAACCCTGCTAGAAAGAACAGTTTCTGAGTATGCAAAGCTAGCCAAACAAAGATACGGCAACTTCATATGGGTGCACATTTTGATGAAGAATGTATAGTTAGGAGTCAGCTGAATTATAGTGGCTGTGGATCAAGTATTGATATCCCTTGAAAATCTCTCAAGACACATTTCTATCTTCTTTTTCAGTTTTCTAACTGGAGGCCTGACACTAGAACACTCACAAAGCTTTGTCTTGATCAAGGCCAGAGTCTTGTTTCCTCACTACAGCCCTGGAGTAGAGCTATCAGCTAGGGAATTCTTTTTGTTTTCAAATTCCTTTGCAGAAACAATATGGGATTCACCTCAGCTAGCAGTGAGACCCTCAAAGTTAAATTTCCTGTCTCAGCCAGCTCTGAGCCCCCTTCATAATCAAGGAAAATAAAGGGAAATTCGTCTTGCCATAACAGAGGGTCTGAAATGAGAAACCGGATAGGCACCATCACTTTGGAGGTGACAGTGTCTCTTGTCTAGAGCAGGATGCTTGGATAAATAGCTTGAGCATGTATCTCTTGCACAACAAAAGCTGAAAGAAATGAGCCCTACCCTAAAACTGAGAGAGATGCTGGTTAATCTCATACTTACATTTGATCAGGATACTGAGTTGGCTTTGACAGGAATTGCAGGGGATCAGAGACTCTGAGACAGGGACAGCATTTGCTAGAAGTCTGAAAAGCAGAACATGCGAGGGCGTAACTCCTGCTATGATCTCCTCCAGCAACTGTGTGCAGAGTGACACTCTGGTTAAGCCCCCAGAATTAGGCATGGGAATGTCTACACAACAAGTGCAGGGAGAGCAGGAAAATGCAATTTCAGTGAATTGGCTGGGATGGGATTTGACAGATTAGCTCAGCACGTATAACTAATTGTGTTTATCCTGCCCAAGCAGCAGGCATCGGTGTAATGTGCCTGGAGTTGTTATGCACTGTATGTTTCTCATCCAGGTTTCCCTAATCCGTCCTACACACACATCCCTTAGGGAATCTGTCTGCTCTAGGTGTAATATGCTGGTCTAATCTCTGCTATCCTTCTGCCAGACCATGCAACTCAAGTCCCACTGGAGTCTCCTGTGTCTTCATGAGCTTCCAGATGTATGGGAGAGAAAGAATTATGTCTGCTCAGTTCTGGTTAGGCATATACATCAATTTCTTCTGAGTTCTTGTGCTGACTATTTAGGACTGATCCAAAAGAGCTGTTGGGTGTCTGCCAGAACCAGCGCGTGGGCTGTAGGATGCAAAGACAAAACTTTCCCTTAGTTTCTCCTGGGTTCTCCTGGTTACAAAAGTACCCACATACTTTTTAACATCAAACTTTCCTCGGTGCCTAAAGATCTTCTGGGTGCACACAGATGAACCTTCAGTTCTGACAGCACTGATGAGCTCCATCTCACGCCCAAGCCAAATTAACATTCAGAAACCCACTCTAACTCCCCCTCAGTTTCATGTTTTTCACCCAACACACCTACACAATTAGGGTCTTTATCAAACACTGTGGTTTCCACAGCTTGTTTGAAAAGGCACCCAGAAGAGAAGGTTTCTGTTCCTACCATTGCACAGTATTTACAGCAGGTCTAGATCACACACAGGACCTGCATTCAATCCCCAGCTCTACCTGAGAGGGTTCAAGCCCACAACAGCATCTCAAAGGAGGCTTTAAGAAACACAGCCTCTTATACTCAGGTAGTTGGCTGCTTATCGTCACCAGCCTCTTACTGAAGGTTTTCCACTACACAGGAAATAGTTAACTTCACAGGTACTGGAAGCAGAAGGAAAGAGTGTCATGCGCCCACTTAACACCAGAACCCACATCCCTCAGGGAATGCACTTGTGCCCCTGCTCTGATTCCAGTGATGTTTCTAACGTGCACCATCCACAGAACAAGGGAAAAGAGAGCTTCCACACTCCTGCACCCCGCAGTCAGGTGTTCACAGTACCTCCAAGGAGCAGTGAGACACGGATTGCAGCCTCCCCAAGGAAATGTGGGAGCTGAGCATGGGCTGCTGCTTCTTGGGTGACTGCACTGGGCTGTTACATAAGAAGGTGACACAGTTTCAACACCATATCTGGATCTGAAAAAAAAAAAAAAATTTAAAAGTGTGAGACCTCTATACCACTTTGGAAGATAAAGGTAAAAACACTCTTGAGAATAAAATAACAAGTCGTGGGGTCCAAGTGGCTGCTGCCATAGAAGCTTTTTGGAGGGAACAAGACTGACTCCTGTCCTCAGATCATCACTGTTGGCTGGTTTGCAGTCCACTGCTTGCAGAGGTAATAGCTCAGGTCTTGGGAGCAACTTCACCACCCATCCCTTTGAAAGTTAATTTACATAAACAAAGCAGCCCATGAACTGTGGCCATTCTCCTATTGCTTCAGAGCTAACCCAGCTGTCTCTAGATGAAACTTTATCCACACCTGGTAGACACACTCCTTCCTGGCAAATAGGTTTTGGGTGTGATTGTTAGGATTCACAAGACAGCTAGGCTGAAAAATATTCCTCCATGAAAAACACTTTTCATTGATTTCAGGGAAGCCAAGCCTACTTGCCTGATTTCTTGCCCTAGAGAGACCACAAGCATCCAAAAATGAAATTGATGTTATGAGGCGATATTTTTCTTTGCACCCGTTTTTACTCACCTCTGTAAAGGTATTTAAAAGGGTTCACAGAGACAAGAGAAATGACAGGTTTATGATCTTAGGCAGAAAGTATGACAGAATCAAAAAGTATCCTTGTCATATATTTTTAAATCAGGAGACATTTCTCTATTCTTGTCTTTTAAGTATTTTTATATGTTAGAATACTTTTTTTTTAATTGCCACTACCTGGAAATTGTTTTTAGAAGAGTGCTCTTACTCATTTATGTTTTGATTCCCTTTTTATTAATGGTTTTAATAGACTCTTACTTTCCTGTATATTTCTGCTTGTAATTTGAAAAGATAAAACAAATGCTTAAAACAAAAGTCCTTTCTTCAGCCAGCAATTTTTTTGTGTAATATTTTACATATAGAAGGCTTAAGAAAAAATAAATGAAAATGCTTTTGCAAGAAGCAAGACATAGCATTAAAGCCGTTGTTTTTTTCTTTCATAAATAGCCCAAACCTGCCACCTACTGATACAACACAGAATTTAATGGAACCAGCCACTTCAATTTCTCTCTGGAAAAATCTTGCTTACTTTCCAGCCATGCAAAAACAGTGCCATCTAGTGGCTAGTCCCAAGACTACTCAGGAAAAAAAATATATATATTTATCAAAATATCTATTGCTGCTGGCTGCACAACAAGCCACTTAGCCGTTTTGGAATGGATTCAATAGGCTTAGTGTCCTGTGACTCCATACAAATCTTTGTAGCTATCCTCTGAGGTGACATATAAACCTGTACATTTATTTGTAGTGTGTTTTAAGAGCAGCAAAACAAAAGACACTGTGCAAATTGCTTTTCAGGTTAAATGCACCCTTTAGTCTTGCTTATTTTGTACTTTTAGTTTGTTTCTACTTTTATATTCCCCTTATTGGATCATCTAAACTTTCAGGGATTTTGGAAGGATAAAAAATATTGATTGTTTTTAAGCTTGCTTTAAAAGGAGAGAGATTTAGCTCTTTTTTTACAAAAGCAAATACAATTTGTGAAGTCAAATGATCTATACTTTGTAGTATGCTACAATAACAAACAAAAGATATTTAAAAAATCTACAATTTTGCTCAGTTTCATATTTCTTCCACCATTTGCTGCGTAGTCCTTCCAAATCACAAATGCATCCTGTCGAGCTCAGTAAACATGAAAAGAGTAATTTTTATTTGTACACATACCATGCTTTCAGATACATTGTTAAAAACAGGGAAAAGACGCATTGCCACAGACAGGGCTGCCCCTGGGACTCAATGCCTAAGCACCTGAAGAATCAAGTAGTCAGTTGCTGGGATTTTCAGATACTTACCTTAAAAGTTGCTTTTAACATTTAGGCCATCTTGCTTAAGGGCGAACAAATTCAGATTCAGTTCTGATGATACCGATCTTTTAAATGTACTTTGGTAATGATTCCTCCTGGAATCAAATGTGCAGGCAGCCTTCTATGCATGTGTTGATTTAGAAGCAGATGAAGATTTCACATTGCTCCCTAGTGTGCCTCTGATCAGAAAAAGAGGCTCACTGCTCACAAAAGAGTTGTGTGAGCTCCATTCTACATTCGAGACAAGAAATGACCCTCCTTCTCTGGGTTAATTTTCCTTAGCTTCAGGCTTGCAAAGATTACCAGATGCTCATATCTCAACCAACTGCCTGAGGATTCTTCTAACCGTTAAGAAAATAAATGGGTAATTTTGAAGCATTTTTCTTCTAGAATTTAGATACCTTCTCCTTCCTGTCAAAGTGAATTGAGCTACAAAGGCACTTTCGACCTCCCTTCAACCACAAAAGTGTGTAGAAGCAGTACTCAGAGGTAAACACCTCTAGACAGTCACAACTGATGAGGTGAAATTTTGTTTCTGGATAGAATTGGGCATAGACCTAATTCTTGTCTGGAAATAATGATATCAGTTTTGCTCTTAATAAGTTCTCATCATGAGCCTAGGCTAGTTCCACTGCTTTCCCAAAGCTTTCAGTGTTGTACATGAGGGACATTCCACTTCGATGCTAGAAAAAAAAGCTGGAGTCTTTATCTTGGTAATCAGTTTATCTGGATACAGAAAGTTTAAAACATGGTAAGTCCCTTAGTAGGAATCACCCGACACATTCAATGTCCCTTGGAGCTCACTGGGAAAGTCGAAGAGGCATATAAAAAAAACCCAAAAAGGCATTTTATCTTAACATCAAAAATAACCCTCATGCAATGTAAAGCAAAATTGCATCTTTAGTTCCAGCCTCAAAAAACTTTGGAAGCTCACGGGAACTGATAAAACTGTATGTCATTTAAACAAGTATGATGCCTCAGTAACACAGAGTGGGGTACATGGGGCAAGAGATTATGTGGCCATGTGCCTTCACTCCCACGGAAAGCCCACCTGCATTTGCAGAATCCAAGAAAACAATTCTGCACTGAGCTCACACCAGGGTAGGCAGACTAAAACAGCTGCAATATGGGCTGAGGGTCCTTTTCATCCATCTCACAAGTCTCATCCTAGGAAATACTTTCACTCTCAGCAACAGACACTCACTAGTAATTTGTCATGCATTTGTTGACACTGGTGACAACACTGTCAAAGCCATTTAAAATGTGGTCTCACAAAGGCACAACTCCTGGGCAAGACTGATCAGAAAGAACTGCTGGAACATGGTGGTCAAGAAATAGTCGAGGCAAACTACACCAGCAGTCAACAGTTCGAGAAGGAGGGATGGTTTTGTATGTAATAGTAATAACAAAGTCTGAAGAAAAAACCATTCATGGTCTGCCCATTCCGAGTACTCACACAACGTTCCATCAGAAGGTTTTTGCCTAGAACACACACCACTAAGTCAGACACTGGAGTGAGTTACGGCTGTGTCCAATATCAGGAGCTTAGCCCAGGCATATAAGAAAAATCTGACCAGAGCTCTAGCCCTTCCAAAATACTTGCCTGCTACTGTTAACAGTGTAGCAAGACACCCTTCTGATAGACCTTTTCAGGTAGCCAAGACAATGCAGCAAGCTTCCAGCCTCTCTTCAGTGACCCTCGGGGTCTAGCAATTTGTTTTAACCCAATGTGCCAACAGAAGCACAATTTCAGAAGGAAAACAATCTCAGCCTGGGGGATCTTCAATGCTATATCCTTAGAGGGCATTCCAAGCGCTGTGGAGTGCCCGACAGTGAGCACTGGTCTCCCTCACTGCTGAAGTTGCACCACCAGATGGGTGAGAATGCAAATCTTTGGACCAGAAGGAGAGCAAGCAATGAAGACTCAGAGCCTCATCTGAGAGGAGGCATAATCTGACTAAAACAGTGCTTTTCAACCCTTACTGCCTTTCTCACCAGCCACCACCATCATCCTATCCTGTCTGATGCTCAGTCTCAGAGCCAGTTTTTCTGCATTTTCAAACGACAGCTGTCAGACTTTCACTTGTACCTCCCCCAGGACTGTGAAATGATCCCCACAAAGATGTCTTTGAAGATTATTTTCAAGATTCCCTCAGTCTTATCTTATTGTCCCTTTGTACTTCCCACTTGTCTTTAACCACCTCTTATTTTTATACAGGAAAAGGGCTCTCTTTCTGCTCTGTGTTTGTATTGCAGGCAGCATGTGTGAATCCACGTCCCTGAGCAGAGCTCCCAGGAGCATTTGATGAATCTATAGATATAAAACTGTAGTTCTGGACATTACGGAAACCTCAAGTTCATCCATATCTGTTAGATCTGTTCATCTGAGATGAAAAGAAAGTTGGTACAGAACCAAAGATGTAGATAGTCTCTTTCAAAAACTGATGTTATAACCTCTCGTCTTCAGAGTACTTTTGCATGAGATAGAGAGGATTGGCAACAGACTCCACACAATTTTGCTTGGGGCCAGCTTACAAAATAGAAAGGTGAAGCATCACAAAGCTGAGCAAGTCAGAGTAAAGACAAATCTTTCCTGTGGTGAGTAGCTCCTTGCAGAATCAAAATTCATTTGGAAGCATCTTAGCATTGTGTTTTCAGGGCCCTGTACTGACAAATGAGACTACCACCAGCAGACCCAGGGCAGGAGTTTTATAAATGTTCACTGTTCCTCCTGTTTATTGAAGCTTTGCTCATGCATCTAAATGACAGAACTAGAACTTGCTTGCCATTTTAGGCCATTGCTGCCTGTATTTCAAAAAATACTTCTACGGTGACCTTGATCAATCAGTTTGCCCCTACTCAGTGCTTTTATCTAATGACAAGTATCACAGAGAAAGTGTAATGGTACTGAATCAGTGACAAATCTACCACTGCCTTGCAGTGCCTTTGGATTTTTTCAAGCACATCTTCTAAAATCACAAGGAAAAACAGTATTGTAAAACAAAAGGGACTGTGATTAATCTTTTGTTTTCCAGTGTCAGCATGTTGCACTGTTGGTACTTAGCCTGTGTTAATAGTAATTAAAACCCCCTCCTTTTTCAGCTTTCTTACTTGAAAAACATATTAGTGCATAAGGGAATACTTGAATGATGCATCTACAAAATGTGTTAAATGTTTAGTAAATGCAATTGGTTGTTTTGAAAGAAATTTGGCATGTCAAATATTTTAACTGATTATTTTTTCTCCTGGTGTAATGAGTTAGGTGTTGTACCATTCATCACTTTCCATGATTCACTGAGCTTATATAATAACCATTTGCCTAGCACTGCTTATTTGAATACCAGTTCCACCCCTGCAACAAAACCTGAAAACCTGAAAAATATCTGTTCCTACGTTCATTTTTCATCAAGTTCACCTGATGTAAGAAGGACTGTATGAAGACCATGGCAGCCTAATAAAAATATTTATGAGAACTAGTGATCACAAAATAATAGTTTAAGGCATGTTGAATTTTAATTTTGCCAAATCTTACAGTAGGCAAAGATAAACAGTGGAGCCTACTTCAAAACTTTTAATTCCAGACATATTTTGCACCACAAGAGAAGCATGAAATTTATTTCATCTGTTTTCCCCGCCAAAAAAAAGAAAAAAGAAAAAAGCCACTGAAAGTCTTTTTCAAACCATTCTTGATTAAAATAGTGTATTTCACGTTTTCAGTTAAATCTTAGCATAGTCAAAATGCTATTCCTTTATGTTTGGATTGTAATACACAGTTCATAAACAAACAAAAAAAAAATTGAATCCTTGTTATATTTTTTTAATTTCAGTGCAGAATTAATAGTGAAGACACTGAAGAACCTCTGTTATACCAGAAATTGAGATGATGGACTTGGATATGCTTTCATTAGACATCGTCATCCAGGTTCTGTGACATCTTCAGAAGATGCAACTGTTATTGTGCAATTGCCTTCTCACATCTCTCTGATGTGGGTATGGTCCAGGGAGCAGATGATGGAGAGCCAAAATAGCAAGTCAATGCTTTCAGCTGCCACTGATTGACTTCTGCTAATTTATATGCTGCATGCAACTGAAAGCCCATAGAGAGACGATCGACCCCGAGAGGGATGATAGTTTCTGAGTCCTGAGCCCACATCTCTCTCCAGCACGGATTCCCAATCTTCAGGTACCCAAGGCCATTTGAAGTTATCCTGGAGATTTCTACTTCTAAGCATTTTTGTATCTTCCTAATCCAATGCTCAAACTGGGGAGAGAACTGGGAAAGCCCCATGCAGAATTTGGACAATTCTGTCTATATCTAGAAATTGCTACGGACACCCTGTAGGACCTTACACAGCTCAAACTCTGCTCCCCAGCAGGGAGCCCCTGCACACCACTTTACCAGGGGCAATGAACTAGCCATTCCTACCAGTTCCCTTAAGAATCCTTGCTCTGGGAGAATTCAGTAAGAACTCTGAATTACATCTGTAATAACCAACTAAAAAGAAACAGGAAGCACTCCTGACCCCTAGATCAAGGATGAAGCTTGCTATGCTTTTGATTAGCCTCTTACAGATCAGTCCTTCCGAGAACTGACTTGAGCACTCTCAGACAGAGCCAGGGAGGAAGCTAATAAATGTGGATAATCAAGGTTCACTTCCTTGATTAGTTTTCAGGCACTCTTTTTTGTGCCACTCCTAAAAGTTGTTCTTTTATCAAGGAAACATGGAAAAAGAATAAGCATCTTACCCAAGTTAACATGAGGGTCAAGTTGTATTCCCACTCGTTGGATTAGAAAAAGCGTGCCAGAAGTACATGTGTTTGTTCATATGTAGAACCATGCTCAGAAGTGTTTTGAAGCAGCCACAAGATCAGGGCTAAACCTCAAGTGTGATATTAGCAGAATCTGCCTCCTTGCAGGTCCTGCCAGAGTTATGGCATGGAGTATGGGCTGAGACATACAGAGCTGTCAAGACTTGAGCGCTTCCACAAATGCTCACCAGCAAAAATGTACACAATAGCAGATTTGGGCAGAAGAAGAAAAGATCTAAACTACAGATTTGAGCACATGCATCCCCTCTGTGAATCTGTCCCTCTGCTTTCACATTGCTAGCCTGGTAACCTTCTTCCCTCTCTGCCTATTAAGATCCTTAATTATATTAAAGCCTATCATCTCTTATTCATGAAAGCATCTCTTTAGCACATCCAAAGTGACTGATCCCCAAGGTTAGAGTTACAATGACAGAGAGGAACGTGTGTGTTTTCACAGAAGCACTCTTTAAATGAGTTTTCTAACTTTTTCAGTGAGCAAGGTCAGTTCTATTGGTTTTGTTCAGCTGGAACTCTTTAACAGTAGAAAATTAGATTGTGTAATATATATACTTTGCCACCTGATCTCCACCTGAGTACACTAACTAGCTCCAGTGATTTTCTTTAATGAGGTGGAAATGTATATAACAGTTTTAAATATGCAGGCTAACATTTTCCTCCATCTATAATTATGCAAATCGTTATATAGTTGTCTCTGCATGACAGAAGTAATAACATCTTATAGAGACCCTGTTAAAATTCACTGAAATCATCTACACAGATGGATATGATTTTAGAGCAAATACAACACAGACTCATTAATTAGTTACAAACCACCACCACCATCTCCTAGCAAGCTAGGTGACACAGACTTAAGGCGTGTACTGTATAACGATATAATTCTGTGTTTGCAGTAGATGACTGAAATATTCTCCAACAGTAAATAAGATCAAAAGTAACAAGGAAAGTCGCAAGGTGTTATTAGTTTTCAAGACTTAGACGAAATACCATATATTTTTCACATGTACTCTTTAAGACAAGCAGTACTATAACCATCCTTTAGCATTTTATGGGATGTTTTCTTTTCAATTCCACTTCATTTAACTTTAATGGCAACATTTTAGAAGGAATTTAATTGATATAAACATTTTTATAAACATCAGCATTCCAAAAAATAGCATTCAGAATTTTTTAATAGGTCCCACAAGCTCCATTGAGAGCCTACATGAAGTGTGAATTGGTATCTGACTCCCCTTCTAGCTCTTGCTTCATTTTTCTCTATGAGACAACTCTTAGTCCTTCACAGGCTTAAGAAAAGTCCTAAAGCAAAGTACCCTGATGTCAGTGTGAAGGAAGAAGATACCTGCAACGGCCCTTTCCGAGCAATGGAAGAAACAGAACTTACAAGAAGCAGGGACTCTTGCTGAAGACAGAAAAATTAGCCACAGGAGAACCTTCCCCTTTTCACTACGCCCTCAGTAATTCTATTTTCCACTTTACCCTTTTTGGACATGTTGGTCACTTTTTCCCACTAGGGGAGGATATATTCACAAGGGTTTATGGAGGAAACAGCAGCTGGCCTATGATTCAGACTTTCCTGTGGCTCCATATCTTATCTGTGTACTCTGTCACCTGGGCAGGCCATAAAGGGGAGATGTAGCTTCTTCTTTACGGGGGGCCTCCAATTCATTGCTGTTATGAAAAATAAATTCACAGATTCTCTCGCCCTAGCCCCTTGACCCCCTGCCTCCCTTGCCTTTCATAAAGTTCACTAACTTAATTCATTACCATACAAACCTACATGTTTTAGAGATCTGACCCTCTACTTTTCTCCATTTTTTCCCTGACCTGGTTCTGGCCAGGACAGGGTTAATTTTTACAGTAGGTGGGAGCAGACATGGCTAAGACAGGGAGCTTCTTCTATCCCACCTCATGCCATTGCCAGGGGCAGGGAGAAGGGACTCTCTCTTCCAGGGAGAAAGAATTCCTCGGGGTTGAGCAAGCATGCGGTGGGAAGGCTCCGGCTGTGGTCTTGTCAGGTCGGGCTTGGTGAGCATTTTGCATGTGAATCACTCTGTCTTTCATCCCCTTTTGTTGTTAGTCTTTTTGCTATTACTGTTCATTTTTCTCATCTAGTTGTGTTTCCAGTAAATTGTTCTTATTTCAGCCAGTGACCTTTGTTTTCTGCGCCTCCAGCTGGAAGGGGGAGGAGCATGTGGTTTTAGCAGGAATACTAAATTGGAAAATACCATTGTAAACCACAACATTCCCACTTCAGGTTCTCTTTTTACTGCACACACCTCCTCTAGACTATCCCTAGCCAGTCTGGTGAACTCTAAGGCCCCTTAATCTCACAGCCACCTTCAACAGAAGAGCTATTTGAACGAACATGACATGACTATCCATGCGACAAACATTTGCAAAAGCACAAATACACATCAAGCATGTAAATGCCCTCAAAATGCATGCAAATAATTTTTACATTGACTAAATTTTATCTGCACAGTTTTCAGGGCCATTCAGCAAGCTCCAGGCTGTGAGGAAATCTGCACGCTTGGAAGGAGGGACATGCTCCTTGTACACCCACCAATTCAACAGGAAATATGGGCAGAGGAGAGAGGTAGGACACTAATGTCTGGGGACAGGCTGTTTCTGAGGATGAGATTCAAGAAAACACAGGAAAAGGAGAGAGTCTGCACATGGAGGCACTTATCTTGTTCTCCATACCACATAACAGACCCCAAATATTCAATGGATGAGAGCCTTGAACCTGAGTCACCTTGATCCTTAAATTAATGTGGCACCTGAATCCACTTCTCTGATCTACTAAAAAAAAACAGCTATTTTTACAATTTTTAGGAGCCCACTCCCTGGGGAAACAAGAAAGAGAAATGCCTATGTCATAGACCTATATAAAAAAAACCAGCGCAAATACTTATCTCCAAATTACCTAATAGTCTCATAGTCCAGTCACACAGCTGGGATGTGAAAAACACACACGTTAAAAGAAAGAAAATCACTGTGGAAAGAAAAGAGAGTTCTGTTTGGTTTTTAAGGCACAAAATTTCATGGGACAGGAAAATTGCTTCTCACAAAGATGTATTAAAGCTGCCCTTTGTGGAGGAAAGAAAAATCCCAGAGGTCAAGTAGAAGAGAATATGCCTCTAGCTTCAAGAAAAAGAACACGAACTTAATGGAGATCTATTGGAAGACACTGGAGCCTGCTTCAGAGAGACAAAGGCTACAAAGAAAGAGCAGTCTTTATAATGAGAAACCTCTGCTCATTCTCCGAGTGTCGGGGACTTTGCCATTGACGTGCAATTTCTCTTCCTTCTGCTCATTCAGGCCAAGTCCATTGTGCTACTGTTCGCAGCTTTAATGGCTATCTGCTCTGGACATCATTAAAAGCACTGTGGCTTGAGGCAGTAGTAAGTCTTGTATTTGTTTATTAATGACAGCAATACATAAACAAATACATTGCATTTTGCCTGAAGACCTGCTGTGTCTTAAAAACACATCCGAGGATCATTTGTGCTTTAAGTTTCTGATTGTGACGAGTCCTATTAAGTCGTAGGAAAATATACTGCAGTGGTTACTCAGTGGTTAATGGGTCCCCTACTGTTCATGAAAAGCCCCTCTGTAAGTGCCCTCTTCACTGTAAAACTTACATAGCTCCAAAGCTACTGATGCAGCCAGCTGGAGTAACAGGCTCCTCAAAAGTGACAGATTTAAAGGAAGAAATAAATAGCAGCTTGCTAGAAGCAAGTTATTTTAATATAATGCAGCAATGACAGCTCTCTAACGTTTAATCATCAAGCTCCTGATTTTCTCCTCAGCACTTGAATTTCACACGAGTTAGGGATTTGGGTAGATGCTATTTAACATTCCCCCTCCTGGCTGTTGAGCGTACCTGCCAGGCTCACGGTGGAAGCTGTGTTTATAATTTTCCCACCTATTTTAAACAAAACCCTAAATAATTGCATGCATGAGAGACAGGCCTCAGAAGAGTAGCTGATAGAGGTTTTCCATGACATTTGTCTGCTCTGGCATTTTCAGCATGGTTGAGACACCCTGATTGCACATTCTCATCCTTGCCTGTCCAATAAAGAATTCTAACTCTTTTAAATATTTCCGTGGTGCCTCTCAAATATGTGTTAATTATTTAACCAGCAGCCACTATGTTCAAAGAGACGTAAGAGTCCGGGGCTTTGGTTCTTCTTGAGTTTCACAGATTTATACAATGAATCACTGGACTTCACCATGATTTGTTTTGCCAAGAAAAATACAAGAATACCTTGGTTTGCATACCAGTATGTTTGGGGATCTCTGCATGTAGGGCACATGTAAGGTGAAGAAAAAAATATTCAAACTACCCTACATTTGAGTGGCTAATCAGAAAAAAAACAAAGTGAATTAAAAAAATTAATCCCTGTAGCTTTCTCCTCCTGCAGTTCTTAGAAACACTTTTTGATAAGTGATAAGTCTCTTTGAGATGTAGCATGTCCAGACAAATCATGAAGGTCTCCTTTCTCAGCAAGCCAACCTACAGACTTCTTTGTGTATCTTCTACCTGACTCCCTGGTTTCAAGGGAGTCAGTCCTTTGTTTCCATATCCATTCAGAATTCTCTTTAATTACTTTCCTCAGAAGCGTCATCACATCTCTATTGATTCCTTCTCTCATCTCTTTTATAAAAACTGAATTAAACCCATCATTCCAGGTGTCTTTCCTCTACGTCCAATGCCAAAAGAGAAAAACAAATGACTGAAAAGCCCTACAAGTTACAAAGGTAGAGTCCATATTGCTTTTCCTTTTATTTCTGCAATACAGACCTGTTCATCTGAGCCTATCACTCCGGGCTTTCTTAGACAATTCCAAGAAAACTTTGTTTGCAAGACAAGATTCATCAGACCCTTTTTTTTCTGCCAGATTTAAGACAAGATGCAGTTTGTATTTCTCCCCCTTTTTTTTTAATGATGCTGATGGTGACTAGCTCCAGTATCCACATGTACTTTGTAGAAGTCAAGAGCTGGTTGGACAAATCCCAAACTGGATGATCAGAACATCCATGGTCAAACAGGGGTCTTCAAGTTGGAGTACAACCCTAGCAATACAATGAATTCACTGGCAGGGAGACAGGAGAGAAGAGAGGAGTTGAACAAAGTGGATGTCTGGGCAGATTCCCAGTAGACAGAGTGCAAGGCAGAGGATATAAGGACAGAAACAGCATGACTGGAAAAAGCGAATGTGAGCATGAGAGAGTAAGTAAATTCACGCTGGAAGTTGGAGATTGACCTTTGTCCAGAAATTTAGAAGACTGAATGATAATCTTTCTCAGAGCATTCAAAATAAATCACAAGTCAATGCAATAATATAATAGAATGCAACAAAATAAAATAAGAATACAATAGAAAAGCTTTTATCTTAAATTCTAGTGGCTTTTGAAGTCTGAGTTGAAAATTATTCTTTTTAACTTTTTGAGGCTGGTAATACCACAGGTCTAAGACCAAACTGTTTAAATCAAGCAATATGTTATTGGCCATTGTTGAGAATTAGGAAGGAAAAATTACGCTAACAGCAAACACGCACACACGTGCACACACACACCCCAAAAAAAAAAAAATCCACATGGTGAGAGGGAAGTTATGCAAAACATTGCTTGGCTGTCACTGAGCTCAGATTGCAAAATACCAGTGAGAAAAGTCTAAGCCCTCTCTGCTTCTGGCCCTCTGTGTTCCATCACACAACAGAGAAAGCTGTCCACATCTCAGCAGGGGTCTCAGCAAATTTGACACAAGATCGTAAGTTTCTATCTTCACTTCCATCTCAGATGAAATATTCCTTTGCAGTAGTGCCCTTAAAAATGTAGAAAGTGCACAGATTACCATTTCCAGTCACCATGGTCTTTTTTTAGCACACTTCAGGCTTTTAAATCTGGTGCTAAATCCATTCTAAGGAATAGAATAGGAGGGAGACTGTAGACTGCAATTGTAAGGCATTGATTTGTCTCTCATCTCCTCTTGCTGTTCTAAAACCTGATGACAAGGAAAATAATGTTCTTTCATTCAGTCCTGCATTCCAGCACCCTAAACTGCCTGGCTACTTTTTGCCTTGCTCCTGTTTGAGAATAATGGCAATTAAATTGGAACATCCTGGATTAATAGCTAGTCAGCATGTGAATTTAATTCTCAAATTAATACCCAGCAGCCTCCAAATAATATGACAGCAGCCTCCAAAAAGTTTATATACTGAAAACAAGAAGTAAATGTTTATGTATCAGACCGTAAATAATCAAACACCATCAACCTTAATGTCAATAATTCATTTTTATTTATTACATAATCTGATTTCTTTCCACACAAACAGGCTGACAACACAAAGTGTCCATTCCTTTATGCTACTGGAGGTTAATATCACACATGGGACTCACTTCGCCTGACTTTGTCTATCGAAAAGTTAGGCAAACAGTCTCAGATAGCTGTCTGTGTTTCATCAGTTGAGAATCTGGAAGATTCCTCTAATCTGTTTTATGTACTGATTTATTGAAGAATCTCTAGTCCTTTGAGAGGGAACATGAGTGACTAACTAAAATTAAGGTAACCATAAGGGCCCTAAGATTAATCTCTCTATATTTAGGACAATTTGCCAAGTACCTATCAAATTCTCTCATATCCAGTTTCTTCCTTCAAACATAGAGTAGCATTGCATGTTTCAGTCTCACCAACAAGAAGATGTTGAACTAGAGATGTCCAGAAATGTCTGCAAAGCTCAATTATGCTGTTGTCACTGTCTGCTTGACTGCCTGGATGGTCAGCACGCAACGGGAACACACACGCCTCAGCGGAGACCGCTTTTCGTGTCCCTTGCAATCCAGTGGTTGGCTCCTGCTCACAAGCCTGGAGCCGTTCGCAGAGAACCCAGCTGGGTCTGGCAGCAGGCGATACCTTTGTNTGTCCAATAAAGAATTCTAACTCTTTTAAATATTTCCGTGGTGCCTCTCAAATATGTGTTAATTATTTAACCAGCAGCCACTATGTTCAAAGAGACGTAAGAGTCCGGGGCTTTGGTTCTTCTTGAGTTTCACAGATTTATACAATGAATCACTGGACTTCACCATGATTTGTTTTGCCAAGAAAAATACAAGAATACCTTGGTTTGCATACCAGTATGTTTGGGGATCTCTGCATGTAGGGCACATGTAAGGTGAAGAAAAAAATATTCAAACTACCCTACATTTGAGTGGCTAATCAGAAAAAAAACAAAGTGAATTAAAAAAATTAATCCCTGTAGCTTTCTCCTCCTGCAGTTCTTAGAAACACTTTTTGATAAGTGATAAGTCTCTTTGAGATGTAGCATGTCCAGACAAATCATGAAGGTCTCCTTTCTCAGCAAGCCAACCTACAGACTTCTTTGTGTATCTTCTACCTGACTCCCTGGTTTCAAGGGAGTCAGTCCTTTGTTTCCATATCCATTCAGAATTCTCTTTAATTACTTTCCTCAGAAGCGTCATCACATCTCTATTGATTCCTTCTCTCATCTCTTTTATAAAAACTGAATTAAACCCATCATTCCAGGTGTCTTTCCTCTACGTCCAATGCCAAAAGAGAAAAACAAATGACTGAAAAGCCCTACAAGTTACAAAGGTAGAGTCCATATTGCTTTTCCTTTTATTTCTGCAATACAGACCTGTTCATCTGAGCCTATCACTCCGGGCTTTCTTAGACAATTCCAAGAAAACTTTGTTTGCAAGACAAGATTCATCAGACCCTTTTTTTTCTGCCAGATTTAAGACAAGATGCAGTTTGTATTTCTCCCCCTTTTTTTTTAATGATGCTGATGGTGACTAGCTCCAGTATCCACATGTACTTTGTAGAAGTCAAGAGCTGGTTGGACAAATCCCAAACTGGATGATCAGAACATCCATGGTCAAACAGGGGTCTTCAAGTTGGAGTACAACCCTAGCAATACAATGAATTCACTGGCAGGGAGACAGGAGAGAAGAGAGGAGTTGAACAAAGTGGATGTCTGGGCAGATTCCCAGTAGACAGAGTGCAAGGCAGAGGATATAAGGACAGAAACAGCATGACTGGAAAAAGCGAATGTGAGCATGAGAGAGTAAGTAAATTCACGCTGGAAGTTGGAGATTGACCTTTGTCCAGAAATTTAGAAGACTGAATGATAATCTTTCTCAGAGCATTCAAAATAAATCACAAGTCAATGCAATAATATAATAGAATGCAACAAAATAAAATAAGAATACAATAGAAAAGCTTTTATCTTAAATTCTAGTGGCTTTTGAAGTCTGAGTTGAAAATTATTCTTTTTAACTTTTTGAGGCTGGTAATACCACAGGTCTAAGACCAAACTGTTTAAATCAAGCAATATGTTATTGGCCATTGTTGAGAATTAGGAAGGAAAAATTACGCTAACAGCAAACACGCACACACGTGCACACACACACCCCAAAAAAAAAAAAATCCACATGGTGAGAGGGAAGTTATGCAAAACATTGCTTGGCTGTCACTGAGCTCAGATTGCAAAATACCAGTGAGAAAAGTCTAAGCCCTCTCTGCTTCTGGCCCTCTGTGTTCCATCACACAACAGAGAAAGCTGTCCACATCTCAGCAGGGGTCTCAGCAAATTTGACACAAGATCGTAAGTTTCTATCTTCACTTCCATCTCAGATGAAATATTCCTTTGCAGTAGTGCCCTTAAAAATGTAGAAAGTGCACAGATTACCATTTCCAGTCACCATGGTCTTTTTTTAGCACACTTCAGGCTTTTAAATCTGGTGCTAAATCCATTCTAAGGAATAGAATAGGAGGGAGACTGTAGACTGCAATTGTAAGGCATTGATTTGTCTCTCATCTCCTCTTGCTGTTCTAAAACCTGATGACAAGGAAAATAATGTTCTTTCATTCAGTCCTGCATTCCAACACCCTAAACTGCCTGGCTACTTTTTGCCTTGCTCCTGTTTGAGAATAATGGCAATTAAATTGGAACATCCTGGATTAATAGCTAGTCAGCATGTGAATTTAATTCTCAAATTAATACCCAGCAGCCTCCAAATAATATGACAGCAGCCTCCAAAAAGTTTATATACTGAAAACAAGAAGTAAATGTTTATGTATCAGACCGTAAATAATCAAACACCATCAACCTTAATGTCAATAATTCATTTTTATTTATTACATAATCTGATTTCTTTCCACACAAACAGGCTGACAACACAAAGTGTCCATTCCTTTATGCTACTGGAGGTTAATATCACACATGGGACTCACTTCGCCTGACTTTGTCTATCGAAAAGTTAGGCAAACAGTCTCAGATAGCTGTCTGTGTTTCATCAGTTGAGAATCTGGAAGATTCCTCTAATCTGTTTTATGTACTGATTTATTGAAGAATCTCTAGTCCTTTGAGAGGGAACATGAGTGACTAACTAAAATTAAGGTAACCATAAGGGCCCTAAGATTAATCTCTCTATATTTAGGACAATTTGCCAAGTACCTATCAAATTCTCTCATATCCAGTTTCTTCCTTCAAACATAGAGTAGCATTGCATGTTTCAGTCTCACCAACAAGAAGATGTTGAACTAGAGATGTCCAGAAATGTCTGCAAAGCTCAATTATGCTGTTGTCACTGTCTGCTTGACTGCCTGGATGGTCAGCACGCAACGGGAACACACACGCCTCAGCGGAGACCGCTTTTCGTGTCCCTTGCAATCCAGTGGTTGGCTCCTGCTCACAAGCCTGGAGCCGTTCGCAGAGAACCCAGCTGGGTCTGGCAGCAGGCGATACCTTTGTAGCGACACCGCAGAGGTAAAGGAGATGAGCAGGGCTCGTTACCACAGAGACCAAACCTTTATTCCCCAACGGGACAAGAATGACATGATGGCGGGGGGGGGGAGTAGAGGGGGCAAAAGAACAAAGAAACTACTGTCGCAGAGGATTTTAAGGGGAGCAGAAAGGGGAAGTCCAAAGTGAAGGACAACAGATTATCCAATGGGGAAGGATTACATAACTGCAAGTGTCCAATAAAACGAAACAAGGGGAGAGGTACATTTAAACAAACCAATGGGGGTACAAAGAACGAAGACCTTTCCAGCAACTGATGCATATTAAAGTTACCTAATACATATGAAATAACAGGGTGGGGAAAGGGGTGTAAACTAGGAGGGAAAAGGGGGGTAACCAAAACCTTAACAGACAACTCAAAGGGTGGGAAGTGTGGGGGATTCCCCAGCCTCGTCTTTTCCCTCCCCCTCAGGCTCACTGTCCTGAGGAGAAAAATCAACGCAAGGAGTGTCATTAGAGAAGGCTGACTGGATCACCGCCACATGTGATCCTATGCTTACCTGACACTGGCAGATTCTGAGCTGTTGACCTAAGACCAGAGTCAACATCTAAGTTTGGAAAATCCTGCCCTTGACACCCCTCCCTTTTTGGTTCTATGCTTATCCGTCGAATGGATGCTTTAAAATGCATCTATTTGTCAATAGAGAGACATTCAGAATAAATAAATCTTGCAAAAATCAAACTATGTCTTTAATACTCTGTTTCACGACCATGACCAAATGTTCACTGTACTGCAGCTCAATATGCAACCAGAAGACTCCCTCACCAAATGAATAGTTGTGAGAAGTAATAACACATTTGAAGCTTCCACATGCTTCTAAGACAGTTATTTAGCATAGGTGCCTTTGTAATTTTGATGCTTTAGGAAAAGTCATTGTTCAGCAGAGCTCAGACTCTTGCTTTCACCTATGGAGAAAGGTGGCCAGCTGCCAATTTCCATCTGCTGCCTCTTGAACAGTACAGAAAGACTGGCTGACTCACAATCTTCTTTTTTGTCTTTTTTTTTTTTTTTTTTACCTTGCCTTTTCTTCTTTATTTAGCTAAATGCCTTCTTTAATTGTTCCTTTCATTTGAAAATAAAGATTAAAAGGAAGCTAACAAAGGCTCTCTACGTGGCTAACTTTGTAAGAAAGTGCTGCGGCACATTCGTCAATTGCTTTAAATAAATTCATATGGTCTGGCTGTGCTTTCAGCTCAGCCAGGCCTGGATTAATGCTGTTTTATTCACATGCTGTAGCATCTCCCTGGACTTCTAAAACATTATTTAAATGTATATTGCTAAGTAGATGAGGTTTGTAAGTTTTCAGCTAAAGCTGTGTAATACACATTAATTATGCAATTACTGTCTCGGGTCTGAATTTATATAAGCAATCAATTTACTTAGTTCTTTTTGCACCATTGTTGACCAATATGCAGATATACATTACACATGCATGCAAAATAGTATTATAGATACATTAAAAGCAGATCTTGCAGAATTTCCTATTCTGCTTGCACAAAACTTTCTAATATTAAAACTCACTATACTCAACCTCAAAATTTTTGTTTAACATTTTGTTTACTCTCTTAGCATTATATATTCCAGAAAATCTGACCAAGAAAAGAATCAACTTAGAACAAAAATAGTGAAAAATGGTGGGGTTGTGGTTTTATTGTAGTCCCAGGAAAGACTATGTCTTCTAAGAAGAGTCACTAGGATGCTATTTTAATACTAGTTTATATCCAAGATATTGAAATTTCTCCAACTTTCCTTCTCAAGCCATAACCCTTTAAATGTGGACTATTTCAATACTATGACAAAAGTACATAAAGACCTCAGTAATAACCAGTGCTCCCCAGTGCGTTACAAAACTCAAGTCTGTCTTGTGAACAGACACAGTGGAATTTCTCACTCCTGCTTTTTTCTGCATGAACACACTGGGACATGTCCTCCCATGACCCATATGTGCCTCTTATTCCAAACAAAAATCTGATCTCGCTTCCAAGACCACTAACTCTGAAACTAGATCTTATCTCACTTATGCCCTTTTACTGAACAATGAATGCTCACTATTTAAAGATTACTAAATACTTAAATTTGGGGGAGGGGGTGTTATTTGAATTAGAAGTGGGTGGGACATATGGCTTCAATTTCTTCCTAACAGAAGAGCCACTGAACTTACAGGCAGCCAGTGCTCCTCCTATGCTTTCCACTAAAATCTGTCTATTAGGCAGCTCAGGAACACCACAGGATTAAGCTACAGCCAGAAGCAAAAGGAAGGGATGAGAAAAACTCATCAGACCTACCAAGATTGCAATACTCAAAAGCAGTCCCAGAGATCTGTGCCCAGCTGAAGTGGCAGCTGGAAATCAAAGAGGGCACCTAACCTACCTGCAGTAGCATTACACACCAATGTTCAGGCAAGTGGATCAGCCTGTGAGGCCTCCATCTGGGCATCTACAGCATGGTAGGTGTGTAAGCTTGTGTTAAATATCTGCCTAACAGACTCACTGCCATAAAGCCAAATGCTGGTGACCAGTACAGTCAGGAGGGCCTGTTAACTGAGAAAAGATCTTTTCTTACTGATGCTGCTTGGAATGGGAATAGCCTGTATGCCTGCAGCACTGCCATCTACTTCCTTCAGTCCTACAGTCTGCTTTCCTCCCACTTTGGTACCTTGTCCTTTTCAGAGATGTGGGCATATTGACAGGAACCAGCAGGCTTCTGGAAAACTTGTTATAGAAAATGTGGGAGCCCAGCTCATTCTAAGTGGTGGAGAAAGGGCATGGTGGTATGGGTAGAAGAGCATTTTTGCACAGACATGGGTACTGGGATTGAATTTCATGTAAATAAAACATGATCTACAGATGAGCTGGTTTAGGACTGAAGCCCTGGAGGTTTTTGCATCTGCAGAAAAATCTGGCAGAGGGATGAATTCAAGGCTTGACACCAACCCAAGTGTTCCCAGAGGTCCAGGATCATGGAGTCACAGAATTATAGAATATCTCATGTTGGAAGGGACCCATAAGGATAGAGTCCAACTGCCTGCTCCTCGCATGGCTATCTAAAGATAATCACATGACTAAGTGCATCATCTAGATGTTCCATTGACTCTGACAGGTTTGGTGCCCTGAATCCTAGCTCTGGCTTTAAATTTTAACTGAGCAAAAGTGCCTGGGGGCAGGGATTGGGGCATGGGAGCATTGACTAAGTCTTTTTAAGAAACTTTTTGGAGTTCAGCAATGATTAAGCTGCCAGCACAGATGTAGCCCTGAGAGAAGGGCAGAGAAACAGAGAAAAAGAGAAGGAATATATTTGCAAATAAAATTCATGTTTTAGCCATTCTGTTGTGGTCAATATTTTTACTCTTTCTTGATAAAGGTAGGAAGAGAGAGAACGAGTAATAATATCTGAAAACTAACAACTTCCAGTGGAAATTGAAATGCTGGTATAGTTTGCTTCATATTAGGATAATGTTTGGAATCTGAATATCTAAGAATCATTAAAGGAATTATCTGCTAGAGAAGATTTTACCTCCTATCCAGTACATGGCATAATTAGGCCCTTGCTCACAGAGCCACACTTCCTAAAACTAGATTACTTGTAAAATCTATTGCTCCCTCAGGTAAAGAAAATTTTAAAGCTTTTCAAGTGGCAGAGTTAGCAAGGCTACTTGGTAGTGTTTCTCCTCCTAGGAGACTTCTCAGCTGTTGCTTCAGCCTGGCAGCCCAGATGAAAGAACAGCCTAGGAGAGAACAGAGGAGGGACTCTACAGGCAGGGGTAAAAAGGATCATTTTCATGCCATTCACAAGAATTGGATCCCTCCACTGCACAGGGAGCTAAAATTAGCCTGCTCTACAGGCCTTCAACTTTTCAAGCATTTCTAACAACTCACAGACTAGAATCATGTTTTACAGAGCTACAAGAACCACCCTTGCTGAAATTCTACTTGTATTGCTAAAGAAAGCAGTAGAAGTGTGTTAGGATGTTAGCATTTCCTCCACTTTTTTCTTTTTCCCACTACCTCCTTGCAGAAGTTCCCTCACATCAAGGTAAAGCTTTGATTTTTTTTTTTCCTCCCTCCCTGCTTCTTATTGTTCTGGTTCACTGTCTCTCTCTCCAAGTGAGATATCAAAAATCATGAAGATTTATTGGTGTAAGTTGTGATCAAACATTTCAGATCTCAGCAAAGATGAACCGAAAGCCCATTCAAAAAGACATCTGACCACTTTTAAAAGAACCTTAATGAGAAGTTTTATTAATCAACAATTAATGAACATTATCATAAATGTTTTTGACAAAATGGCATGCATGAAAGTTCATTTGTTCTAGCAGCAGAAGCAAAATCAGATTAAAATCTTAATTAAAATATGAAGAAGAGGCTTGTCATGATCTTCAACACACTGAAAGATTCCTTTTTTGAAAATCAGGCTCTCTCTTGCTGTCACATTACACTATGTTGTTAATGAACCCTTTCGTTTCTCTGCGCACAGCAATACACTTAATCTTTGCATATTTTAAATGATTGATGTTCCCCTAATTACATTTTATGATATATTGTGCTGTGTCACCTCTAATGAGTAGCAAACATGACATTACCTCACTAGTACTGAACCACAGAAATCAATAACTGACATTTATTCAATGAACTGCAAATTGTGATTCACTAGCTTCTCTTTGTGTTGAGTAAATTCGAAGTGTAATTAATTTTCATTCATATTACAAACAGCAAATGCCTGTATGGGCTAACTTTAAAAGTGATTTGCTCCTTCATTGGTTAATTACAGCACAGCAAAAACTTTCAAGCCATCATTCAAAGGGCTGAGAAAAATCAATAACTTGACAGAAGTCATCTCCTTAGGTGGGTAGAGCACAGTCTTGGTTTACACTTTTGAGAACATTTCAAAGCCATTTTCTAAGACATGTCTTATTGAATGCAGGTTGTATCATTCGCAAACAGTCCTGCCTACATATATTTTTTTATGCACAAAAATGAGAAGGAGACTCTGTTGGAGTGGTTTCTACCATCTCAGAGAATCCAAGAAGTCCCAAGCCAGCAGAAGCACGCTGCTGGGACAGTTAAAACACCTTAGATGTTTCTTGCATGGTTTGTCCCAAAACCATGGTAACCTTCGTATGTTAATCCCCCTAGGTTGGTTGGTTTCAACATGATCCCTCGCTCCTCCCCTCCCTTCTCCCCATTGGATTGTTGTATCTTCCCACCTTCTCTCCAACCCTATTGGCCCAAAAGGCTATATCCCTGTGTCCTCAGCCTCCCCACTTCCTCTTTCACCTCTGGACTCGTTTGAGAATAAAACGACCGGAATTCTATGTGATTGAGCCCTCTGACATTCGCTATCCCGAGGAAGCGTGAGCTATCTGGCTCTTGGGTGTGTTTGTGCTTTTCAACAGCACGGGTGAGAAAAAAGTCTCCTTGCACAGCACCAGACTGTACTGGCCGAAGTGGTCCGATATCAGAGACCCGCTCGGAATATGCAGGGACTTTTTCCACCCCACCATTGCTTGAACGCGGCAACTCCTGTTAGTTTTCCTAACAGGAAACAAATATCCAACTGTAATATATATAAGTGCCTTTTTCAAAAGAAAAACATTGTCAGGTGTCATCCAGAACTTGTAAGAAGAGAGCTGACTCAGTGCAATTCACAGGTGATGGTTTTGCTTGTAAGCAACATAAAAGTTTAAAAATCTAGTTCTTCTTGTGCTCTTCAAAACTTCTGCCTGTGACTTTAGATAGTTTGTTATTTCTTTACTGAAAATGTCCACTCAGAGGAGACTACCAGAAGATTTTATAGTTGATGCTCTGTTTGCATACCAGTTCAGGAGTATAGGCATAGAAATCAATCAAACGTTAAAGCTGAAGGCTCTGAAATTTGTAGCAAAAGGTTGTGGGTCACTTTAGGATCAGTGCAGTCCTTTGCACTAAAGCAGAGCCCTTTTTACATGGACTTATAGGGAGACTAAACTTTCTTTAGACTGAAATAGGGTAGGTTTAGAGTGGATATTAGGAAGAATTCTTCACTGAAAGGGTGGTGAGGCACCGGAACAGATTGTCCAGAGAAGCTGTGGATGCCTCATCCCTGGAGGTGTTCAAAGCCAGGTTAGATGGAGATTGGAGCAACCTGGTCTAGTGGAAGGTCTCCCGTGGCAGAGCAGGTGGAACTAGATGGTCTTTAAAGTCCATTCCAACCCAAAGCATTCTATGAATCTGTGATCTATGATCTGTCAGTTTATTTTTCAATTAATCAAATTAACAAACCTCATTTATATAATGAATTAGCTACTGCTCATTTCTCAGAGTTGTATCAAGTTCAGTGATTTAGAGGAGGCTTCAGCATCAGGTCTATATCTGCAAATAAACCAGAATTTTCTTCCTCAATCCATACAGCACAGGTCTTACCTCCAAGAAAGACACTCTTGGTCCTCTTGGCATCCTTTGGGAGGAAAGAAATCAAGATAGATGGGAGTTAAATAGAGTTATCACCGTGATTTTAAACTAATTCATTGAAGGTTCTTTTGAACCTTGCCTCCATTTTTATCTTCTTTTATATCTGTCTCAAAGACAAGGATGGCTCAGGGTTGGCACCAGAGTAATTGCCAGAATTCAACTTTAGATCTCAGAAATGTCAGAACAATCATCTTAGATATGTTCCTAGACTGTCATTGGACCTTCCACTAATATTTAAGGCAGATGGACAAAAGAACAAAACTACCAAACCTGCCAATCCTGACTTTTTTAGAGAAAAACCCACTTTGATGCCAGTTTTGACACACTGATTAAGCCACAGTAAAACCCCTTCTTGGTTTCTAAAACCTGGTTGAGCTGTGATAGAAGAAAATTACAGAGTGTGTTTCCAAAGATCCTTCAGCTTCTGTAAAGCATAAAAATAATGTGAATGTATGGAATTAATTTAACCTACCCTGGGTAAATGCAATCTCTCAGTCTTGAATGGTTAATCCATAGACAAGCCTGCTAATGAGTCTGCTATTCTTCTGAGGTTAATGAGCCCTTGAGCATCTGGTGAAAGCACAGACACTTAGCAATTAATATCTTTTATTCAAACCAGCTTACAGGTTAGACAACAGCTGATTCTCCGTTTTTACTGCTGCCATAGTACCTTGCATGGCAGCTCTGAGCCTGCATGTGCTGGTTATGTTGGTTAAGAACGGAGTCATTCACCTGTATGCTGAGCTCAGTGATAAGGCTTTATGGACTGGATTTGAACCACGGTGTCTTCTTTCAGGTTTTTATGGCTTAGTAATATATGCATGGTCCACAAATCTCAGAAATCAACTATTCCTCAAGCAAGATCAATTAAATTCGGTACAACCATCAAAGGTGGGACAGGATAGTTGAGGTAGCAGTAAAATAGGCTCTAGAAAACAATTTTCTATTCCCCATTAGCAATACCAAGATAGCCAAAGACATGCATACTACAGCAGTATTCCTTCCTAGCATTCCCTGCTTGCAGGATATGTTTGCTCCTAGAACACAAAGTACATACGGGAAATGCAGGATTTTAAATTGCCTTTGTGCCACTGGAAGGAAGCAGTACCTGAAAAACAATATGTAATGAAAGAGTGGGGGAGAGGAAAAAGAAAATAAATACTTTTGCTCTCCCTTAATGGATGATGAAAATGAAGTTCAGAAGGAAGTAACCACATCATCCATTTTCAGCTACTTTAGCATCTAACTTGCATGCTCTGAATTGCCCCCTGGAGGATCCTACTTCTTGTCATTGGCTGTATGAGGAAATTGCCTGCCTTACTTATTACCTTTGGACTCTAAATTGTAGCTAAGATAAATCACCACAGCAGCCTAAAATAAATGTTATATACATACACTTCAAACAAGCCAAAGGTTCTGTTCCAGAGTGACAGCGGCTTCCCCTGGGATGACTCTAGTGACTCTTAATCCTGGTTACTCATCTCACCCTTTGCTCAACGTAAAAATGTCTCAGCTGGGACATTGCCACTGCAAATGAGGCAGCAACTCTGCTGTCATACTTCACAGGCTCGTTCAGGTAAACTGGCTTCCCTTAATATACTAGGCTGGCACCTGTGACAATCAAGTCCTATTTAATAATGATATTGTAGTAGAACACATATATCAACCAAGCCATATTATCCTTGCCCTGGTTTCTGTTGTTCCATACAGGCTGCTGGTATTCACATAACCTATCTAAGAGGGTTCATATACTCACACTTGGAGAAAGACTGAAAACACTAAAAAAAATTACCACATTTTACAGAAATCTAATTTTCACTGTAACTTAGACATCTGAAGTCAAGAGCCAGCATTTAACTCCATGGTTTTAATTCAAGAATTATCTCAGTTTTCAAAAAACCATATATAAAGTTCCTAAGTAAGTACATGACATAAATAAATGTTAAAAAACAGCATCATTTACAAGAATATGCAGCCAAAATATAGGTATGTCCTGGAGTGCTTTAAGCTATAGAAGTGGTGGGTAAAGAGCATCCTAACTCATCCAATAAAATAGCTTACTGATCCCAGATCATTAATTACTTATACTATACTTTGGATATCTTTTGCACTTTTTTGGTGTTGTGAAGTGCTTGAGTTATGTCCTTCTGCTGTGAAAAACAACTCCTTATAAAATGATCCAGGCAACTACCAGGATAATGTGTGCATTTCCAAATAGGAAATCTTTTCTCTATTCCTTCTTTATTTAGCTTGAGTGTAGAGATCCCCAAGCCTGTCCTCAAATTGTCTTCATCTAGGTCAGCTGGCCAAAAAACAGCAGTTTGTTATTCATTACCCAATTTTAATTAATCTTCTTTAGCTAAAATCACTATTAAACTGCTCTAAAATTTTGTTTTTCATTGAAAATTGAGTTGGTCTTATCTGGAATGACCATAAACAGGTGCTAAATTAGTTCTTCAGCATTTTCTGAGAGTAAACATTTTGAGACGGAACTAATACAGTATTGGGAATTCCCTTTGGAGAGTTCAAATCAACTGTCCTAGCTTGGTCTGCTTCCTAATTCTTGCACACCACTGTCTTAATCACTTTGCGGATAGAGTGAAAAAATAGAAAGCTCTGAGGATGTGCAAGCATTGTTCAATAACAGACAAAGCATTGCTGAATTATCAACAATAATAAATTACTAGTTTATCCACAAATCCAAAACATGGAGCTGCTATGAAGAATGTTAACTCCATCCCAGCCAGACCCCCTACTATCATGAAAATAAATATTGAAAGGGTTTTTTTATACATATACAGAGATGTATACAGTTGTCTATACCAAATAGTTTCCTAAACAACCTACATTCCTCATCCCTCAAGCACAGCTATTTTCATTATTTTCTTAGTGATCTAATGCTTTTGCTCATACAGTAGCACAGAACTCACCCAGCCATGTGGGCATAAAAATCTACCTGCACAGTTACAGATGCAGACCTGAGGCCAGTGTGATGCTATTTTTAAATAGCTAAAAAATATAAATAGGCCATCTGATATATCACACAATAAGTACTTCAGGACATGTTTGACTGTAGATGTACACTTAGATCTTTTTATTTATTTACATAATCATTTCAGAAAAAAGACGTGGCTTGATTTCATTTACTTTACAATTCCTAGCAGCAGCAATGGCATGCTTTCACATGGTTTTCACTTAGATTCATTGACAAAATACAGAAGATGATTTTAAAAATATTATTTGTCTAGACACAGATTGATTTTGCCATAATTTAAAGTAATGCTTGATTACATTACTGGGATTTTATTTACACATCTCAGCTGGCAATGCTTTCTCTCATAAACACAGACAAAAGTACACAGAACTGTTTTATGGGAGTCTGTGGTATCTTTCCATTGCTCTTTCAGAATGATGTTCCTATTTCAGAGGCACTTAAGGGTAAAGTGTTTTGTGAAGGCTGATTTAATCCTCTGGGCTGTCTTGACAGGCCAGTACCTGGGCTGCTCTGACCATCATGTAGAAACTTTTCAGATACACTCTGCAGTCTTTAGGTTTTAGGAATACTCACTTGATAGTAACATTTTTTCAGCTTTGGCTGCTGGGGATGAAAATTAGACTTTCCAAACTGCAGTATGTGCTAATAAATTGGCATTGTAGAATATGTGATCATTTTCATAATGGAGAGGAAGTGTTTTCCTTGTTTCAGCTGTTGGGAATAAGAACTGTGATAGCTCTTTTTGTCCTCACATGTTTTTTCCTTTGCAAAAGATACAGTACCTGGAAAGGAAGCAATATTTTGAAGTCCTTCAAATTAATACAAGGTATTTTTCTAGAATTCAACAATCTAGTATATTTTACTAAATCACAAACAATACCTTATCATAGCAAAGACTGACTTTTAGCAATCTTATGCTAGGGACAACACCACCACACTTAAAATAGGAAAATCTTAGGTGTTTCTACTCTATCCAAAAGAAGCTATTTATTATATTTACAAATAAGTGTATCTATATTTCTTTGTGCTGACTTTGCAGGAGATAAATATATCCTAAAATTATGCTAGGTTACCAGATATTATGCTAGGTTACTAGATATTATTCTGGGATCCTAGAGGCACCTATGTGCAGTGAGCTGTAATAAACACATACCTATGTAATACATGTGTTTCAACACTCAGCAGTTCAATTGTTTATATATCTCATTCTGTTTTTATAGTGCACATATACATGACATGCACTTTGCAACACACACAGACAGACATGGAGCAAACATTTCTGGAGTACCTGGTTATTTTAATACCTTCATTTTCTGCTAGTCAAGTTCAAGAAGTCTTAATGAAGCAATGTTCAGCACTTGCTTACTGTCAAGCTCTTCTGTGTTGTGCCTAACCAAGGACCCAAAAACGAAGCACTCAGAAGCCAGTCCTATTGGGGTTTGACAGTGTGTGTCATGGGACTGAGCCTCATTCCTGCTTACATCACGTGTATGTAACATCACTGAGATGTTTCACTGGTGAGTCAGGGGCACTGGTGACTAGGGGATCAGACATCACCACTTTTAAATCTCTCCCTGCCTTTCTTCATCCAGGGCCTTCTTAAAGGAGAATTATAAGGTTTGTTGCAGTTCACTGCCTCCATTTATGTCTTGCACTCCAAAACTGAGATGTTAAATTTTTTACTTTTCAGCCTGATTTTCCATCATCTGTGAAGGTGGATTCTTAAGCCTTCCTCCACTGATAACAGAATGACTGTCATTAAATTCACTGCCTCCTCTCCTGCTGCCCTTCACACTCAATTGATCTGGAGCTGAATGGGCACTAAAAACATAGGGAAACTATTAAAACTTTCTTTTCCAGGCACCACAAGAAAATGAAGTACAGTAGTTCCAACTGTTAATTTGGCAAAATAGACAAATTTACCTTAAATTGGAAGTAGAATTTTCCTCCCACTAAAGGGAAGAAGGATGAAAAGAAGGATGTGACTCTCCTAGAGGAAAAAATATTTTTGTTTATTTCTTTGCGTAGATTTAAATATCAATATGGCACAAACATTTCAGATTAAAAACAACTGAAGTGCAAGAACTAAGAAAAGTTCAGTAGTAATGTAAGTACAGCACAAACTCTTGCATAATACTTAGCTATAATATAATCTGTGTATTTACATAATGAACCAATCTGATATTCTTCTGTAAGACAGAGAAGCTGAAGGACACAAGGATCAGTCATTTGGGCACTGGGTGCCCCATTTCTGGGGGGCCTTCTCAGAGTCAGAAACACTCAAGTCAAGCACCAGGGAGAGGAGCAACACATCTTCCATGGAAAAAGCATAAAAAACTGCAGAGAAGCTTTAGCCTACACTGATTCAGAGAGGACTCTCATGCTTGTACACAAATGGCCAACGTGACTGAAGAGATTGGTCACAGCTAGAAAGTGGCAGAAACTTAGTTTAATGAAATGATGCCGAAAGAAGATGTCTAGACCCACTCTATTTGTATGGCTATTTCTGAGTTCATGTCATTTTATGCAGTAATGCACTTACTGGGAAGAAGTTACTCTGCTCCACTTGTTGGCCTCTGGTCCTAGCAACAGTGGCAAAATTATCTTTGAACAAAGTCTTTTTATAGGAATCATGAATATTTCTTTATCCTATAAGCTCTATACAGAAAAATCTCCCATCTGTGAATGATTTGATTTTCCAATATGTCTTTTCTAGTTGATAAAGGCAGGAGGTTTCTTTTAGCCCACCAGGGCTGACAACTAGTGTAGCATTTCAAGACGTGCTTTTGACAACGATGTTTTAGCAATTAGGGGCCAACAGTGCATGACTTATCTCTTGGTCTTACTTTTTCATAATCAAGCCTGAGGTAGCAATGTTTTCTGTTAGTTCTTCTGGGACTTAACTCTCTCTAGGATCACACTTGCTCTGGGCTCCACGGCCCTGCAGGCTGACTGCCATGGGTGTGTGGTCATACTGTTATTTTCTTGTATGTGCTGTGACCAGCCATTTCCAAACAAAGCAGCGTGTGCTAATGAAGGACATCTGCAGTTTAAAAAAAGATATTTTCTGAGGCAAAATCAAGGCTACACCCATGAAGTGACAGGCAGGTTAGAGCAGACACTGTAGACGTGTCCCCTGGGGCATCAAGCATTGACCTGACGTGGATCACACACTCTACAGCTTAATCATAGAATCATAGAATTATATGGGTCAGAAGGGACCTTTAAATGTCATCTAGTGACAACCTCCTGCAATGATAAAGGACATCTTCTACTAAATCAGGTTGTTCAGAGCCCCATCCAACCTGACCTTGAATGTTTCCAGGAAAGGGTCATCTACCACTTCTTTGGGCTACCTGTGTCAGTGTTTCACCACCTTCATTGTAAAAATCATCCTCCTCATATCTAGTCTGAATCAACACTCTTTTAGTTTAAAACCCTTTCCCCTTGTCCTACCACTTATGCCTTGTAAAATGTCCCTCTCCAGCTCTCTTGTAACCCCCATCAGGCACTGGAAGGCTGCTGTCAGGTCTCCCCAGCACCTTCTCTTCTCCTGGCTGAACAGCCCGAATTCTCTCAGCCTGCCGTCATATGAGAGGTGCTCCAGCCCTCTCAGCTTCTTCGTGGCCCTCCTGTGGATTTGCCCCAACAGGTCCATGTCTTTCCTGTGCTGAGCATTCAGCAGGCCTACTTTGGTCCCTGGGGTAGATCTGCCCAGGAGAATGATCAGACTCCTGGAGGAGACAGACCTGACTGACGGGGTGGGGAGCTCCCGACACACACACACACACACACACACACACACACACACACACACACACACACACANTCCCGCCACACACACACACACACACACACACACACACACACACACACACACACACACACACACACACACACACACGTGTCCTGTCCCCACCGTCCCCACGCTGTTGCCCAACTCGCCATACGCACACACAAAGGACTGTTTTTCAGGACTAATCGGCTCCTGGAGGTACACAGAATTCCCCACTTGAACTACAGAGGGAGCCCGGGGCTCTGCTTTGGAAAGCCGGAGGGGGCTCGGTGCCCGTCCCCGCCGCGGGACCGCCCGCGCTCGGAGCCGCATCCCAGGCGCGCCCTGAGCGTGCTCTCCTCTCCTCGCTGGGAAAGAAGGACAGGGCAACACCCCCGGGCAGACCCTGCCACGAGGCAGAGAGACCTGTGAATATGCAGGGTTATACACCGCGGATTTAGCTGCCCTCTCGAGTCTACTCCCTGTCTCATTCTGCACATGGCACATTCGCCAGCTCTAATAATTAAATTGTCATTAGCTTGTTTTGCGAACGAATGAAACCGCGGAGAGGCCGCTTCAAGCTCCCAGAATGTAACACGGTGAACGGTGAGATGGCTGGTGATAATGGAACCATAAACTTCTGCAAAACCTTGGAAACTTCTGCTCTTTTTCTCTTTTGTTTTCCCTGTGAGGTAAACAATTTCTGTCTGATTTTATCCCTAACACAGATTCCTGTAAAACCTGAATATAATTTGCATTGCTCCTCTGTCTGCACATTTTGTAGCTTTTATGGCAGTATGCTATCATGTGCAAGAGCTTCAAGGTTTAAATACCAGGAATGGAAAGCATAAGAAAGTGAAATGTGTGAGAAATAAATCTGAAGGATAGAGTTTGCGGAGTTTTGTTTTAATTTTATAATCATTCCTTGAAACAGAACCAGGGTTAATAATCTAAACGAAAAGCATACTAATGAGGTGTGTCTCAATGTCATATTATCTCATATTCTTATTAAAATCGTCAATATTACATTCTTTTGTGACTAGGACCAGAGGGTTCAGCCTGCTAAAAAAGAAAGATATCAGTAAAAATACTCATCTCCTTAATAAAGTGTATTCCAAGAAGATAATTCAGGTTCACACAGAGCTAAATATGCCTTATATTCAGTACGGTCATGGCAGGTTAAAATATAGTTGAGATTACTAAAGCGCAGCAGAGTAGGAACATATCATCTTTATCAATTCAAAGCCATCTTTTCTTTAACTTGGTGGAAATTAAGGAAGAATCAGAGTTAATTGGTATCTGGACCAGATGCAGAAGACAATTTCTTGAATTACATCACCTCCATCTTATCGCTAATCTTTTAAGTCTTTTTTACCCAAAGGGCCTTTTCAGACATGCTAAACTGGCAGCATTATAAGGCTGCAGCAGGACAATATTGCTATTCTAATGATTTATAACCACATACTTTACTTATTAGCAAAGGCTAATACTGGATCCATCAGTCCAGACTCAAGTAAATTAGCCATTAATTTTCTGACACCTAGAATAAAACAACCAGTTAAGTCTGGCCATCCAAGTAATTAATTTAGGTTCTCTTTGTGGACACCATGGGGATTTTAAAGTGGGCTGAAACTACTTGTGTATCTCTGTTGACTAATTTATATTAAATGCCCATTATTTAGACTATTGAAGCTAGGAAAAAATTAACTCCCCTATCTTAGTTCTAGTAGGAGCCACTTTCACACAGGTACATAAGTGTCTGCTCCTACTGGTTTCAGTGGGAGATACTTCAAGGTCTAGGCTGAGGCAGCTCCTACATAACACTTTTTACCTTCAGATTATAAATTATTTCACAGAGGAAATTTAGTCAGTAATTTTTATATGGGGCAACTAAGGTACAAAGAAAAGTAAATTCTGTAAAATCCTGTGAAGATGAAGTGAAATTAATTGTTTACTCTCCCGTCCAAGACTTGAGAGCATCCAGGGGAACTGGCATACAAGAGGTCCAAAACAGGAGTGGGAGCTGCACCCTGGCAAGTGGAACACTGCCAGGGTGCAGTCAGGACTGCTCCACAGCAGAAGGGGAGCTGAAAGTAGAAGGTAACAGCAAGCCAGGCAGAGACAGTGTCCCCACTGGCACAGAGACAGTCCCTTGGTACCCAAGTAGAGCAGCTCTGGGGAAGCCAGGGTCATCTCAGAGCCCAGTGACTACCAGGCAGGTGTGCAGAGATGAAGCAAATCTGAGCAGATTCAAAGCATCAAGCCAGGGCCATGAAGAAGTTCTCATGACTGACAAATATTCCTTTGCGCCATACATAAGTAAACTGAGGACTTGTCCCTGTCACTTGATAGTACAGATGCTGAAAGTCTAGCAAGCTTAAAAAACTGACAGACAAAATTCACGGGGTGAAAAAAAACCTGTCAAGAGCTGTTAAATGCAGCACTCCCCTCTTCAGTGGAGGAAGTCTTAGCACTTTGACTTCTTGGAGCCTAAGCGGATTCCTTCAGGAATATCGGTTACACATTTATCCCAATCTTATAACCTTCCCTGGGCTCCTGCCATCAGAACACCCCTGAACTGGTCTGGCCAGGCAGGCAGAGCTGTGGCACAGCACAGCCACGTGTATGCCCCTGGCAAGGCTCAGGTGGCTGCCAACACCTCCTCGCCTGGCCTGCAGATCATGATCCCTTGTACTCAACTCCTTCACTGTCTTAGTGCTTCAGAAGTACCTACTCTACAGCTGGGCTTCGTATTCTGCGTTTGGGGTGTTTAATCTATTATAACTACTGGGGGTTGCGCAGGGGTTTTTTCTTGTGTTTAACACTGTTTTGTCTGCCTGGGGTGATGACAATTGCCCAGCCAAACTGCAATGTTGATATATCTGCATAAAGAAAGTGCATGTATCTCCATTTTTTACCTAATTAAACCAATTATTTTTATAGTTATGCTCTCACAATACTACCTGCCTATGAAAATGTGTGCAAACTTATCGTGATTTTAGTTTTTTTACATTTATTTTTTCTATACTTTTTGGTTGGTTTTTTTGAGGGCAGGACAAAACAGTTCTCTTTTATCCCTTCCGAGTCCCTTCCAAATCCATTCACCAGATACAATTACATCTGAAAGTCAAGAAGAAGCCTAAAAACATTGCATTTTTACAATAAATAGGGACAGAAAAGACAATTTGGAAACAGGGGAAAGGCTGCAATGCCAATTGCTTCAGTGCTTTTCTGGTGGCTCCATATTCTTCTGGATTTTTGCCATCTAGAAAGAGTGACCAGGTTGGATTTTTTTCATAACTTCACTGATCAAAGGGGATTATGTATTTGTAAAGAGAGATTTTAGAAATTGTAAATGGATATTCTGTTCCACCTCCCACCCAACTAATTTTAAGAAAGGTCAAAACTGTCTTCATCAAGAGAGGAATCATTTACATAAATATCACAGATTTAAGTGTTTTATGTATAGTTTCTTTCTGAAATCAGAGGAGGAGATCTTAAAAGATACTTTAAATACTCTCATCTGTTTTTCTGCCAAGGCAAGTTTACTTCTGCCACATATTTGCTAGTGCAGTGGTACTCAAATAACAGTGCTTGGAGCTGCTTCTGTCACAACCATGAAGCATCACTCACTCTTTCAGCAGCGACACCTTCTGCTCCCTATAGCCTAGAACAAGATTCTTCCAGGGTTCCCAGTAGACAGCTCAACCAAGTAAATTCAAAATAACAAGTATTTGTCAGCAATCCACACAGCTGCTTCTTGTCTTTTTTTGTTGGGTTTTTTTTCATTGGTTTTTTGTTTCTTTTTTTTTTTCTTTTTTGGTATAACTCCAGCCAGGACCAAAACTGCGGGTTACCACAAATTGTGCAGGATTGAACTTCAGGAGGTCCTCAAAAGACTACATCTAAGAGTATTGCAGGCCACAGGAGAAAATACAATGCGAATAAAATCCTTCACCTGGAAAGAGAGCAAATACAACATGGATCACCGAACTACTTCAGTGCTATCCCAAAATTACTTTTGCATGTAGCAATGGCAGCATGAATTTTTAGGAATAAAACCTGGAGAAGATGCATTTTTCATCAATGAACTTAAGTTAGTCATCTTCTTACTCCCAGGGAACTGGTATTGGTTGCCTGTGTGTCTTTGAATGCTTGTTGGTTTATTTAAAAATGTTTGTGAGTCCTGAACTTCACATTATTCTTGTTTCTCATTATCAGTTAATTGCCATCATTAATCATTGTTTTCTTGATTAAAAAGTAACAGTCAGTTCAATACGATGTGATATGGATGACTAATCACAACTCAGGAGTAATAAAGAGTTGAAATAAGTGTTCACGAACAAGTTGTCATCTGTAATTTGTTCTCATAAACTAGTTGGCAAATACTTATGTGCAATGAATACTTCCATACAAATTAAGATGAGCTTGAATATGATTTATAAACAGGGAAAAATAGTTGAATTCATCTCATATTTCATTTGCAATAAATAATTTGGACAAATACAGTTATCAGAGGGGGGAGCATAAGGCCTTTATGGGAAGTATCTACAATGCAAATGAGTTGAAAATCACTTCTGTTATTGCCTTATGCTATCAAATTTTTTAAGTGCCAGGTGCTGATGTAATTTAGCAAGACTGTTCCATAATCCTAATGGAACTCCCTCTTCAGAAAGCTTTGTCAGATTTTTTTCTCCCTTAATTATTTCATTGCTCCTTTTGCTACTTGATCTTTCTCTTGTAGCCATAGGGGGATATATGGACTCCTTCATGCACACTGTCCCACCTATTTCTTCAGTACACTTGGTTCCACCAGTATTAAATACTTTTTGAGCAGGATTCTTTTATCTATATTAAGCCATCATGTGTGGCAATTTGAGATCCTTAGATGGGTAGAGAAAATGAGACAGAGCCTGTGGAGAGCCCACTCCTGTTGGAGAGGAGCTGAAGACCAGCCACAATACCTCAAGCGGTAGTAGAAACCTGCACAGGGGCAGTTGATCAGAAGATGAAATCTTCATTGCCTGTAATGAATCTCAGGAAACTTCACCTGAATGTGGAAGGTATACTTATAAACCTGATCTTAGGTGGCTTAATCTGGATCAGCACCCAGCCCCCAGAATCAGGTGACATGAAACTCACTCACAGAGAGACTCCTACCTCCATGCCATAGTCTTGCATTTTTACATGCAACCTAAAAAAACACTTTTTCTCTGTATTTTCAAGCATTTTCAAAATTATGTGATTTTTTTTGCATTCATTCACAGCTAAGTTAGGCATCTAAATTCATTGACTACACAGGTTTTTCACTCTTCCCCAAACAGATCACTCTTTATTCCATTTTATCTTTTTCTTGACTATATGCCAGCACTCTGAGAGCCATTTTTTTCCTCTATCCACATGGAGCCTGCGCACATTTCCCTTTCCATCCTGGCATAACAAGGTACTGTGGAAACAAGCTTTTTATGTAGTCTCTTAGAAAACTAATTAAGCTATTAGATAAGAGCATGGGTAATGATGAATCAGATGATACAGGGTTCACATCTCTGAATTAGAAAAGGACTCTCCCAAAAGCTTCCACAATGTAATTGGGCAAAAGGAAATACTTTTGCTTGTATGGATCCATAGAATGACCAATTCAAGAACTCACCTGAGTGTTTTGATTTTAAAAACGAGAGTGATCTAATCCAGCTAACTTGGATGCCTCACTTGTACCCACATGTAAACTGCCAGGTGAAGCAGTTTTTCTGTAAGGTCTCTGTATTCTCTAGAAAGAGGCAGATGCCAGTTAAGTCCTCTTGAGGAAGAAAACTGCTTTCCCGGGAGCAGGCAACTTGGTTTGCTGGAACTGTTCTGCCCCTGAAACCTTCGGGGTCATCTGCCTCTGCCCCATGAGTATCCAGCGCTTTTCAGAAACCTACGGAAGCACAAATGAGATAATCACCCAAACAGTCCGTGTCAGTCAGTGCCTGAAACAGGCAAGCTGTGTCCCACCTTTCAGATGTGTTCAACAAAGCTTATTCTTACATAGAGGGGGCTGTTACCACCTGGGTAGCTAATGATAAATTTCTCTTAAGACATTGGTTCCATTGTTTTCACCGTGGAAGCTGCAGTTAGATTCTGACAGCAGCAGTTACCAGATTTTTGATATTTTTTTCCTTTTGAGCACAGGCACATTTGCTTTGATACATTTACCATTGCAAAAGTGAAAAAGTGGTGTGAATATCTTGACATTCAGGCATTTTTTTAAAAGTCCTTGTTCTGACATGTTTTTTTTCTGTAAAGTTGAAATTATTATCACAAAAAAAATTTATTTTCCAGTATGAACTTTAAGAGAAGAAAAGTATGTAAGTGAGTGTGGGCACAAGTGAGAACCTGTGAGTGTGTAAATGTAATTTTTCTAGTTAGAGATATCCTGTTCAATGCTACCTCCAGCACAGTGATTAGTAATACTATCCAAAGTGTAAATCAAGAGATACAAATAGAAAGAAAACACCTTGCCCTCTTTGAATAGCTGCTGCAGCGGATCTTTTTGTCGGCCTACAAATTACTATAGTGTTTCTAAGGGAATGAAATACATCATCTTTTACTATTAGCTATTATTGTTACATGCCTGAAGGGATAGAGTAGTGTGTTTCTATTTCAATTACTCAGGCTACTTTACTGGATATGGATTGAGCTGATTTTACCCTATAAGAACAAATGCTGTTATTACATTTAATGATTAAAATCCTGCTTGTACTCAGCTAAAATATAAATCAGCAGTTTGGAAGAACAGGCTTCAAGCTAAATAAAATTGCTTTGGGAGACCAAATAATTCAGGGAATTACCAATGGGCTATTCAGGCTTTCACCTCTATAGCAGGTCACTAATTGGATTTAGACCAGTTTCATAGTGGTGATATGAATTTGGAACCAAAATTATTATGTCTGCTGTGCAGCCTTCAGTGTCTATTGGTTTCCATCCAATTCCTAGAAAGTAACTGTGTCAGGATGGGCAAGACAGGGACTCACTCAGCCATGTTAGGTAGCATAGTCTGATATATGTCGCATTTTGGAGATGCCTACTTCTCTCCATTAAATAGAGGAAGTATCTAGATTACTATCCCAGAGCTAAACTTTTTATTTTTAGATATCTGAAATTAGAGAAAAGTACAGAGTAGCTGGTTGATGAGGGAAATTTCATCATATGCAGGAGTTGGATAAATATTTTCACCTGAATTTTTGGAGCTCAAAATTCAGAAATTCTTTTCATAATATGCAAGATCAAAAAAAAAGTGTACATATAAAACAAGAGTAATACTGATATCCTCCTTGTCTCACCATGAAATACTGGATATTAGTAGGATGCTAATAATTTCAGACATAGCCTTTGGTTTTCATTTTACATTCAGGCTAAATTTCAAAAATCAAAAAATCCACAGTGATTCAGGGTGGAGATGACGGCAGAATATGCCCCTTCAATATAAGGAGCACATTTACAGGAGGAGGCGGGTTGGTCCATAATACTAAGAATTTATTACTTCTTTATCTGTTCAATCAGCTGATATGTCCTACTTTCCTCCTTCAATTTAGTACAGACTCATGAGTCAGAAAGGGCCCTGCAGGACTATTTTATCCCAGGGGAATGCCAGGATTTCATATCATATCTCTTCAAGCTCCTTTTGATTATAATTGCTTTGTGATTTCATGCAAAACTTCAGCTCTAGTCTGTATTGTTCATCACATGAAGCGTTACTGGAATGAGCCAACTGGTTTGCTGGGGGTTTGGTGGGTTTTGTTCTGCTAGTGGTAGCTTTGCTTGAAAGCTTGCATCTTGGATAGACACACCTTTTTCCTGGGGCAAAGGGGCTCACTGGGGAGTCTGAGCTCTCAGGGTCCGAAGTGGGCAAATATCCATTGAATGAAACATAAGTGGGAAACTTTGGTCAGTGTCTCATTTCCTCTCCACAGTCCGAGCCTGCTGCTTTTCCCTGCCAGATGGTGGGTGAGAATTATTTCTGAGCTTCTATACAGGGACAGAGCATTTGAACTGTTTTGAGGCCACATCTTTTCTCCAAAACACTTCTAAACAAGGATTTCAGAAGTCTGTTGTAAAGGCTGAAGCGGAAATCTCTTAGAACTCAGTTTGCTCCAGATTTGCAGAGGAGTTTTTCAGTTGTCTTCCCAACCCAAGCAGTTTAAAGGAACAAAACCAAAACATACTCAAAACTCAGTACCTGGATTGTAGGTAAATGATCACTGCTGATTGAAGAGGTCCAGCTATAGGCAGCATCCTATTCTAAATGAAAACAGCAAGACAATGTAGCTCTGTACAAACATGCCAAACTTTCCCCAGGACTTCTGACAGCAGGCAGCCAATTACTTTGAAAAGAATGGCTTCTGTCTTACGACTGCAGCAGCAACACAAATGCATCTCCCTTGATCCCAACATCAAGGTAGAGCTTTGCATTTCCAATATTTTAATTCAATACAAAGAAAATGTTTCAATGTTATTTATTTGTTTATGGTGAGTGGCAGCTTGTTGGATTTTTCTGCAATCAGATATAACAGCGGCAGGGTTAAAAGAGGTATATAAATAATAGATGGCTTCTCTCACCTAAAGAGGGATCTGCCAATTCTTGCCCTCCTTTTAATTTTAGGAAGGGAATATAATTTAAAGATGACATATTTTTTCCCATCAAGTCAGAGAAGAAGGAAGCCTCCAGAAGAACAATGGCTGATGCCATAGCATGACTATCTGACAGGCTTGAAAAGTGACTGTAAAGTTGCCAACACAACAAGCCTTTTATCTTTGATGATAGTACTTGAAGCTTGTGAATTTCATCCAAGGAATAGGAAGAGATATATGATGTCCTCCCACCACCTCTTTTCTTATTGTTTTAATTATCATTATTTTTGAAAAATATATAAATATTCACAAAATAGACATCCCTCTTTTTTTTTTAATTCCTCTAAATGAGTTGAGGAGTATCATCACTACACTGCTGAACTTGGCTTTATTCCTAACATAAAAATACATTACTCTTTTCAAATTTCTTTGCCTTTATGCCTATTTTCTGGGTAAATGGGTAGCCCTACATGCAATTAAATTTCTTTGGAAACTGACTTACTGGCCCATTCAATTAATGGGAAATGTACTAATACAGCCAAGGTCTTCTGTCTATGTGAGTGTCCATCACCAGCCTTTCCTGAACAGACATTCCTGAGTAGCCTTCAGCACTCAAAGGAACACACCCAAGACAAATTACAGCCTGGATATGTGCATTACAGTAAGTGGAATGTGGTTAATCAAAATTTTTCCCCTGCTCCTGTGTGAGCATTGAGCCCATGCTGGGAGCCCACACGTGTGCACACTCGGCTCTGGTAGTGTCCTGGGGCTCGGCATTCTTCAGGGTGCCTCGCTCCATTGAGATGCAGCAGGGCTTCCCTTTGAGTGCAGCGAGGGGATTTGGTTCCTGCACTGCAGCCTGCCACGACAAAGGGGACGGTGTACCTGACACATTGTCCCTTGAAGAGGCTAGAGCACTCGGGCAGCTCTCAGTGTGCAATTCAGAGACAGAAACTAGATCCTGGCTTAAGCTTTGGATTTCTCTTGAGGAGAAGGCCTCCACAACAGTTCTCTTCAGCACAACATCTTATCCAGGAAATGGTAAATCTGAGTTCAGTGTCTTCCTCAGACTAACAGGGTTTGAATTTATAGCTCCCAGAAGTAGTGGAGGGTGCATGAATCTGCAGGCTCACCTGGATAGAAAGATGCCACCACATCTGTTCAAGCTGAATTTTTGTGCAGCCAGACACATGCAGAATTCATGGCACTCAAAGGAAGAACAGCAGAAGAGCCCAATTCTGTACCTGGGAATAAAAATAACTATGTATCCAGATGTGTTTATGGGATGCTGTGTGCACATTCTACCATACATCAGCACTGAAGGGAAAAAGTCATCCAGGAAAAAGAAAGAGGCTTTTCCTTCCCCTGGTGAGGCACCTAATATCTAAGCTGGATATATGCTCTGTCTCACCTCTTCTGACACTGTAAATTTTTCACTCCTGCTTTAGAGAGGAAGGATGTAGGGGATCTTCTTAAGTTTATATCTGACTTATAGCAAGGATATCCTTCTCAGCTGTACAATCCCCCATCTTAATCTGAACAACATGAACATTAATTTAAATCCTTGGGATTCTACTTCCTGACCAAATGCCCCACATTTGGTGGAGTTAATCATGATTTGTACAATAAATTCCACAAGTTCTTAACTGAGGTCAGTGTAATCAAAACAACTTAATCTTGGACCCAGCAAACTTAGTAATTAGATCTTATGAGAGAAGATATACATGCTTCCACAAGTGGTATAAGCTAATAAAAAGTCTAATTGCTCTCAAAAGGCAGATTTCAGCCTCTGCTCCTCCTGTCTGCTTCTTAGCATGCAGGTGGCCATGTGGTTGTCATCTTGCTGATCTACCTGACTGTGCGCAGCCACAGAAGTGCCTGTGCTCACACAGACATTCCATGGGGGGAACAAGTAGGAACAGGCTTTCGTTTGTGGTGCACAGACTGGCTTAAACTGCCTGTGTCCCATCATTTAATATAAACCAGCAATTATAACCACTGGACCTCCATCATGAGAAGTAGGCACCAAGGCAGTTTGCTCCAAAATATCAGTGACATTCTGGGACATAAGCAGGAACTTTTCAATCAAGTTCAAGCAGCTTAGAAGGAGTTTTCTGTGATCACTGTCCTCTATTGGCCTTCCTACATGATATTTTAAGTGCCTGGAGCTGTTATCTTGAATTTGAATCCTCTGTGGAATAAGGAGAGTTAAAATGGGATTATGGGCACACTTCATGCATGGCGGCAGTATGCTGAGCTATCCAGGCAACAGGAAAAATATGTGAAATATTCCCTTTCCAGCTTTAAAAGTAACAGTTCTCAGGATAATCTGTGATTTCTTTTGCAAGAGCATAAAGAGTGCATCACTGAGTTAGACCAAAGGCAGGTTTAACCCAGTTCTTGTTTTTGACAGCAACCAATAGCAGAGGCATCAAGAAGACATTCAGAAAAAAAGATAAAGCACATCAATAGCAAGCCCTCTCTGCTTCCCTCTGTCAACAGCTTAGGGCCTTTTTCAGCCACAGGTTATATCAGGTGCTCATGTTTGGCATTCTATTATGACTCAAGCAGGCTGCAGGAAATGGTTCCCCCATAAATCTGCCATCTGCCCATTAGTGCTTAACACTGATATCTCCCAGTGTTCCTATTGATGAGTTTCATAGTTTAATGATGTGAAAATACAGAATTTATTTGTTGTAAGTTTCCCAGGCAACTTCATTGGCTGTTACGCTAATTAATGTCTATTCACTTTTTTCATGGATTTCCTTTCTTTTCCATACCCTTTTCCACAGTAGGTCCCTCCCCAGACTGCAGTATTTCCTTCTACAAAATAGATGTGCCAGACTTTCAGCTACCGTTGATCGTGCCTGGCAATATTTTCTGCCTCTTATTTTTTGTCCAGGGGTGACAATGAACGTTTTGCATGAGCAAGAAGAACTGTAAATGATCTGTAACTGAATCCTCACAATCAGGAGCCCTACCCATTCAGCTGCAAATTCAGGCACTCTTTCTGCTCTTACTTCTATTCCTGTAGCTGTTAGACACAAATGTTATAAATGCCAACAGATTTACCTCTTCACTTCTCCCCAGTGCCACATCTGTTTGCTTACAGTTTTTCCTGGGATCCTCCTTTGGAATGAAACAGCTTACTTGCTGCTAAATGTGTTTCTTCCTACTCTTAACCCTCCTGTGGAAGACCTCAGCAGTGGCACTGGTGAAACTGCATTCAGTCCTCCTCTGGAGTTTTAGACAGCACCAGCCATCTCCAGTTTTTTATTTCAGATGCTTGAAATACAAGGGCTACAATGAGTCCAGAAGAGCCTGAAGACCAGCACAGAAGGGCTTGGCACTGAACAAGATGATTGCAGGACATTGACTATGGCTTTGACTGCAAGTGCTCCTGTATGTGGATGCTGCTGTGGTACCCAGGAGCAGAAAGAGCCCTCCAGGAGTGCCTGCTACTGCTTTTTTGCTATGAGGCAACCTAGATATAAGTCTCTGAAACAGAAGAGTGAATCCAAGTCTACTGATTCTTAGGTTAGTTCTCCAGTCTCGAGATTATTTCTACCTCCCTGAGCTCTGTATTTTGTGCAAAGTCCATCCTGCCAGCTGGGTGTCTGTTGGAGGTTGAGGGGTGTGGAATTTTTCCCCATTCTGGGCGATAGGTTACTAATGGCTGGTACTTAAGGGCCATTAACTTCTTTTGTAAGAGACAAAGAGCTAGCTGGATGTGGGGAGGGAGGAGCAGAGGTGGTCATCAGATACGGACTCGACCACCGACCACCGGGCTACTGAGGAGGCAGCAGGGGAACTGCGGGCTTCTCAGCTACCAGCGGCAGAAAGTTCCTTCGGGTCTGCACTGCTTTTCTTCTCGTCGGGTGAGTGAGCTTTCGTCTGGGAAGGGGATGTTCCTGGAGGGCACATCCTCCTGGCTGTGCCGGCAGTTTTCTGCACAAGGGGGCCGGCAGTCGCCGCCCCGCGCTCTCCCTGTGGGAGCACTGCCACGGATGGGGAGTCCCTGCCACCTTCTACCGACAAGCCCGGCTGGGCTCGTCTCTGCCACCCCTGCTCCCTGCTCTGAGCTCCTGCCCCACGTCTGCTGCACGCCCGCCATTGCCCTGCCCGCCCCGCCCCGCCCGCTGCCTCTGGGCACTTCAGCACTGCCCGCACCCACAGAGCTGACCGCGCCACAGCGCCCCCTGCAGCTGCGCGGGAGTCATCGCACCCGCCCTGCCCGGCCGGGAGCCCGACAGCGCCCCTGCCGGCTGGGACCGGAACTGCACCGAACGGGAAAAGCATTTGACAGCTCAGAGACTTCTGTCACCGCATCTTCTGGTTTTTGTTTGTTTGTTTGTTATTGCTACTGTTCTTATTGATTGTTTGCCTTGCTATAGATACTAGTAAAGAACTGTTATTCCATTCCCCATATCTTTGCCTGAAAGCCCTTGATTCCAAAGTTATAAATAATTCGGAGGGAAGGGGGTTCACATTTGTGGGTTTTAAGGGAGGTTTTCCTTAGCAGACACCTGTCTTCAAACTGAGACAGTGTCTCAGATCATGTCTGCCAGACCTGACACAAGGATGCAACTTCCTTTACAAATCCTATATAGACTGAGACTCAAAGCCTTTGGGCATCTGTGCAAGCAGAATTTAAACCACTGACGAAAACAGGGGAGCCTGCAACTTCTTGGAGATCTAAACAAACTCAGAGACTGCATCCCTCTGTTAAGAGCTCAGTGCTTAAAGTACAAGTGGCAAGTGGTGTCAAACTATCATTTTTTTCTAAAAACTCTCACCAATTTAGGATTGTACTTATATAATGGGGAGGGAGGTGGTATATCTACATATGTGTACCCAATTACTGTGCATGTAAATCTATTAAATATATGTTTTATTTTTGTGCACATGTGATATATACACATGTAAGTATATATGTGTATTTATATATATGTGGTTTATGTGTATGCATATACACGTGTAGTTTACATGCTTATATGCATAAATATATATGTATATTAATAGAATAGACTTTCTCACTTAGCTGTTTAAGACAAGATTTCTGAAAGAAAACTAGTGCCAAAACCCCATTAATTTTTCTGACTTAGTCCCTCTGACTTCTCTTAAAACTCAAGGCTCAGCCAACAAATGTAGTCACAAAACCCTTCACAGAACCTCCAGCCTTGCCTTCCTGAAGTCCTCATCTGAGCCTTTTCCTTTTTCTTTTTTTTTTCTCCCCACTTTTTCTTGAATTTCTCAACAGAGATTTTAATGAGTTGTTATTATTAGACCTCATTTTTTATCCAGGCTGTTCTTCATGTCTTCTGCAGAGTATTTGCATTTGTGTTTCTGATTTCCATCCAACAATGGCAATTTGGGTATAAACTCTGCAGAAATGAGAGGAGATACTACATCTCTGGATCTCTCATTCCAGTTTGCTCAGCTATGGACTTCATCTCCTCATGCCCTGGAGTCACTAGAAAGAATTAAATCCCTTTCCAAGGGAACATGGGACAATGGTTCTGGAAGTTCCTCCCTATTTTCCATATGCACGGTACCTGCAGAGCTGTGCCACTTCACTTAGACACCTACCACCGGATGCATAAAGCAAAGCTTGAAAATTTTTAGCTGTCTTGATGACAGTAACTTTTATCCTGAACTGAAATCTTAGACTGAAAACAGGTTTAATTAAAATAGTGAGAGATTGTGTGTAAACCAGCCCTTAGGCACCTTCACAGAGTCATATAAATCAGAGCCATACAAGACACGTTATGTTCCTGAATGCATCTCCTTGTCAGAGGGAGCCCACCCATGCAGGATATCTCGTAACATTTTATTCAGCCTAGTTTTAAAAGCCTAAATCATTCCGCCATTTATTCCAACTTGCACAATACTCTCAGAGCAAATGCCCTGACTATTTAAGGTCATTTAAAAACCCTACAACACTGTACGTAAAAATTGCTACCAGCAGTGTCCTGCTCAATTTACAAATAAGATAATTGTAACACTATTTAAATTCTTTTTTACAGTTTCAGCTTGTTGCAGTGCTTTTATATATTTTGACTGCTACAATTTTATAATAACACTTTTATTTTAGTTGTGGCTGTTTGTCACAAAAGTCTAAATATATTGCATAGGGAAGAAGGTAATATCATTCCTTTGTAAAGGACTGGGGTACTGCTGTCATGGCAGTGCAGAGCTAGAATGGAATACCAAGTCAGCAGCACAGTTAGGATCATATTTGCTCTACCTGAACTTCAAGACTCAGCCTAGACCAGGTTATAATGGACATTTTGAAGTTGCAGCCATGTTATACTACTGCCAAGAATACATTTAACTGTTCCCACCGAAAAGTTTATAACATGGAACAGGTGAGAGAGGACAGACACAACATGTTCTTTACATTCACTTGGGGGAACACATCAGAACTGACCTCCCCATCCCTGAAGAATCAGTATGATCCACTCTGCCATCACAGACCCAACAGCCATTTGGCTCCCAGGAGATCTGCCAGGGACTGGAGTCATCTCTCAGGTGGGTTTAAGTTCCTCTGCAGATTCATGGTATCCCTCACCTTTCAATGACACTCAAGACACAGGGGAGAAAAAATACAGAGACTAAGAAAGGTAAAAATACTGTAAGATACCTCATCAGGTGCAAGTTCTGCAGGATGGAAAGAATCTCTGCCTAGGAACTGGTGTAAGATCATGCAACTTACACCATAAGTCTCCTGGGTGGACCCCAAACACTTCTCTACATCCCATTTCCTGGCTCAGAATGTAAACTTAAAGATTTTACTGGTGGACATGTCTGTAGCTGTATATCAAAACAGATCTACAGGGCCAAACTGCGCCATAACATATTACTTCTCTCACAGACTGCCAGAAGTTTTGACTCATTTCCACTAGTAAAGGGAAATTTTGGAAAAGCAGCAGTGGGGAAAAAAAAAAAAAAAAGCTATTGATACCACTAGAAAAGAAAAAGAGTGCTCTGAAAAAACATGGATGTGAAAAGAGCTGTTTCCAAGCAATCATGCAGTGCCTCTGCCATTTATCCACTTCTCTGTCTTCCTCTCTTTCAAGAAGCAGGTGCCCAAATAGATTTGCTCATGCATTCAGATTCCATGTTTCTTTTCAAAACGTTCATCATCAGGCACCAAAAAAAAAAAAAAAAAAAAGAGGAAAGAAACCACACCTAGACTTCAGCAAGGCAGCAAGGCACTGATGAAAGGCTTTTCCTTGGTAGTCAGAGATGGAATACTGAATGGGGCAATTTAAAAAAAGAAGGTAGGATGTACTTCACAGTAGGGCTCCAAATAAAAATGGAGTCTGCAAAACCCAAAAGGGAAGAGGGGTTTTCATTTTAGTGCATCCTGCAGCACTGAATGAGCACAGAAACCTTTTTCCTTGCAAATGCTCAGAGAGGAAATTATTCTTGCAAATAAACAGTCTCTGAGCCATGGCTTAAGACAGCATGTAAGAGTGCATATGTTTGAGCGCAGTCACTCCAGATTTTGCTTTAGTTGCATTGTAGCATATTGTGACCTACATTAAAGGGTTTCCATGCACTGACCACAGAACAAGCAGGCTCCAGTGACAGAGCCCAGCCTGCAGACAGCCCCGTCTCATTAAGAAAGCAGTGCAGAATGCTACAGCTTTGCTGTTTGCCATTTTAGAGCAGCAATGTACATCTGCCGCAGCACAGACACTGCTGGGGAATATCAGCTGGGTACTGCAGCATCGTGAGAGGGGTTGGAGCTCTGTGCTCCTGCCCAAAGCCCCCATCTCAGCTGACTTCCATCCCAAAGATGACAGTGCACCTCAGAGTGCCGTGTGGCAGATCAGGTGCCAGTGCCTTGCTGATGTGTCTGCAGTGCTTCCATTTTCCATGGAAGCTTAGCAGTGGAGGTCAGACACCAGGGGCCGCACAGAGCCTCCATGTATTTATAGTCACACATTCACAGTAACGAATGAGAGGCAATAAACCTCTGCACCTAAGCTGGCTTCCATGGCTCCAGCTTGAATATGTATGGGCAAAAAAACTACTAACCCCTTAAACAGATAGCAGGGGGTACGTGGTCATAGTAACAATGTCGAGGTGCTAGTCTACAGGCCTTGTCCATGGAAAGATTGCAAAAAATTCTAAATCCCAGTTTTGCAGAAAAGAAATTGAGATGGCTGAAGTTAATTGATTTTCCTGCACTGTAGCACAGATATACTAAAAGTGAAATATAGTACTTACTATGTTTTTTTATAATGGGAAGAAATAAAAAATAAGTGGATGTGGACATGAATATATACAGAATAAAGTGTGTATGTATCTCACAGACATACATGAACAAATGAGTAGAAAATAAACCTGTATAAGAAGAAATTACTGTGTAAATTTTAAAAATGCCAGCTCTAAAATTCCTCCTGTGACCTCCTAGCACTTTAAGGATGCAGTCTTCCATTGCCACAGAAAATGCTAGATTTTTCTCAGATGTCAATAATGGCTGTAACTAGGAGTAAATATAGCTATAAATACCGTATATATGCAAAGGGTCAGAAGTGATATTGCATGAGTAAGTTTAATAATAACTCTACTTATTCCTAAATACTGACCTTGCAATCTTATTGTTCATTAAATGTGCGTGTTAAATGCAGGCAGGATCACTGTCTGCATTTACACAAATGTACTTACCACTTTTCTGGAATAAGTACCTTTTGTGACAGACTGGAAATACAAGGTCAGCAGCAGCTATGTGATACACAGCTGTTCAGCTGCGTTATTTATCTGTGTATAGATCCAAAGCTTCCTAAGTGTGTTCTGTGGGATAGTTTGGGTCACTTTCTTTGTCCAAATGGTCCATCTGACATGTCCCTCATCACACAGGGTACCGTATGCTGGGGTGTGCTCCGAGGACTTGGATCAGATGTTATCAAGCTTTCATGTTGAGTTTGCTTCTGCAAAGTAAAAACAAACACCAGCATGTCCATTTGGACTCAGCTGTGGTATTTCTATTTACCACATCAACTCCAGGCAGCCATCATAATTAGCAACCTCATGAAGCTTATGCAGCATTTGGCTTCCTCCTGCCTGTTTGACTCTGAGCAAATGGAAGGACATTTGGTGTGAGTGGAGCAGACGGGAGCAGCTGGGGTGGTGTCTGCATTCCCACCTTCATACAAAGGTTCAAAGCTGCCTTTCTCCACCCCACCAGCTCAGTTCCTATGATGACCCTGGACCAGATACAGGGCATCTCTGTGAATATAACAGTCATAACCTGCTCTTCTCTCCAGTATCCAGACTCCCCCACTACCATGCCCAGGACACTGTCTGCAATGCCAGACATTTGATTTTACAATTTTGTAATTTCTGACCCTCAAAAAAAGGATTGCTCACTTTAATCCTGGGAAAATTCCCTTTCCTCTGCTGGTGCTTTTTTTCAGCCACTGTAGATGAGCAGCAGAGATCTGTGATCTGCACAGTGTTGTTTTTCAGGCCAGGAAGGTGAGAAAGGTACCAGCATGCCCTACACAATGAAAACCTGTGGAAGCAGATTGTCCTGCTCCAATGGTCCAGTCTTTCTGCTGCTCATTAGAGTGATTAACTGTACTCCTTGTTCACCAAGGAGAGCATAAAAAGAAAGACTTTTAATTTGTAGCAAAGACTATTTAATTTTGCATTTAAGAAGGCATTGCAAATGAAAGAGTAGTTGCACATCAGAGTTTGCTGCGAGGGGCAGTTGTGAAATCTAGGATTCATAATGGCTGAGCAATGGAGGCTTTATAACAGTTGAGTAGACAACGCTCTGTCACCGAAGGTTTAAGTACACCTGATCCTGCCTTCTAGAAGATAGTGGCAATAAGCAATTTTTGGAGGACATTTGCAGGCAAACATTTCCAACATTTTGTCATCTTCCTATCTGTGAGCTTTGTTTAGCTGATCCTGATGAATTTAGCAGAAAGTTTCATCTGTGACACCACCTGCCCCTTGTTCCACAGTACACTTGAAAACAGAATGCCGCCCAATTCAATCTCATCACTAAAATAATGCATCTATCTCCCACACAACGTCAGTTTGAGGAGGAGAAATTCCTAATGAATGTCTCCAAATCCTCAGAGGATGTCAGAAACAACACTAGCCCATTTTTCTTCCAAGCCCACATAAAACTGAGAGGCTATGGTTCTGCAGGGAGGTGGGATGGATATATCTGTTTAACAAGGACATGCAGACAGTAGAAAGTAGAAAGTAGGGAACAAAATAAGCTTTCAGCAGTGCAATTTGTGAGAAGTCTGTGCTGTCAGGAACTTGAAGAACAACATACGGGGACAGCATCTCCATGATGCTCTGAGGATGGAGTGTTAATCAGAAGACTACTTGCAGCTTGTCAGCAAGTCTCTGAGCATTGCATGTATGAGGGTTTGGGACAGTTTTTCTGACTTCAAAGTCTGCTGTGAACTTTCACCACATAATTTTACATCAGCATCCCAAATACCACATGGAGCAAGTCCAGCATGCCCATACCTAAATATTTTGTGACATATAAAGCCTCCATCTCCCTCATAAATTTCTTTCTACTACCACCCACAACCTGCAACTTCTGATCCTAGAGGGATACAGAAGCATTTGCAATCAACACTGTGGATATGCTTGGTCTTGTTTGGTACAACATACTCAAGGATGAGCATTCTTGCTAGGATGCTGACCCTGAACTGCAGAAAAAAATCATATTTTAGTATTTACATAGACAGATACTTGCTGGCTAAGGTGAGAAGAACGCTGAGACTATATGCCTCCTGTCTCTAGCAGTAATATGAGAATCTGGATAATCCTGCAACATGTCTTCGAAGTGTACAATGGAGTTAAAATTTAATAGCTGTACATCGTTTATATAAATCACAGGAGTAAATAAACCAGAGTTTTCTCCCTTCCTATCTCAGAAGCCAAACAACTATCCCATCACTTATAACTACACCTTCCTTGCAAATCCCAAATGTCTTTTCTCCTCCCACAGTGTGTTTCCTCAGGAATGTCTCTTTCCCCATATTTGTTCAACAGTACCCCAAGGTAGATTAATTATTTTTCCTCAAAGCAGATAAAGACGTAATGATGGGTTTACTACACCCAGAACTGATGCTGCAATTTCTCTATCATTTTCAGGATTCTAATAATAAAAATATATGTTTCTACTGCAACCATTATGCCACTGCCTCTTGCCTGTGCTTCAGCCTACTGTGATGACGGGCTGATTTAGATACTATTCCCAGGAAGATGAAAGAGCAAGGAGAAGCTGTAAAATGTAGGTATGAAATCTGAAATTTCAGAGATTTTTATGATGACACTGAGTCCTTGCAGACTTAGAAAGAGTGAGGTTTCTAGCAGCTGGGATTGCCAGGCAGAGGTGAGTTGGCAGAAGTAATCAACTATACCATGGGTTTGTTGGTCACTGCACATCAAGCCCGGTGCCAAGACTGGTGCCTCCCCATCAAGTTTGGTGAGTTCATCACCTCCTCTAGGTCACTGATAAACATGTTACACAGGTCAGGTCTCAGGACAGAGCACTGATAAACTTCACTGAAGATGTATGTGGTGGTACAAAGAAAACCACATAGATCAAGGAGCTCTGAGCGTCCCCTGTAGATGATCCACAGCTTGGAGAACTGAGGAACTGCCTGACAACCAAAAGACAAGCAAAAAAGAAAAACAGGAAAAAAGGAAGACAGAAAAAGGAAAAAGAGAGGGAACAACAGCCAAACTTTTGAGTGAAAAGGTCAGAAGTAAAGAAGCAGAATGTGTGCTCAAAGAGATAGTCAGTCAGAACAAATGGAAACCCACATCTGTGCCCAGGGGGTTTTGCACCACACCTGATTCAGTTAGCATTAACTCAGTGCATAATTTGGCTGTCACCATGGCTTAAATATAGACGTGTTTGCCAAGCAGACTTTATCATGTTTTCCTGAAAACACTGATAACTTTCATTTGAAGGTCACTTTTTGAATATTTAAAAAGTAGCATAACAGTAAAAGGCTTGTAAACATATAAATAATGGTCTCATATATACAACTTCATGTATTCACATTCATGACAGAACATTTAATCTTGAAGAACAGGAGAAAATCCTCCACTGGTCTCAGGTCCATATAAGACATTTTTATTTCATTGACTTTATAAATATCTGAGTTTGGGTGAACTCATGATTTGAGACTCCTTTTATAGTCAGTAGACAGAAATGAGCACATCCAGAAAGTGATTTATTAGAGCAGTCTCAAATGCAAATCTCTGGAGACTTCAATTCCTCTCTTCAATTTTAGTGAAGGTCATGCGTCTAGCTCAGATTTGGTTGCCTAACTTAGAGCAGAAAGCAAGAATCCTTGCTCCTGTAATTACACAGACCATTGGGAATCCCACCTGAGCCTTGCTGAGAACAGCTGATCCTTGTGGGAACGAGAGTTTTATTGCATAAGCCTATAATAGGATCTAAATCCTCCTGTCTGGTTTTTTCATTACCTTTGGTTGACAGACACTGTTCTAAAATATTAAGTTTTAGAGATAGTGGGGGAAAACTTGAGAAAAGATGTTGTACAAGCTGCACATTCCAAAAATTAACACCAGATATTTCACTATGGCAAAAACAATATCCCTGGCCCTTCATATCACAGTACCAACTTGTGTTGGTCACAAGCTATTGTTGTAGAGGGTGTAGGAAGGCAAAAACATTAAATTCACTTGTGAACAACTTCAACATGATTTCCACTCATTTTTGATTTTGTGTCAGAAACACCAGCTCAGAGACTACATCATGCAGATGCTCCAGAGAAATAACAAATGTACTGCTGCCTTGGAAAAAGTAGGAATCCAGTGGAATTCACTTGATCACATCTAGAGATCAACCATTGATACCTCGACATCTGAACTAGGCTTCTTTTGTACTCAGTGGAGAAAAAGAGATATTTTCTGGGGAACTTCTAGTTCCATTTCAGGTGTCCTAGAGGGACTGTAGTATCTGATGGGGTTGTCACATATGATGACAAAGGACCTATGTCCTCCTGGAATAAGAGCTAGTAGCCAAGTGGGAATATCTCAAATGCAGTAAGTGCTACAATAATGTAGGCACATTGAACTGGACTTTTACATAGCAGGGGTGGAATTCAGGTCCGGAATGCAGAAGCATATTAGACATTTGAAACCAGCCAGTCACATGTAGGTATTTCTTTTAGACTGAGACTACTTGCTCTCAAGACCCTACTGCACTGACTAGATCTGCGTCTACTATGATGGAGGCTTAGACACCTCACTTGCATGCAAACACAAATTTCAGTGCCTCAGTGTGCATCCACTCTTAGAGTGACATTGAGCTGTCTAAATGCCATAAAAGATGCCATAGGACTTCCAGCCGCTCCAGGATAACTTGTACCTTTCATCAGTCATGTGTCTTTCATAGGTCAGACCCATATGGGTGTCTGAGATTGCTTCAGGCACCTCAGATTGAATTAACTACCTCTATTGTAATGACTGGATTGAACTTCTTGCAAGTTGGTGGGATGGTTTCCAAGTCCAGGGTTCACAGCAGCAGAATACTAATACGTCTCTCAGCAGGTGATGCACCTGTAGTCCATAAACAGTCTGGCATCTGCTTCCATGCATGCACAGAGCTGAGACACTAATGATGAGCTGCAACAGCAGAAATGGTTGGACAGTGACAAGAGCTCCTTAGGTACTCCTCAGCCTTCCACATGCAAGGTAACCTGGAAGAGGAAGGATTTGTCCCATCCCATTTCAGAAAACACCGGTATCAATTTGATGCAGATATGAACTGGGCACCAGAGAGAAATGGATACTATTAGGGCAGAGTTCACCTAATACTGTCTTTGGCATAGCTTCATTCTTGCTCTGTAAATGCCAGCTTCTCTTCCCTGACTGCCAAGGCAGACTACATGGCCAGCCCAAATATAGGTGTCTCTACTGTGAATATCAAGACCTGGACACATCTCACGCTGCAGGATAAAAGAATATCAGCAGCAAGGTTGCCTCACAGGGAAATGGATAAACTGGCTCAAAGAAACTGTTTGGAAAGTCTCCAGTAGATAATCTTGCCTATGCTTCTGCCACTACTGGATTGCCCCATAAAGCAGATCTGCCTCTGCCTCTCACTGAAGTTTTTTAACTTCATTTTTTTCAAGAAATTCTATATGATGATGACAGCTTTTGAGGAAGGACTTTGAGAGACAGAAATACATACATATAATCTGCGTGTGTATATGTATAAGAATTTGCCCCACCACTCCACAATTCTGCCCAATCCTTTTCAACTGTCTAAAGTTACAGGAGTTTCATCATTTCCATGGGAAAGCTATTCTAACACTTATTACTTTAAAAGTTCACTCAATAGTTACTCTGTGTTTAGCCTATATTTTATTTCTGTGAGAACTGAAAATGTATCAAAAGCTAACAGTAAAATAGAAGGAGAAAAAAAGGAAAAAAATGTGTAGAGGCATACAAGAAAGAAAGAGCTTGTGGCATATGCATGAGCATAAAACTTCAAGAAAAAGTTAAACTAATGAAGGTAGTTCACAGTTTAAAATTAATTATTTTTGCACTTCTTTTCCTCAAAGGTTCTCTTCAGTATTCCAAATATAAATGGTGGTGGGATTATTTAGAAACCAAGTACATTATAACTAAGGCCTATAGCAACCTCACTCAGCAGTGAAATTTGTTGTCTCCCTCTGATCCTCAGATTATGGAGATGAGGGGATGAATGTACATCAGTAAGATTCCCTACCGAGATAGCTTTTCACTCTTTTCAGTAAGAAGAAGATCAAAGGGAAAATAGCTAATTAACATACCAAAGGAGACAAAACCCCTAGAGCTTTATCGTTGTTGCAATCCAATAATAAACAGCCAAGTACAAAAAAGATTATTTGATAGTGACACACAGAATTGAAAGCCTTTGAAATGTCAGCTTCTCAAAAAAATATTTTTAGAAGGAAAAAATATCCATAATTATACAGAATAATGCTTAAGCATTAGGGAGTAACTCTTCACTCCTGTGAGAGCTTGCTTGTAAAACTACTGTGCTTAAGAACAGCAGCTTGAATTGTCTTTATCTAAAGTAAAATAAATTTTAAGAAAATACCACACAAAAGGCTTCAAATCCCTTCCTAAGCAAACACTCAATTCTTTTATAAATTAAAAATTAAGTACAGTTGTTCTTGTTTTATTAAAAAATATCATCAATCTCCATTCCCAGACAATCTTCCTGCTTTTACAGACTTGAGGGCAGTGGGACACCAAAATTTCGAATGATGGCTGGCTGGCTGGGCTGGTGAACTCCTATTCCATGCTGTGAGTTCTAGGTACTTTTAGAAAGCCAGAAGCAAAAAAGACAAATTCATGTAGCAGTAAATCATGTGAAACTCTTCCCTGGGGAAAGCAACTGCTCAGACTATGTGGATGCATCAATATCAATAAAAGAAAAAGGACCGGGGCATGGGCCCAAGCATATTAATTTGCAAGTAGTTTCTCTGGCACACTTCTGGCTCAGAGCAGCTTTCTTTTCACAGCACTATTAAAAAATTAGCACCACTCTGGGGCCATTCACAACAGACACTTGGGCACAGAGAGCATGACTTTGGGGATAATTTTAGCTGCATGGAAGCAGTTACAGAATCACAGAACCAGAGAGTCATTTAGGTTGTAAAAGACCTCCAACATCATCAAGTCCAACCTTTGACCAATCACCATCTTATCAATTAAACCAGAACACTGATGGGATGTGCCTGCAAGTGTTGAGGGATCTGGCTGATGTCATTACTTTCAATTACCTTTGAATGATCATAGCAATAGGTACAGGTACCTGAAGAAGGAAGGAAACATTATTCCTGTCTTCAAAAAGGGCAAGAGGGGTGACTCAGGGAACTATAGGCCAGTCACATTGATCCCTGGGAAGGTGATGGAGCCACTAATCCTGGAAACTACAGCCAGGCACAGTAAGGACAAGAAAGCCACCAGGAATAGTCAGCAGGGATCCATCAAAATGAAGTCATGCTTGACAAACCTGACAGGCTTCTATGATAGAATAACTGGCCTGGTAGATGAGGGAAGAGCAGTGGATATTGTCTACCTGGATCTCAGTAAGACTGTTGGAGGTTAAGGGGTGTGGAATTTTTCCCCATTCTGGGCGATAGGTTACTAATGGCTGGATTATTAACAACTATTAACTCCTTTTGTAAGAGACAAAGAGCTAGCTGGGCGTGGGGAGTGGAGAGCAGATGTGGTCATCACAGAAGGCACTTGACCACTGGCAATGGGAGAGGCAGCAGGGGGAACTGCGGGCTCCTCGGCTGCAGCTGCAGAAAGGTTTTTCAGATCTGCGCTGTTTTCTTCTCATTTGTGAGTGAGCTTTCGTCTGGGAAGGGGAGTTCCTNCAGCTCAGAGACTTCTGTCACCGCATCTTCTGGTTTTTGTTTGTTTGTTATTGCTAGTGTTGTTCTTGATTGTTTGCCTTGCCATAGATACTAGTAAAAACCTGTTATTCCTTTTCCCTGTATCTTTGCCTGAAAGCCCTTGATTCCAAAGTTATAATAATTCGGAGGGAAGGAGGTTCATATTTGTGGGTTATAAAGGAGGTTCCCACCTTCCTTAGCAGACACCTGTCTTCAAACCAAGAGAAAGACTTTTAACAGTGTCTCCTTTAAGATCCTTCTAGAGAAGCTGTTGAAGGATAGGCTGGATGAGCAGACTGTGTGGTGGGTTGAAAACTGGTTGAATGGCTGGACCCAGAGGGTGGCAATCAGTGGCTCAAAGTCTAGTAGTCTAGGCATTAACTAGCAGTGCACTCCAGCCTGGGATACAAGTTCCAATCCTGTTCAACATCTTCATCAATAATCAGGATGATGGGACAAAGTGTGCTCTCAGCATATTTCCTGATAACACAAAACCAGGAGTGGCTGATACACCAGAGGGTCGTGCTGCCATCCAGAGGAACTTCAACAAGCTGGAGAAATGGGTTAACAGGAACCTCATGAAGTTCAACAAGAAATGCAAAATCTTGCAGCTGGGGAGGAACAACCCCAGGCAGGAGCATATCCTGGGGGTCCACTCAGCTGGAAAGCAAATTTGCATGTGGACACCAGATTGAGTATGACCCAGCAGTGTACCCTGGTTGCAATGAAGGCCAACAGTATCCCAGGCTTTACACATTACACAAAATATTGTCCTCAGGTGGAGAGAGCTGATCCTTGCCCTCTATCCAACACTGATGAGTCCACTCTTGGAGTACTGTATCCAGCTCTAGGCTACTCAGTACAAGAGAGACATGGGCATACTAGTGAGGAGAGTCCAACAAAGGGCAGAGGGGATGGTTAAGGAACAAGAGCACCTCACATACAAGGAGAGAGTGAGAGAGCTGGGACTCTTTAGTCTAGAGAAGAGAAGACTTAGGGGGATCTTATCAAGGAATATAAATAACTGAAGGGTGGGTGCAAAGAAGATGGAGCCAGATTCTTCTCAGTGATGCCCAGTGACAGAAAAGATGCAGCGTGCACAAACTGAAATACAGGAAGATCCTCCTAAACATAAAGAAACTTTTTCACTGTGAGGGTGACTGAGCACTGGAGTAGGTTGCCCATGGAGGTTGTGGGATCTCCCTCCACTGAGGTATTCAAAGCCACCTGGACATTGTCTTGGGCAGCTGCTTCTAAGTGATCCTGCTTGAGCAGGGGATTAGACCAAATAACCTCTAGAGATCCCTTCCAAACTCACTCTGTGGTTCTGCAATATCTTCTCACATCAAAAGTATTCTCCCTTTGTTAGGGCTGCCATTATTTTAGGAGAAAAATTAATTTCCTTTGCTTTTACTCCTCCTATTCTCTTAATAAAGATAGGTTTCAGTTTCTACTGGAACCAGTCATTATAATAAAAAAAAAAAAATCTTCATTTCACACTGCAATTCCTTAATTTATTCAGTGTATTTGTGACTCGATACTGAAGTGCCAATCTATAGCCTTCATTGACAGCAAAGCAATAGGCCCATTTCTTGAACCCTTTTTATGCAAGGCATGGATGCAAAGAAGATGCAACACTCAAAACTTGTTGCCTGACTCAGCCTTTGAAAGCAGAATCCATACGAGTTAATATATAGTGTGTACTGTGTTTTACCTTTTAGGTCCTAAACAGGCATATCCATACCACTGGCACTAGAGGATCAGGAATCAAGAGTGAGTGGAGGACCCTGGCTTTTCAATAGAGCTGGCTCAGTCTAGGCTATTTCGAAACCAAATCTGCTAGAGAGGAGTTACCTCCCATGTCAACACAAGCCACCTTGTGCCACACAAATCCTGGACCATGGACTGACCTCTGACTGTCTTTCTACATCAAAGCAGCAATTTGGTCACAGTCATAAAACACCTCCTTACGTGAAAAAGCTTCATCTGTATTCCCAGTTAAAACATTACAGTCACCAACTTGATGCAGAGAGTATTCTAAATTAAACCAGTTGGATCCAAAACTGAACAAAAAAGCCGCTTTCAGATAACCAGTTTTCCACTTCAGTCAGGCCACGCTTGACATGTCAGCTATTAATTATAGAAAGAAACAGCTTTCCATTGAAAATACACAATTATCATAAATAAATCCCTCAAAGATGTCCCGGATATGACATTTGAGAGGCTAAACGTGGCTACATTGTGTTTTAGTAATGCTATTGGTTCCTAAGTGCAGTGCAGGCAGGCCTGAAGAACCCAAAATAACCACCTGCAGCTGCAATTGACAGGATTGCCCCAGACTCTGATACACATGTCAAAAGCATCCAAAGCCCACATCTCTGAGTCTGCCCTGACAGTCTGGCAGCAAAGGCCTGCCTTTTACCCTACTAGTGGTAAATCCAAGCACACAGCACATTTTGGCCTGAAATCCCAAAATAACTGAAAACTCATTCTACTCTTCAACAAGGAAAACATCCTCATGCAGCCAGTGTAAGTGCTAAACTCAAACTGATCTGGAATTGTACAAACTGGGTTTCAACAACTCCCTTCTAGTTGTGACTGAGTCACACCCCCTGTTTATAAAGTCAGTCTAGAAAGAAATTAGGAGAAACTTACCAGTCAGCTAAAAAACAAAACACTTCTGTGGGTTCTTTGTATGGATGCTTTGGGCAGGTTGTGAGCACACCTCTGCTCTTCCAAAGTCAGTTGTTTCAGTGTGAGTGAGATTATAAAAGTACCCACTTTTAAACTCTTGTTTAAACTCTTGTTGTTTTTCCACTTCAAAAAGACTCCAAAGACTCTCAGAACTTCTGCAGGACTGCAAAAATTCTTAATGATATTTGCTTGTGTGTCTCAATTCACCCAAATGTCGCATTTAGAAGTGCTTTTGCTAAAGCAGAAACAAATGTATATTACAGACTAGGAGAGCTATTATGCCATAATGACTCTTTGGCAAGCTACCAAAATATAAAAGGCTTCTGACAAATCAATATAAGAAGTGTTTTATACAACATAATAATTGCTTTAGCTATCTACAAGACACAGTTTTTGTATGTCCATTATCTTTTCACTATAAAAGCATTTGAGAATTTAGAAACATCATGTGTGTATTTTCGTGTCTGACTATTCTCATGTGTTTTACTAAAAATAATCCTTTCACCAGTCATTAATCATTAGTACTGGGCAAATACTGCCCTCTTCCCAAACAAAAAACACACACATTCTTGTAGATGGCAAAATTAAGTCACTTCAGTCCCTATTGTGTTTACTTGCTCCCATTGTTTTAGGGAAAATGTTTCCAGAGTAAGGGAGAGAACTGTTGAGAAGGGCAACTATCTGTGAATATCAGAAAACAATCAGAGAACTTAACTTACAACAGAAGATAGCCAAATATTTTTACTAGAAACTCAGTTCAGCATGTTGTGACACATTGTAACATGCCACACTACTTATAAAATCAGTCAAAACCTTCCACATTCTGAATAACAAACACACACAAAGAGTCGCTTATGAAATGGAGAATTATTTCCATAAATTAATTGGGAACAGATTTCCTCACGTCTATTCCCACACAGAAGCAGCTTGTTCCACAGACAGGTTTTTCTTGCTTCAATACGAGTAAGCAGGAAAGTATTTGACCCTTGACAATGATTTTGAATAACGAATATGTTTTTAAAATATTCCAATCTGCTCATGGGGAAATTCATCAGCAGAACAGCAGGCAAAATATTCTACCTTCATTACTTTTTATTATTTAGCCATCTATTCTAAAGTCTCTTCAAAACCTCACCCTTTATAATGCTCCCATCCCCTCCCTCTTTAGCTTCAACTGCAGCAGTAGAGGCTTTTGTAAAAACCTCCTGTTGATAGCATTCATTACATGTTAGTCTGAAAAGTGATGAGGTAGAGAATGCTTGGAATTAAAATAGGAAAATGATTACTACAGAGGAAATGCAATGGTAATAATTATCAAGTGCCCTAAGTTTTCACTGTTTGATTACGAATCTCAGCCAGCTACCATCATTTCTCATTCAGAGGCAATTGGGGTGGAGGAAAAAGGAGTTGTTTCTCAAGGCATTGTGAGGCTCCCTCACCTCCCTTTTATGTCAAGCTTATCTACACAAAAAGATACACTAAATGAATATTGCTCAGATTGTAAAGTCAAGCACTCCAGTGCTAGTAAATGTCAAAATTAAGATTTCCTGAAAACATTAATTCAGTCCCTTATACATATGCCTTGTGCCACACTCTTTAATTACTTGATGGCATACTATTTTTTCCACATACTCCTTGCCTCGTTCTCTATTCATGCTTGATGGTTCTCATTTTAATGAGTAAGATATTCAACCTTTTCTTTTATCCTCCATATTCAGAGTGGCCCCAGTGCTTTATTTACAGAGCACTATTGAAACCCTGCTATGAAGACAGAATTGATTTTCTCATGGGCTTTTATGGTTGTCATCACTATCATACCTTAAATATTCATTAGGCCAGAGAGAGAGGGAGAGATATGCTGTAGTTTGGTGTTTGGAAGGAAGACTTACCTGGGAGAGACCTCCAACACAATCTCTGCTCCAATGGATACTTAAATAGCCTGTATCAAACAGAATAGCTCCAAAACGAGACACTAACCTGGTACTTGGAAACTCCTGATTATAGCAGTCATCAGGAGGGTGGGAAACTTGGGTTGGAGACCTTCTCAATCAGGCAGAAACTGCCCCTAAGCCTTTGGAGGGTTAAGTATCACATAGCGGACTGCTGCTTGCTTTTCCAACAGAAGACTACTGTGGATAACACACTTCAGTAGAGGAAGTGGCCTACTGCTATGTGAAAAAATGAAAATCTGGATTTCTTCTGGCTGAAGGCCTGCTCAGGAATCTTCTCACCAAACTTTCTGTCTTCTTTAGACTCTTCTTGAGCATCCGGTTCTCTCCATGTCCCCTACCAGTCCCCAGCATACAAGGCTGTAAGCTTTCAACGGTAAGGTAAGTCTAAAGTAAGTACCAGTGAAGGATCTAAGCCTAGCCTGGTCCATAAGGACCCTAAAATAGGGCAATCCTTCTTAAGCCCCACGTTTCCTAGCATTCTGTGCACGTGGTGTTACACCACTGCATAAGGTGCAAAGGCATCTGCCCCAAGCAGTTCAGCACTCACCGATTTCTCGGTGAGGGGTTTAACAAACAAGCACTTGGTGTGTTAAATAGCCTGAGGGTGGCCAGAAGCTTGAGGCTGAAATACACAACTCTTTTCTTTAGGCAAAGGACCAAATTAAGCTGCAGCATCTCAGTGCTTCTTTCCTCCTATGCTTAATAACAACCCTGCCAAATCAGTAGCAGTTTCAAAAGGAGGAGAGAATAACACCACTCCAAAACATTCAGGGTCTCTTGACTAAGGTGACTTCCTCCTAATCGTAGCACTGGGTCACATAAGCAGCTTTTTAGCTGGGAGATAGATCAGCAGCTTGTTAGACTCGCTGTAGCTGAATGCAGCTGTCTTTGCCTTTTAAATTTGTTCTCAGCTATGACAGTGGTAAACATCAGTTTTTGCAAAGTGAGAGTAACCTCCACCCACTTTAATGTAGCTTCTTTCTAATTCAAATAAAACTTATTTGTGTAATGCCTCCTTCGCAATTTCTTACTCATTTGGGGGCTTGGTTTCTTAATTGCTGAGGATTGAAATATTTCAAGTGATTTTCTTTTGCTGACAAAGATTTCTTATAAGCAGGTTTCAGCTAGCTGTCTGTTCCTTTTTTCAACCTTCCCTGTCTGCCTATGCTCCATATAAAACATTTTTGTAGATTTCAGACTTTTTTCCATTATCCACCTTTCCCTTAAAATCGTCCATTTTGGAATTTCAACTTCTCTTTTAATCATCAGAACACACATTTAATTTGTCATAGAAGCACAAGCTTTCCCACATCTAACACATCCCAATTTAAATTTAAATGAACACTGATGGAGACAAAAATAATCTAGAATTTTATCTTCCTGCTGGGGATCTATTGGAAAGATTACAAGAATATGAAAATCTTTTCTCCAAAATTAGTCATAAACACAAAAGCAACATCTCACTCATTTCACCTAAGTCTCCCAGGTAGTCATCAGGGGATAGTAATGTCTAATCACCATTAACAAGGGTCAGATTTTAACAGGTGTCCTTAACTCTCAATGTTTTATCTAAAAATTACCAATTCTTTGAATTGTCCAGATGGTTTAATAGGCTCTTTTATTCACTCAAACCTAATTACTTGTCTCCTGTAAATATTTGGTCATATTCATTACAACATTGTGTGTTCAGGAAGCACCAGTCAATTCATAAAACCTTTACTGAAGGTTACAGTTTAAACAACCTCACCCTGTTTATCATTCATGGGTCCAGATTCCCTCAGCAGGCCATGGGCCAGCATCACTGAAGGGCAAAGTCTTAGACTATACAGACCTGAAAGTCCAATTATTGTAACTCTGTCACCAAAGGCCATCTGAGAATTGGTGCTGTTTAGCAGCTAGACAGTAGCCTAATGAGCAGCATGTCTGAGTTTCTTCTCAGGGCTCCACAAAACATATGTGGCACTGTATAAATAGTGCATAGGGACCAGAAAACAACCAAATATAGAGCTCCAAGAGATATAATTTGAACTGAACACATGGTGCTAGTAATGATTGGCATTCAAGTGCATGCTGAGCACAGGGTTAAAGGAACAAACAGATTACACTATAGTGGCATGCAAAAGGATCATTAGGAGAACACATGACACAATGTATAATGAAGTAATTATTTGTATGGGAAGGTGAGTCGTGCCTGACTCTTTGGATGTGTGCTGTGTGCTTCTTCACCAAGAGCAGACAGACCCATCTGTGTCCATACCAAGAACCTTGAGTTTGTTTTAAGTCATTCACATTAATCCTCCCCTGCTCCATTCCTGCTTACTGGAAAAGCAGAAAATATTTCATTATGGTCTGGGTACAAATAATTTCTTGAGTACATACAGGTTATCTACATGAAAACTGTAATAGAATAATAACCAAAATTGTCCATTTACATGTATCAGGGGCCTGGACTTAGATAACAACTTCATCCAGCTCCTGGGGACCATCACTCTTTCCATGGCCTCATTTTATCACTAGCAGCCACAGCAGTTCCCTGCCCAGCCCCAGAGGTCCTTGTCATGTCCACGGCCACGAGGCAGCCAGGTCTGCAATCACCACCTGAGTATCTGTGGGCAGGGAGGGGAAAGACAAAGGCCTTCTCTTGCTACATGGGTAGACATATCAGAAGCAAGTGTGAGTGAGGATTTGTCTCCCCTTCTTCTCCGAGACTGGTAACCTGCTCACACCATCTGCATATCTCCAGTGAGACTCACACTTAACAGGATGGAGAGCAAGGAGAGGGTTGACTCCTGTAGCACATCCCAGCTGTCTTCTCCACGGTGGTCTGGTGTTATCCTTAGTACCTGAGTGGGCACTGCTTCCAAACAGCTTGGGGGCAACATCCCCTGGGATTTTCATACAAGCAAGGAATTCAGCATAAACGGATTAATGTCAAGGCTGCATCTCCTGCCATCCTTAAAATGTCCAAGCTCCAGAGCACAGACTTGTCAGAATGATGGGTGCACATCCCAGAGAGTGGAACCTCTTCATCCTGCAGCATTCAGAAAGAAATGAAACCTTTATGCAAGGTCGAGGAGAGGAAGAGGAAAGAGGGAGGAAAGTGAGATATGAACTTAGTAACCCAGCTCACCTGTGTCCTCAGGAATATGTCCTTCTTCATTTACACCCAGAATGTGTTTAAATGGTGTTTATTCCCTAACTGTGAATTCACAAACATTACTGGAGGCAATTCATCACAATCAGTAGCCCAGCTTATACTCTTCAGAAAGATGGAAGGTGTGAGTAGGATTCTGTTGTGCTAAGGAGAACCCTGAAAAAAACCTTCTCTCCAAAGTGAGTGCTCTAACTACTACATTATTATGCAGAAATCTGGCAGAGATATTACCTCTTTTGACCGTGGGATTGTGTTTTTTTTCTCCCAAAACAAGAATAACGTTTTTACAGCTGCAGGGATTCCAGCTCAGTGCACTGCAAAGAGAGCACAGGGTAATCCCCTGAAATCTGCAGAACTGCTGCAGGAGCATGGGGAAGGGCAGGGGTTTATTCATCTCTCTTTGCTCAGTGTTCCCCCACTCCGTCAGTCCATGGGTGCGTTTGGATTGCAGCCCAAGGCATTTTGCCTCCCTCACACACAGAGAAGGGAGCATGTGTGGCTGCTCGGGGATTGTGTAGTACATAATGAGAACCAAACACTTAATTTCTAGTAACATCTGGCTGCTCCTGTTTAAGCCATAGTCTTTCACTCTCTGATATTAACATATCATCCAGACTTTCTGAATATTGTATTGTTTCGGAATCATGATTAGTAATGTTACTATTTTTATTGCTTTACTGCTATACATCTAGATCTTTCACAAACATCCCTTAGTTTGTCATTTATCTGACTATTTCATTTGCTAATTTATGTCTGTGTCTATGAACTTCACTATTTCTCATTCATTTGGAAAATATCTAAAATATATTGATGCCTTCTTTTTCTGTCTGAAAGAATGTCTTTATTTTAGGGGGAGGAGGGCAGCACCTACAGAAGCATTCATTTAAAAATTGCAATTCTCAGATATATATTCTTATGTTTAAATGTTTTTCTCCCACTACTTCATTCATAGTTATTTTCATCTTTGGTAATTTGGCATTCTTAGGGACCCAGCTCAATTTATGACCCATGGTCATGTTTTGCTCAGAAGAACAAGTTCTACCACGCTACAGAGCAGCTACCAGTCTCAGGTCCCTGAGTGCACAAGTGGCCCTGAGCTGCACTGCACCGATTGGCTTCATCTCAGACCTGCCATGTCACTGAGGACCTGGCTGGAGGCCACTGGGCTCTTGGACAATCCTCAGTCCCTGTCCCCACTCTGCTGGTCTCACTGCAGCACCGCAGCTTGAAGGGGAGGATGCCATCCCTGCCTGCCTCGACACCACCTCTGCTCCCTTCCCCTGTCGAGCAGCCCTGTCTGTGGAATGACACAAACACTTTTATCAAGCCTTTGTGTTCTGGCATGCTATTTTCTGTAATATTTAAATCCTCTGAACTATTTTCTCCTAGTAAATCTTGGCATGGGTCCAAGAGACAAGAGTGCACCAAAAATGTGAAGAAATGTTCCACGGAGGAAATGCAGCAACACCACTGACCTCAGGCATGGCGGGGTTTCACAGCACTTGTATGTGCTGGGGTGCCCAGGACTTTCTCTACTGGGACTGCTCATCTATGTCTCTGCGCTGCTCAGACTTGGGGCAGCCCACACGAAACAGTATAATCAATTTCTCAGGTCTGCCAACATAGGGAAGGAAAAAAAAAAACAAGCATAATTTCAGACTCTTTGGAATTTCTTTCATCTCTTCATCTCCAGAAGAATAAAAAAATTATATTATAATTCTTTTTTCAGTGCATATCATTATATTCCACTGCTAAAATTAACAGAGAATGAGAGTGTTTTGCAGAGGCCTTCCCTCAGTAGATCAGGAGAAATGAAAATTGTTTCAGTACAGCTGAAGTTGTCAGTCCCAAACCACCCAGAACATGAGCAAATGCTGCACCACCCTATACTGCTGAGTAAAAGTTGTTTCCTGGACTAAACCTTTCACATTAATCTGTCTCCCACATTATTCTGCCAGATTTACATGGTTAGCCCAAATTTATGACCAGCTTTAGGAAATCTAAGATCATATTTCCTAAAGATTTGAACTAGTCACAAAAATTAATACCAGTTATCACCTAGGTTTTCTACTTGTTCTACTTAAGTATGGAAAATCATGCCAGTCCATGTAAAACAGACTACAGAGATTCTCTGAAACCGGTCCACCACCCAAAATCACTTGCACAAGCTCAAAACCAGTGCCAAATGCTAATAAACTAAATAAACAGAATTTTGCAGCCAATTTATATTGGCAATATGTATGTAAGAGAAAAGGGCTTCAGACTTCTTAATGTCTGTAAAACTGTCTGGATGAGAAAGTGCTCACTGCCCTCTTCTCTTTTTCTTGTCATCTCTCTGAGTCACCATCCTAATCATGAGCCATCTCTTCAGATTTCCCTCATACAATGATCTCTACATCTATCTGTCATCCAGCCTTGAGTGAAGTGGCTCTTTCACTCATCTGACAGAAGCAGAGTTGGTTTGCCAAATTTCCATCACTATCACTGCATGGCACAACTCTGGGATATTAATAAATAGTTTGTTACCTAGGGCTACCCACTATGGATTGCTTTGGAAGCATCTCTTATCTTGGTGCAACAATTATAGCATTTAATAGGTTAAGGGATATAGTGTATGTAGGATTTCAGGAAATCCTTTCGCAAGGTTTTCATTCCTTAGTTGAGATGCAGGGCACAACTATATAAGGATTAGTTCTTCCTTCTCCCAACACATGCTTCTTTGATGATACCACATCCTTCTATCTTCCTCTGTGGAACAGAAATGGAGAATAGTCACGCTGGGGGAATTATTAGCCTCAGCTTCCTTTATACCTTTAAGGCAATTACATTCCAAGACAAGAGTATCTAATGTGCAGCACTTTCAGCATGTGTAACTTAGGTAGTTTTATGAAGTCATGAAAACCTCCAGATATATTCCTCTTTTAAAGACTGTCACATGCTATAAACCTTAAGCCAGGTTTAATGCAAGTGTTCATACTTTTTTTTTAATGTTTTGAAGGTGGAAAATGTTTTCTAATAAAATATATGGACATTTTTTTACTTTGCAAACAAGTCTGTGAACCTTTTTTCTCCCTTGTGGAAAATTAAAGGCAGAATTTTATAATAACCAAGGATAATTAATTTGCTTGTTTGTATGTTTTAATTTGACACTCAGCACCATAGTATCTGGATGGAATATTGCTGCAATGGAGGAGCATACAAAATAGTTTATGGAGAGTGACATCTTTCAGCCCAGTACTTTAAAGAACAAATACCCATATACAGGAATATTTTGCACAGTACCCTGGACTGGGCAGATTATATGTGTGTGATTTCTGCCAGAGATGTCCTAGGAAAAGCCACTCCAAATGCATCAGTCTTAGTCAAGATGTATGGAGGAAACCAGTACACATATTTCTGAGCAGACATCTCTGGCATAACTGCCTAAAGTGATAGAAGACTGGGCAAAATAACAGGCACAGAAGGTGCCAATGTTCCTCTGTGTTAATCAGGCAGAGCTACTTGAAAATTTCCCATCCACATGATTTTCTGAAGGAAAAGGGTGTGTCAGATAGCAATAGACAAACGAACATCTATCTTTATGTATTTTCCTGCCTGAACAGTCCTGATCTTCGACCGTTCAGCTTTATATCCTCTCAGAATTGATCTTCTCTCTCATAGGCAGAGTGTCTCAGAATCACACCTCCACTCCCACAGTCAAACTTCTTACTTGGCACCTTTGCTATGAAGTATTTCTCCCCACTTCCTCTATCCCTTCCAAGGCTTTCTTTTTGTCTGTCAGGCCTTCAGATTTCAACTTCATTGAGAAATTTCCCTCTAAATTTCAACAGATTAAAACCACTTACTATCAAGTAATCCATCTCCTGGTTACCCCTCCTTGAAGTGCAGAATTGAAAATTGCTTTGTCCAATGACACTCTGCCTTTACTGGCAGTCATGCAAGGTTGCTATAGTTCTGTTGTTATTTATAAACTACATGCAAGAATTTTTCCTATTACAAAATATGGATTTAATTCTAATAATAAAACTGTATCCCCAAAATGTATTTTTTAGCTGAACATTTGTATGCATAGCAAATTCCCTTTATTAGGCTCACCTAGCATTTGTACACAGGCAGGATGTCTCCACTGGACAAAAATTGTCTCTATGGGAAAACATCTGTGTTACACACAAACAAACCAACCCACAGTTTCCATCAGGAAAACAAAACCAAAACCCTTAGTTTTACTCCTCACAAATAAACATGTTCTCAGTTACAACTTTCTGTTCCATCAGGATTTTTCACAACAAAAAGACTTGTCTTCCAAGTTGTTGTATCCAGGGGGCTTGCAAGGTCATAGCTGACTGAGTTTCACCTGGCAGCAAACTGGAAGAAATAGTAGAATTCAGGGAGAGCAATATTGCAATGGTATTTAGTGACCACCCCACTTCTATTTCTAGCAGATATTTATAAATCCTTTTAAAGCAGAACATGTTGCAGAAATCTTACTTGGAACGACAAAGACATGAGTAAGTGTGACAAGCTCCTTGTCAAAGAAAAAAACGTTTCAGTCCTCTGTCCAAATAGATTTCAAAAGACACAATGAGATACCAGTTTTGTCTGGAAATGGACACAGAGTGACAGGTCAAGTATGGCTTTTAACCGATGACCACATAGTAAATAGGATGAAAATTACTCTAACAGACAATTTAGACACCGACATTATCCAGCTTTCCTGATACTTCCATAACCATTTCTTTCTTGCCTAATCTGTTCATCCTAGTCAGCCAGGGTGAGGAAACATGAAATTCTTCAACAAAATAAAAAACCAAAGCAGCACTTCCATTAGCAGTGCTGCCACCCCTGATGTCTCACAGCCTAACATGGTGGAACAGCTAAGTCTCTGAAAGGAATGAAACATGCCTGACCTTCCAGAGTCTAAACAGCAGAACATTCCCTTGGAAGAGGAGCAGGTGACCCAGATAAAACATGTGTATACACACAGACACACGTGCACCCACACAGTCTGTGCTGGCAGAAGGCTGTGGTGCTCCAGCCACCCTGGCTCTGCCTGGGCTGTGGTCAGGGTGCACATCTTACCCAACCGGCATGGAAGCTGTCATGGCTATACCCAGCACTGTCCCTATTTTCCACAAGACATTGAGAGTACCTCTCCAGCTGCCACTTCCAACACCACTCAAGTCTATAAATCCAGCAGTAGATCTGTTATACCTCTGCAGATGTCAGGGGTGCATTTCTGTATCTAATACAGAAAAAAAAACCATGTGCTTCAGGCACCTGTATCACTCCCTTGAGGTAACAATCTGAGACTAAGGCACCTAAATTTAGGAGCAGTATTCAGCTGACTAAACAAAACCACGCAGTGCCATATCAGGCAGCCTGCAGTATCTAGGACAGTCAGGTGGAGCATCCTAAGGCACCTCTAGTGGCAGGAGAATCTATTGTTTAGGTAGCTCAGATGTTCACCTGTGACCAGTATAATTCCCATTATTGTCAGTGGAGATCCTGACTCAAGTCAGTTGCACATATGTACACTTGGAATACATTTAAGATGTGTTATAATGTGGAAAACACTCATGTGAAGAGGATGGATATTACAAGAGGCCTACAACAAGTAATAAATTTCCACAGTGGCAAGTGAAAAAGCAGAGAGGATATCTCAGGGAATCTAAAGCATCATGGAGTCCATGTGTGGGCATCTGAATTCGGTTGCCAGTCAGTACTTTCAGCGGGGCCTAGGAAGTAACTCAGATAATGCTGAAAACCTGCAACTGGGCTTTAGTAAGATTATAACAAATATCTTCATTTAGACACCTACATTTAAGCATCTCCATCTGGAGCTGAATTCCATCTTGGTGATCAGACAGATGCAGTCAGAGCAGACCCAGGATCAAGCTTGTCCACCATTTAACATGAAGTCTGCAAGCCTTAGTTCAGAATGGCAAGAGAAAATCTGTATTGCTACACCACGCAGCACACTTGGACAGCTAGGCTGTAGAGTCCTTGTAAAAGGGAAAAAATTGGATGGTAGTGCTTCCAAGACCACATCAGTCAGAGTGGTATGGATACACACACTGAAGTCCCACTCACTTAAATAGCTTTATACAGACCTAGTAAGTAAAATGATCCTAGCAATTGCACTGTTCTTACCACCTGTGTGGTGACCACATCACTTACCTCAGCTGACCACACAGTTGAGAGTAACTAATAAAGTAAATGATTCCATGATTCCTGGGGGTAAAAGTGACTGGTTCACTCTAATTTCCCATCTCTATTGTTTAAAAAAGATTCAGTTTATGACCAAACTACCAGGAGAACCTAATTTCCTTCCCTCTTCTCATTTTACTATTAAACTGCATAAATTGGAAGTCACTAAATGGGTAATGAATACCCCAACTCTGTAACAGTTCCCACCATGACCTTCAGGTGTACATTTAATCTGGGAGAGATGGAACAGACTAATCAGAGAAGATATTAGGTCTGCTTACTTTTCACAGATTCCATTGAGATTCAAGTCAAATAAAAATATGTCAAATATTAAGGCTGACCTCTACCAGAGGGGAAGCCAGAGAATTCCACCTAATGCTTTTTTATCAAGAAGAGGGAAGTTCTTCCATTATAGCAGTGAATATCAGTAGGGGTAAGCAAGCACTACTACAGCTGCATTAGAGTTCTTCCATGACTAACAAACTGCCCGTGGTCAGGTATATATAGGGAAACATCACCATTCATAACATCAAACCAACAGTAACACTCCAGTTATTTATAAGTTTTGTGTTGTTCTTGCTTGTGACCTAAATTTACAAGAAGTCTGAGGTTAATTTTCATCTTGCTGGAGTTCACTGCTTTTGGGAAGATTAATTGTTTCATTGCTATGTGGAATTCTGGCTTCTGCAGACCCTACTGTCATTCTGTCACTGTTGCCTCTCTGCATTCCCTTTAGGTGATGTTAGATCTATAATCTATTACGTTCTGCAAATAAACTGCCAGTACAGTGGCACTTGCTAGTCTACTTTAAAAACCTTTCTTTCAATAGTAGTTGACAAGGACTGGGCAACTAGTCAAAGCCATTCCCCTTTGGGGAACAGGAAGGCTATGCCTAGGAGATGTGAAAGGAAAAGCCAAATTGTGTTAAACTCTAGTATTAAGAGAGCCAGGAGATGAAGGAAAGCAAAAAACAAGGGTTGGAATTAGTGCAGTAATTGTGTTGTTGTTATTAATAGCTAATGTTTATTCCCAAAATCATAAGCATGAAGAATAAACATGCATCTATCCAGATTGGACCAACTTTTTTTTAAAGTAGCTAAGTTGTACTTGTTACTATAAAGGAACTAAAAAAAATAAAAATTAATTTGCACTGAATATTCTGAAAAACCTGGAACAGACAACACTGTGTCAGTAAACCTCTTTACTCTTTGTTCATTATTAAATGAATATAGTTATTACTTACAAGAAGACTTTATCTGCCTTACTGCCTTGCCACTTTAGGACCTTCAGAGTTAACTTACTGTCTTTCAGGACTAAACTTGACAAAAGACACTGGCTTTTTTCCCAGCAAAGCCCTGGGTGTTTGCCAGCACTGAGAGAGGCCATCACAAATGTACAAATAAGCGCAGGTTAACTGATGGAGCACTGAATGTTAAAATCCAAGGCGGACAAGGATTGCTTCGCCTCAAATCACAGCTCAGCAGCAATTATCTGGCACACACCTAAGCACTGCAGCCATCTGAAGCAAACAATGAGCACTGCGTCGCATAGCAAGAGACTAAAAAATGAAATTATACTCGAGCAAAAGACCTGCCTAAAGGACTTGTCACCGTGCTACCTCTCTTGTGAGCTGCCAGCCCCACAGTGGCAGCGGCAGCAAGGCAGGAAGCAGCTCCCGGCCCCGGGAAGGCACCGGCGTCCCGCTGTTTCACAGAGCATTGCGAGCAGCCAGTAGATGGTAGCAGCTGTCGGTCACTGCTAACCTGAGCTGCATTCCTGCCACAGCCAGGATGCAAAAACACTCCGCCTTTCAGCATCAACCGCATGAGCTGCTCAGTCTCACAGCAAATAGCCTTTGCTAGAGCTGATTTCAGTTGATAGCGGAAAACGTTTTCAGAAATAATGCTGACCTATATGTGGGGCTTCTTAAGCGACGCTGTTCCCTTAAGTCAATATTCGGGGGGAAAGGAACACTGGGGCAGAACTGCATTGTCAGAGTGCGTGAAAATGTTCTCAACAGATGGAAAGATGAGAAGAAAAATACTGTCTTGTCTATCCGTGGCTTTGAAAGAAGGGAAGTTAATAGAATAAGAACAAAAGGGTTATTACATATGTGCGGAAGTTTCAAAAATCTGTATCCCCATGTTTTCAAAAACCTGTCAAGTGTTTTAAACATTAATTTTCTTTATGAGGAAAATATAAAAAATGCAATCATCGTGCTATGAGGAATACATGAAAAGAGCAAATATCTCACTGTTGGAGAAAATAATGCCAAGATTTCTTTTACAGGAATACTCTCTGGCCCATGATGACTGTTACTGATCGAAAATTATTAGCTTGAAACTACAGGATGTGTCTTATAAAAAGAATTTGTAAATTTAATAACATAATTTCTGCATAAATTAAAATATTTTAATAGAATGTACTTGCTAAATAGTTGAATAAATGCTAATTGAGGGAAACATCTGCTCTGAACAAGAGCGTTTACCACAGGCAAAGTGCTTGTCTGCAGTGGCAGTTTGCATGAGGAATAACAGGATGCAAAACCTCAAACTGTATTTTTACTCTGTCAGGGAGTTTAAGGATATGGCATGTCAAGTTTAACACACATTGTGTCCCTGATTTCCATACCATACTTGCTTAGTTTTCACAGGAAAAACTGGAGGAGGTGGGAAGGAGATGTTTCAAATGATAAGAAATGACACTCAAAAGCTTAAACTGGGATACTCAAGTCAAGCTGTAGTTTTCTGGCTCTTCATTTTCTTTATCTCCACTAATAAAGGATATTAGGCACATCTGTACATCCTCAGAAACGCCTATGTCATTCTCACCTGCTGACTGTAAAGAAGGTACAACCTGCTTAGAGGTCCTGCAAACAGCTTTCTATCAAAAAAGAGGGCACATGATGCAAATGCAACCTAAAGAGCTTCCTTCAGCCTTCCCAGCTTTTCAGAACTGCCAAGTTATATGGGTTTGGAATTTTTTTTTTTCCTTCTCCTTTTAGAAAAGCAGCATCTCTGTCCCTGAATAGACCCAGAGAGCAGAGCTGCTGAGTAAGAGGACTGAGAGCTGGTGTAGATAATAGCAAAGCTCTGCCTGCCATTTTCACATCCCTACTAAGCTGTCTTTAATAAGCATTACAATTAGCTTCTGATAGCTGCTTGGAGGCCTGCACCGAGCAGCCTGGCTGGCTGAGTATGGGTCTTATTAGTGAGTTGCCTCTTCACAAAACTGCCTTCACAAGTGACACCCTTCTCAGCAGCCTCTGCGGAAGCGAAGGACTGAACCCATTCAGAGACTGAACAGCCTGAAAAACCCATACCCTAAAGGACACAATAACAAGAAAATAATATAAAGCAGAATAAAGGAGGAAGGACAGGACTGCATAGGAGAAGCTGTGCTGATGCCAAACAGAACATGATTGTCATAAGGGTGTTTTTTTGACCTCTAAGCTATCAACCTGATCTTTTTCTCTTGGGTTAAATATGCTTACAGCTAGTTTCAGCAACAAGCAATTCTCGTGCCAACATCTGTAGCTTTTAGATATGAAAAAAAAATAGCCTCCCTTTAAAACTTTGATTTATTCTCCACAATAAAATAAAATTATGGTGTAGCTGAAAATAACAGCAGCCCACAGTTCTCAAATACCTGGTAAAAACAATTTGGCTGGCTGACCTCTCGCTTGCGTTTCCTGATTATGCTGTCACTAAAATCTAGTTATAATGATATTTTCTTTATTAAATTATGTGCTTCTGGCAGGTATGCTTGCTTTTGTAAAGGACAAAGAGTATAATGCATGATCTCAATGCAGTTAAACATCTAAGTCCTCTTTAAAATACATTTTGTGTAGAACAAAAACAATGCCAAAATGAAAAATGTACATGCATTGAATGAACTAAGTTTAAAGCACGGGTAGGGGGTTTTGTTTTCTCTTATCATTATTATGTTATGCTGTATGTAATGTTATTCCAGACATCATCAAGGACTTCTCACAAAATTCTGCATTTATGGAATCATTTTTTTCTAACCTCCAGCTGAGAAAATGTCTTTTAGTTTCATTTAAATCTGATCATTTTTTTCCTTCCCATTCTGCATACATACTCCCTGACACAAAATCTCTCAACAGAAAAGTGAATATACAGGTAATTGCAGTGTTTTGTTTGAAGACTTGCAGTACATAATTCAAAGTTTAATTCTACTAAAAGGCAAAATTGACCAATTTCCAATTTTTATCTGAAAAATCAAATTTGTTGTCCAGTGTGGCCTCTATCACAGAAGCATCAAAGTGAATATAAAGCAGAATTTTTCCTACCAATGTCATGTATTCTATAACACTTCTCTGTTGGATCTACATATACCAGCATGTACATACATATAGCCAGATTCATACCTACTAGAAATGCTTTCAACAAAGTTAGGAGGGTTACATCAGCTAAGATCTTAACCAATAGTTTTGTGTAATGTAAATTCAATACTCTGAAATTGCAAAGAGGCAGGCACTTCTAATAGGGATAATTATGTTGGCAAGCCCTCTCTGAACAGTAATATAATAATAGTCTCATTCTGAAATCTGTAAGAACAGTCCTCCGGGGAAGATCAAGGATTCACAGCAGCATAGACAAAATCAAATTTTACTGTCCCAGGAAGGAGGACAAATTCTTGCAGTCTCAGTACTGGGTAAGGAAATGCAGTGTTGCAGTAGCTCTGAGCTCCACCCTGCCACAGCCAGCTGCTGAGGATGCAAAGGAGCTGGCACGGTGGAGAATTGATAGTAGGGGTGGCCGTACAGGCAGTGGGATCATGGCTAGCCACTGATGGGGACATGGACCTCCACCAGTCACGGCACTCCAAGTTGCCCAGGAAGGACTACACCAACAGAAGAAATCTGCCCTGCCTCAGGTGAGCCAGTGTAAGCTGAGTTCAGCAGTGCAGTAGCCACTATGACACCAAGAACATCCTTCTCATTCTTTCCCTTGCTTTGCTGGCATGATTTTTTGGGTGCCATGACAGTCCTGGATGTTTCTGATCACACTGAAAAACACCCCAGAGCAGTTGTGCAGAACAGCTCTCTGGCAAACTGAAGCATCTTGATCACGACTACAGTAAGCTCCACTTCAAATGAGAGCAAAATGTGTAAGTATGAGGCTTTAACAGCCAAGCAAGACAATCAGACAATGCTATCTGACAGAAGTGACCAAAACCAAAGCACACACCAACCCTGGAGGAATTTATTTCTGCACTGAATCATCTTACTTGCTTATCTCCAACAATGACATAAACCAGAGCCATGAAAACAAGCTTTCTTAGGCATTCTGAAATGTTTGAATCTCAGGGTTTCAGCTCAGTCTGACCCTTGGTGAAATCTTGACATCTGCAAATACAGGCCTTTCACATGCAAATAGAGGGATGTAAATAGGGAGCGCAAGCATTTTGGAAATGCTTTGACATACTGGGCCCTTAGACCAACTTTTTCTGTGGTCACTTTTCTCAGTAGCTAAGAAATGTTAAGACATATGCCATGCAATATTGTCAGGGATTCTTCCCCTCACTATCCATGTGCCTGATGATTTAGATGGAAACATATTCAGAAGGGTCATTCACCAATCTCCCTGCAGGCTTAAATATTTTCAACTCAGTGTCAAAGGGTACTAGAATGGGAGTGATACCCTGTCCAGTCCTTTTCACAATACCAATCATCCAAGCCATACAAGCAGAGAGTGTGTGAAAAAACAGGGACAAGCCTGATGTTATTGTAAAGTTTCAGTGTTAGCATCCTTGTGCTGGGAAAGGGCTCTGCTCAAGTTCTCCTGTGCTGATGAGATTTGCCTCTGCATACAGCACATTTCCAGACCCTGTGCCCCTGTAAAGGCAACTGCATACCTTCACCAGATAACTCAGATTTTCCCTACACAGAATCCTCAGCTGTAGCACTCACACTCCACTCTCTTTTCAGGTGACAATCTAAGTGCTAGTATGAATCCCAGTTCTTTGTATGCTGCTTTCATTTTTACTATTTTAAATCTGAAATTGTCAAAGAGCAGGTTCCAGACACATTTAGAGTCTTGCTAAAATCTCAGGAGCAATTATGATTAGTCCAAATAACCTTGGTCCTCACTTTGGGATACTGGCCTAAGTTACTTTCCATCTCGTTCCAACTGATTTCCTTGGTCAACACATGAAACTTATTATTGAATAACTCTTACCATCTAGTTAATTTAATATTGTTGGAGTGCTGGGATTATCCCAGAAAACATGATAGAGTCTGAGTTTTACCTAGATTCTAATTTCCTCTTTGATGGAACTCACAGCACCTATAATTTCACCAGCTGAAGATCTTTTAAAGAGTCAGTTTATTTTTGTGCTTTTGATATCAGATTTATAGTCAGGTCACTAAGGACTTAAATAACTACAAGGTCTTCTCGAGGGAAAGTCTCTCAGTAAGAAAGATTTCTTGGAAGAGTTTTAACCTTTCTTAACCACAAAAGCGTTGTAAAATTCCATCTTAAGGCAATATGTGACTGACAGTTTTTTCCATTTTATTGCAATAATCTTCCAATCCTGCTTTACAATACATCTTAATCTTCCACTTTCTTCTGCACTATTGAATCGCGATCACCAACATCAATAAAGAAGCAGAAACAGCAACTACTTATATTTATCAGGAGGAAAGAATTTCTGTTGACAGTGATGAAGAAAGATTAAATTCTAGTTTACTTTCAGCCTGTTCCTGGGGATTTGCTGATGTATTTCAATCTTATGGATTTTCACAGGACCTATAAACAAACTAAACTAAAAATCAAAACAAAAAAACCCTACCAAGACCCTCCTTAACAAAGTTTTTTCTTCAATTCACCGTATAAATCATTCTTATACACTTTTCCTTACTTTCTCATTCCAGGTTAGAAATCAGTGTCTGCATTCCAGATACAAATGTTTTTAAATAGCACTGTAAAATACGGAGGTGGCCAAGACACTTATTGCATGTATGTAGTGATAAGTGACTGAGTTGTTTTTGCAGTTGTAACATATCTATGTGAAGGGAATAATTTAGGGTTTGCTTTAAGAGGGGAATCAAGGAAGGAAGGAAGGAAGGAAGGAAGGAAGGAAGGAATTTGAAAATATGCCTGCATGTCCCCAAAGGGTTCAAATTTGGCTTATTCTTCCCATGCAAACATAAATCTGAAGAACTAGACAGCATTAGCTTCAGGTATTTATGAACAAACCATTTACTGGATGCAGCAAGCAAAAGTACATTTAGGGGATGTATACTCCAGTTTCAGCTTGGCATGCCCTGACCCTTTCTTCTTACTGCCAGCTCTGCTGTGATACGTTAGAGCTGGTCAGAACATATAAATTTTTATAGCACCCAAGTTCAAAAAACAGCATGAAAATGTCTTAAAAGTGTTTAGTTTCCTTGCTTTACTTTTCTTCTTTCCCTCTCCACTTGACCACATTTTCTGTGGAAATCTTCTGCCCTTCAAGTTGGTTTTCCTCTTGGTGGACTAAGGTAATCAGGCCTCTTGTCAAACTCTGGATGTATTTCCAGGAAGACACTATTTCCCCTGGTATGCATGATCCCACAAGGATGGACTAGCCCGATAATTTTATGTTCTTATGTTACAGAGCGCTTACCCCTGAGATAGAGGGGCAAAGTACAGTGGAAATGTAATTTTACTGTTTCAGTCTTACAGAAGGGGAATTTAGGCCAATATTAAATATCATCTTAGAATATCATACCCTTTTTAAATAGTCTGAAGAAACACTGCCTTCACAATCAACCTTAAGATAGCAATATTCTGTTGGTTTCACTGGTGCAACAAGCAGTAGATCCAGCTGAATTCAGGAGTTGACAAAGTCAGGGAAAACTCAGTCTGGAGATTCAGTGGAAAAAAATGCGAGCCTGGATCACTGCAACTTGCTACCTCATGTAATCATTGTCATTTCTACAGGACGTTGTGTAAATAGGAACATGTGACAATGGAATATTCTGACCCAGAAACATTTTGTACCCATGTTATGTAAATGTCAGGTAGAAGAGACTGTGGCTCCTGCATGGCCAAAATTTGTGTTCAGGGCCAGAGGATCTCTCCAAGGGCTCTAGCAAGCCTTTTGGACCGCTAGAAGTGGATCTACTGTCCTCAGGGGTGGGTACAGAGGGGTTCTGGCATCCCAGTGAGCATATTTTTGAGTATTTCACTTACAAACAGTTCTAGTCCGGCTCTATGGACTAAGTAAGTGCCTTTCAGCAGCTCATGCATAATAGGTGATCTCCTCAGTCATCACTTCCAGTTTAGTTCCAGCCTAAAAAAATCATGAATTGATCATGAATGCTGAGATCACTTCATTATAGAAATCAAAGCACAGCCCGTGATGGAGAGTTTGCTTTTAAGGTTATGGAGAATTGTTGGAGGTTCATAAGCAGTAGAAACACATTCAGCTCACTAATTCCAATAATGCATTTATAGTAGGTAGTGCCTATCACACCAATGACTCTTTCAGTGGTATTAATTGCAATTTGTTATGCATGCATTCATTAGGCCCATTCCTCCAGATCTGGCTGTGCTCTGCTTGATTCAGCACCCGGGTGCAGCATAATTTTCCTTGTACTTTCCGGTGCCTGTACTCATCATTTCAGCCCCTGGCATAATTAGATTCCCTGTTGGGAATTACTGATTCAGTCAGAGATTGCTCAAAGCAGCAATGATCCACCAGTGCTCTTTCCTTTAGGAAAATTTATCTTGGGGTAACCTTGGTTCTGCACCAGCCAGGGATTACTCCCAGCTTGGGTAACCTCGCAGCAGCATGAGGAAGACAGGATCAGTTTGATAGAGTATTTCCAGATTCTCATACTAATGTGTCACTTGCTGTTGTTCTGGTTTTTTAATCACTGTCTATCAGCAGCAGACATTAGGCTTGTGTTCATCATCCCAGATGAAATCTACCAGCACACAAAGCTATAGTTTTCACTTTTTTCCTACAGCTTGACAAATGTCACAACCCTCTGTGAAACTCTCCCCTCTTACATGTATTAATTTTTTTAGATATGTCACTATTCTATGCATAGGATGATTTTTGTAAGGATGTAAAGATGCAGCTCTAACAGAAAAATTGCCTAGGAAGCTCAGAGCATTTGAAATCAGAAGATGAGAAAAGAAACCATTCTGCAGACTTAATTAAGGCTTTTGCTAGCAGCAAAAAACTATAATGTAACATGACAGTTATTTGAATGATTTTTCTTAAGATGACTATTGCTTTTCATTATCTAATTTGACATTAAGGTTGGTGCTGTGTGTCTAGCCTGCAAAACAAAAATAAAAGTTAATAAAACACATGCTAGAAATAGAATACAAGTTCAGAGGGAATGCTCTGGGGGTTAGGCCTTTCTCATGCTTTGGGGAGAAATATACTACCATACCCTTGTCCTAATTTTTTCAGTGTAGTTTAGAAAAGGCCTTATGGCTAATATGTCACATCTAATATAATTTGCTATTTCTGCCTTGCATACTATTGAACCTTACTTTTTAATATTATAACTGCTCTGCTAGAAGGGCTATAGATAAAGTTGTGTCAGCATTTCATTATTAACACTGGCTTTTCAGTGCTTTTCAAGTCAGACATTAACATAATTCTCATCCCTGGCTTTGGACTGGTAGATATTTAAAACTTAGGTGAGAATAATTTGGAATAATTTTTAAAGAAATGTTCTGGCCCACTTTTTATCTGAAGATTCATTTTTAATTCTGAACAGGGAAACAAAGCAGGATTTCTACAGAGTGCTGGAGCTTAAACCACAGCAAAGGCATTTCTACTGGTGGTTTAACATTCCAGGATCTCTTCTTCCCAGTTCTCCTCCAAAGTATGCCAAAAGGCTAGTGAATGAGGATGTCTGACTTTTGCAGGTGCTGAGTGCACATTACACAAACTGAGGATCTAGTGGATCACTCAGACTCAAGAGTGTGCTTTCATAGGACAGGGAGTTGTCTCTGCAAAATCCATAGATCCACACAATTGCCACACCATTCAGTTTAAGGCTTGAAATAAAAGTTTAAATGCAATGTTATCTCAATGATAATATTTTAAAATAAAACTACATTACTTGTGAAGGTTTCACTGCATAGGAATAAATGACCAAATCTTCTGGGACTTTTACTTAAAACACAGCAAGAAATAAATAAATAAACACAGTAATTCTCCCTTGAATTATTAAACAATTGAATTGGTTAATACCCTCAATGCCAGCTGCAGAAAGAAAATAAATAAAGAAGAATGTTTAATGAATAAAAGAAGCTCTTGTCTCAACTGTGTGCCCTTCTCTCGAGCAACTTAGATGCTGAACTGGAGTATTGATTGATAGGTAATTAACAAAACATATCTAATTTAGCTGATGATTAAAGATCTAAGTATCTCTTTCAAGTGGATTAAAAGAAATTCAAATATAAGTATTTCATTTGTGAAACTGTATTGCTTAAGTAATTCTGTATTAATTACTTGCAAATGAGGTATTTTTGTTTCATATGCTTTAAACCTCAACAAATACCCTTAATGAATTAAATGATAATGAGTGTCTTTTTAAAGCAGATCAGATACTAATTTGAAGTAGCTTAATAGGTTCTTACTGATGATATTGTCATTACCTACTGCAAACATCAGCAAAATAAAATGTTTTCTTTTTTTTACTGTCTTCTTTTACTATTTTCTACTAAAGTATTAGTGTTAACACTACAGTAAAGAAGATTTCCTTAGTTCACATCTTCAGTATGATATTTTACAGGATAACATCAGCATGCTTTTGTGCACTTAATGCCAATGAAAAGAATTTGTGCCACTTACTGATGGACAAATTAAAGAAAATTACCATGGTTCTATAATTGAAGTCAGAAAAAAGGTATAAAATAATAGAGTAGCTGAGGTTTGGAAGGCACCTCTGAAATAATCTCCTGTGACATCCTGCTAAAGTCAGGGCTGACCTAGCTCAGGGCTTGAGATTTTCTCAGGGCTTGAGATTTGAACACCTCCAAAAACAGAGTCCTCAAGTTCCCATGGAGCTTTGCAAGAATTTCATCTTCTCCACCTTTCTCCATGCATTCTCTCAGTCTTCCATTGATGGCTTTCACTAGCCATCCTGCAACTTCTGAGGCAGACCCAGAGCATTCAGTGCCCAGACTCTTCAGATGTTCCATTCACCACTATTTCCAGCTCACCTTTCTCTCCTCATGGTATTCCCACTCCAAATTTCCCTGTTTCTTTCTTGCTTTCTGTATCACTAATAAGTAGGTACTATTGCAATTTCCTTAACTAGAAGTAATGGTTTTCTGACATCTTTCACACCCTTTAGATCTTCTCATGTTGTATTTAGATTTTTCATTGGAGTCCTCTTCTGGTGTTAAAGTACCACATATTTATATCAGCCTTCCTTATTCTCAAAGTTACATTCTAATTTGCAATTAGATGCTGACTTAAAATGCCTACAATGTTAGGGGAAAAAAATAAAAAAAAAGAGAAAAGAAAAAAACCCAAACCTTCTGGCCAAAAAAGAAAACTCTGAATACTGTTACCCAAAAAATGTTTTGGTGAAATTGGGTGATGCTGGCACATGAAATTTAAAACCCCAGTGTCTCATGCTCCAGTTCATGGACATACTCTACTAAACATCTACTTTGAGACAGTTATTTCATCAACCCTTATAGTTAGTAGAAAGATATAATGGCTCAGAGAGAGATCCAGCCATTTTACCATGATGCCTGTCCCAAGGTACTATTAATGCATACGCTTTTCTCTCCTTGTCTCAACCCGTGGGAATCCTCGTCCTTTTCAAGATCCTACTGTCTGTCGCTGTAGTTCGAGTTTAATAGTCATTGACTTCCAAAGATCTTGAGAGGATATTTCTAACAAGAACTATCTTGTATCATCAAGTCCCTTGGACCACGCTGTTGGCTACTGTTCCCAGACACAGTAAATGCAACCTGTGAAACTGGTTTGGCAGAACAAATATGTGCGAATGGCAATTGAAAATTCATTATGCCCAGTCAGTGAAACACAGAGAAGACAGAATCAAGGCCAAGACAGGAAAGAACTGAAAGGTGAAAATGCTGAAGGCAAAAAAAGTATGGTTGATGCAGAGAATCAGAATGGTGTGAGCAAAGAAAGATATGACAGCAAACAAGTCTGAAGCGTGCAGTGTAGAGGATTCGGGGTGCCGTGGAAATCTCTGCGAGGACNGAGAGAGGGAGAGAGGGAGAGAGGGAGAGAGGGAGAGAGGGAGAGAGGGAGAGCGGAAGTCCAGAAGGGGCAGAAGAGGCCAATGTGTCCCTAACAGTACAGTAAAACAGCTTCCCTGCTGAATATTCTAATTTACAGTAACCAATCTAGTACAAGATACAAATCCTATAGCATTTACATACAGCCTATAAGAATCATTACATTACCATAAACACTACCCTTTGGATCCATCCTACCAAGCTAGTAGGATCTGCTCTGACCCCTAACTTTTGGTAAGGAGAGGGGCATTGTTTAATCAAAAGGGGGATTACCTACAGCTGGCCATACTATTGTTTTCCAGTTGTTCAGTAACTGAGGCTTGGCATCTTAGACATCGAAACTTGATTTCAATTCTATTTCACTTACAGTTTTCATATACTCAAAATCTAAGCAGTCTTCCCCAACAGTGCAGAGTGGCTTTGGATAGAAAGAATAAAACAAAACTCATCCATCAACAGATGACATGACAACTGCACATGGAGAGAAGTATGCACAGCCAAAACAATGAAAAAATTAGGCTATGTCTAGCAATTATTGTTAATTATCAGTATATCACTCCTAAGTGCACCACAGTGATTGCACTGAAAGATGCAATAAATTGTTTAGCACAAAGGGAAAGACATGAAGCAAAACTATTCGTAACTGATCCTATAAATATAAATTCAACATATCTCAGTCTGTGTCCACCAACAGACTCAGCCAGAAGGTGCATTCAGGGCAGACAATCTCTGAGTGCCATCAGACAGGCAAGATACACTGGCTGGAGGTAGAACCGGACGACCTGCCCAAGGCCACTGCCTGGTACAATGTGCATCCACCCAGTTTCCACAGGAATGTGAATATAAATCTGCTGGCCATAGACTGCTTCTCATCTTCCATGTATTCCTTCACAGGCAGGACAGAAACCTCTGGGATCTGTGAAACAAAGCTAATGATTAAACACCTTTATTAGGTAGCTCACAGGCAGCCCTTGGAGAGCAGCACTTAATTGCATGGTGCAAGAGAAAGAGGACATAACAGGCTACCAAATAATTTTGGAGAGTTTGTCTCTACCCCCCTACCTCCATTCACCCCAGTGTGATTGACAAAGGCACCTCCCCGCTGCCATCAGGTTCCCACTCTGAAGGACAGGACTGTACACTGCATCCTTTTATAAGGAAAGCTGGACTGCACTGCAAGAACAGAGTAGAAGGGAAAGAAAGTATTCAGTTCACCCCTCATTTAATACAGTTTAACAGACATGATGTCTCTGTCTCTTGTTTACTATCTGTATCTTCTCCTAGAGGAGAAGATTCATTTCCAGAAAACTACCTAGCTAAAAATATGATACTTTTGAAGGGGAGATATTAACTGCATTTCTGATAAGAACATATATAAAAACCCCTTTTAGACTGATCTTCCTATGATTTCATTGATGCCTTGAGTGTTTTATTTGAAATGTTAGACATTCCTTAGACAACTATGAGGTTTGTCTTTCAGCAAGACAATCAAGGTTTTTATTCTTTTAATCACCATCTGTTGTTCAATAAATGTCAAATTGTTCCTAATGCCATCTTCTAGCATACAGGGTTTTAATTTGATTTTGTATTCTGTGTTCATTACTGGCAACTGAGAGCTTGTCACGCAAGATTTTCATTCCTTATACTGTTGATTCCAGTAGGAAATAAATATACACATGCATTCATACACAGACACACATGCAAAAGATGGACATGCTTTTCAAAGCAGAAAACATTCAATATTGTTCTTGCAGTGGTCACTATGACTGAGGATCCCACCAAGAATGCAAAAAGAACAAGATAACAACAAATCCCTGCAACACTTTTGAGAAACAGAATGGTTGGACTGCATGTTTCAATCAGAAAGATAAAAAGACATTTCAAATGAATATACTCTGTATGTTACAGTGATGTTTAGGGTTCAACCAGCGGACTGCCTCTGAGCCACTAAAAGAAATCAAATGTTGACTCAGAAGGTGGTTTGGAAGTGACAGTGAAAAGTCAATACACCCTGAAACACCACAAAAATCCAGATTGGTTGGACTGTGATATTTGATATGAGAAGGTTTTCTTCTGATCACAGCAGAGAAAGAAGAAATGAACTGCCTTTGATGAGATTCTGTAAATGTCAACAGAGAAAGCAGAAATTCTATGCTTCTTCCTGATGTGGGATATCAGGTTGTCTGACAGTGACTGGTTAAATAGTAAGAACAGACTGTTTTCCTAAAGAGACTTACAAATGTTTCAAGACTCCTTTTCTGAAGAATTTTCTTTGCAGTCATCAAGGAAAGGTGAAATACCTTTCAACTGCCAGTGTGCTGTTAACAATTTGAGCTCTACATGACACATCTGATTGCTTAGGTCAATTCTGAAATACCCTAAAAAGCCTTGGGAAATTGCATGTAAAGCCAGTTGGAACAGATTCAAGGTTAGAAATACAGAACACCAAGGTAGGTCACTGTGAAAAGCATCATAACTAGTCAGGCTGCTACTGTTAAGATCCTTGAAAGATATGAACTGATGCAAAAAGCAACCAAGATATCTTGTGAATGTATATAAGACAGTAAGTGCCAATTAGCAAAATTCAGGAATGAGGTTGGAGCTCAGCATTAAATCTAATTCCAGAATTGATACAAGTCAGAAAAAGGAAAAACTTATTGCTGAGCTACCAGACAGGAGATGGATGCACAAACAGGATGAGAACAGAACCTCTGGCATGAGAAGAGGCTGTTCAGACTAGACCCAGCAGGCACAGCATGAACAACCAAGTTTGTGTTATTCCTCACAGATATTTATGCAGCCTTAAAGATGGTTTAACATGCCTAGTCATTCTCTTAGGTGTTTGGCTGTCCTTCCAGTTAGAAAATCTTTCTAAATCTTGATCATACTGTTCACTTGCTGTAACTGAAGGCAGTGGCTCCTTGTCCTATGTCCTGCTGACATGTAAAACAGCTCATTCCTTTCCCAGCTAGCACAGCCCTTTGCCTATTTATTTCTCTTCTCAGCACCATCTAACACCAGAAAGAAAAACACTGATAGAATAGGGGTTTTTTTCACACATTTTCACATTTAAGTCATTCTGAAGTTGACCAGGTGAGCCATGATAAGAAACACTTGAAAGAAGCACCAAGCGTAAGCTAAAAAAATAATAGCAAAGCAGTTTCTCAAAGACAGACAAACACTCAAGCTATTTTTTCCTTTCCTCAAAGACAGCCAAACACCCAAGCTATTTTTTCCTTTCCAAACGTACAGCTGGTCATCAGATCAAAAGGAAAGGGATTTGATATGCCACAAACCACAGCCAGGTGATAACAGCCTTTGCACATGGCAATAGCAGCAATAAGGTAACAAGTACATTGTACGCACAATAAAAAGCACCACAGAAGCAGATAGCACCACCAGGTAAGATTTCATTCTTTTCCCTGCCTTTGTAGTGAAAGTGGGGCCACAAACTAGAGCAGACTCCCTTTTTGCTGCTGCTCCAAGGACCTGGCTTGCACATTCAGGATGTAGCAATGTCTGTGTTGGCTCACCTCTCTGAAGCCACAAACTGTTGATGATTCCACTTCAGGTCAGCTGGTGGGCAGAAGCCAAGTTCTACAACATTCCAGAAATGCTGCTATTTCATGTGTGCAGCTGCAGACTGGAACCATGGCTAAAGCTTTGCTGAAAATATGACCCAAAATTCTAATCCAGCACCTATTTTACTCTAAATTTTCAGAAATCTTCCTAAGGTGTCTAAACATAATGATGGTTTGTGAAATGAGAGTTTGAGAAATGATTAGGGCATGGGTGGGAAATAATTAGTGGCAGGGAGGAGGGGAAAGGACCACTATTATTTTACAGGAAGAAGCAGAAAACTTTTAACATGACCTGCACATTGGGATTTGGAGAAAGGATCCAGGTGAGAAAAATATGATGCCCAGTGGCAGAAGAAAAGAAGAGGGCTTTAGGGGTGCACTAAGAGCTCCATTTTGTCTGCATTAAGCTTATAGTCCTGGCTTCAAAAGCATAATTTCTTCTAAAACAGTCAAATTACGCATTATGGATACATTATCTCATGCATTTAGATCACTTTTTTTCTGCTGACAAATAATTCACAAAACAATCCAGATTTCTGTAAATGTACCCACTCGAAGCTTAGCAAGTGGTCTAAAAACAGATCTTTAGAGCACAGAGAGAAACCCCTCAGCCAGCTCAGCTACATTAGTAGGTCAGATAGATAGATCTTCCATTAGACAGTCATTCTCCCTCACATACATGCATGCACACAAGTCAGGATATACTCTCCAGCTTCTATATTATGGCAGCCTCCTAAACGTTTCTCAGCTTACAAGAGCAATTGCCATGGAAATGTTGTGACAATCCCCTCAAGGCAAATGAGTGGTCTACACAACGGCATTTCTGAGCTCAAGAGGTCCCTTTTCAAGGCTATATTGAATTGAGTAAGTCACACCATTACTGAGGCAGTCTCAAGACTGGCAGTGCAAAACTATACAGTGATTTGCCAGCCTTAATCGCTTTTCAGCTCTATGCAGCAGCTCTCTGGAAGTCCTGAGACATGCTTTTCCAGCACTTGCACACTATAACTGAAGCATCCATTGTTAAGGAGCTGTTTTCAATTTTTCTTAGCAGTCCCTTTGTGGCAGGGTCAGCTTCTTAAGGACAGCTAGCAATCCTTTAGTGTCAAAAGGAATCCAGTTTCCAAGAAAAAGATCCCACAAATTAAAAAGAATTAAACAGATTATTTAAATAACATAATACTGTATTATCACAGTTCAGATTACTTCTATCCTCGTTCTTCAGCACAGCTAACGTCCTCTACCATTTCATATAACTTTCAGGTATGAGCCTTTTAGGCGTTTAGGATTCACTTTATTCTTTCCATTCTTTACCTCTTCACGTCTTTTCTTCACTCAAGGTTTCTCTCTCCTGTCATTTGTGTGATAGATAGGTGTTAAAAATTAGCACATATTGTGATCTGCTGTGCACCATCATCTTCCCACTGCCCTAGAGCTGGTATAACCTACCCCAGATCAGAATATTTTCTTATGTGTTTTATATAGGAGAGACTCCAGTTTTTAGTTATTGCTTCTAACCAATACTTTGAGCAGAACAAATGTTGGGAGCACTTGAACCAAGCAAGGGGAGCTTGCCAGATATATAGACCCAATTGCAAGCTCTAAGGTCTTGTTTGCTTACACTCCTATCTGGAGTCTGGTTCAGTGCCATCGCTCTCTGTAGGGGGAGCAACTGCTTCCCAGAAGTGCAAGAATGACAATCTGGGAATTTAGGAGACTTTCTCAGGGACAGAAATGATATAGTGTAAGAACATGGCAAGGACTTTAGTTCATGGTATGTGTCAATGCTGATTTTGAGGAAACATGCCCATAGGAGTAATAGACATCCATTCTTCTCTGATGTGTTTGCTGATGTGCCCAACAGTGAAAAGCTTTACAGTGACAATGCTGATGTGGGGATAACCTTTCTTCTAAGAGCCAGGCTGAAAAATAATTCATTTCCCATAAGATGCCAGATGGCCATTTCCACGGTCACAGCCCATGGCATGTAGATGGAGGCTTTTGTATTCAAACTGCACTTACAGACACCCTGCTCAGCCCTGCTAGGAATACTCCCTTAAGGAGAGGAATAATGATGATGACAACAAATGTGAGTAACCTGCCCACAAGGAATTGGTTCTCATAATTCACTCCCAGAACCTGCCTCCTGCATTGTCACCTGACCAGTCCCTCCTCACCAAGTGGCAATGGCTTCCAATGTCACAGCCCAAGCAGAAGCTGCCATCTCTTCGCGCTCAACAAAGTTATGCTCACCCCTCCAGTGTCTACAGTGTCTTGTGTTTATTCACCTTGAGGTGGGTGGACCTCAGATGGTCATGACGGTTCCATGATCCATGTGGCCTCCACCCACATGCATAGAGATGGTCTCAGCTCATCATGTCCACACTGTGCTTAGCCAGCATCTAAATCCAACCATCCCCTGCTGTTCCAAGCTGTCATATGCCTGGTCCCACTGTGGCCAGACTCACGAGGAAGGCACAGGTCCATCTTAAAGTCGGGAACCTGCTCAGCTGTCCCTTCCCAGAGAAATGCGTAGCTCTGCTTCCTAAATATAAACAACAGTCATGGAAAGTGAAGTGAAACTTTTGTGACCAAACTTGGACCTGTTTCAAATTTGGCTTGCCTGCCCAAATGCAATACTGTTTTTCTTGAAAGACTCATTGCTAATATTATAATCCACACTGGCAAATAAATGTACACATCTCATTGACTACTAGAATGACTGAAATGAAATTACTTCCTCACGTATTTCTGCCGTCTTTCTTATCTCTGCACATGTAATTTTCCACTCTATTGTACTTGCTCTGAACTCTGCTTTGAAGAGTTTTTCCATTTACTGAAATACTAAACAGTCACAACAATTTATTTGCACTTCTATTGTGCCTGACTCCCCTCAGAGAATATCAACACAAATTACAAACATCAGTGATTTTAGCCTCCATTCACTCCAGCAATATAATCCCCAGCCTACAGATGAGGAAACTAAAGCGTGACTTGTCCAAAGTCATATAGGAAACTCACTCCAGAAATCTGTGGTGTCTTAAGGACGCTGGAGGCCATGGGTACTGTGAGCATGTGCATCAGAGACACTCTCTGTACGTGCAGTGAGACCAGCTCCCTGAGCAGGAAGTGTGGATTCACTCTATCTGAGTCTCCAGTCTTGAAGTGCCACTGCCCAGAAAGTCTGACCTATTTGGCTGTCAGGCTGCTTTTGAAGGAAAGACGCAAAACCTGAGCCTTATGGTGTCATAATTTAAGAAATCACTGGTAAAAATAAGAACCTAATTCCTGCACAGGTCCCTGCCTGCTGAAGTTTTAGGCCACACTTCAGAAAGTGATGTGCACATCAGCAGAAACTTCATTTCAGTTTTTTTCCTCCTGTAGGTGTCTAGAGTCCTTCTATCCCTAACCCTCACCAGTGGTCTGGGAACAATGTCATTAGACAATTAGATCACAATCCAGCTCAATGATCTTGGCTCCTATGTTGAGCTTTAAATACTAGGCTTTTGATGAAGCAGATCTCCTAAATTAGGTGTTTTGGACCCTAAATAGCAAATATGGAAAAGTGAAGACTTCAATAGAGAGGGTATGTGCCCAAATCAAGTGACCAAATACAGATGGACTACATAACTTTTTAGAGTTTTTTCAAAAAAAACACTTATGATTCCCAATTATCTACACAGAGCACAGCCATATAAATAGGTAATTATTATAGAGGGATCATTTAAACAGCAGTTTTAAATGCAAGCTAAAGTTACATACATAAAGTAGGAGAACTAGACCTTATCTTCCTCTTATATGCCAAGTTCAGTTTGTTTTGGTTTTCAATTCAAGTAAAAAAACAGTCCAAAATTATTTCCTTAGAAGACAAAATTATTTTCCATTCAAAGTCTATTCAGTAAGAATCATAGAGACAAGCTTTTTAACACAAATACCATGGGAACTGAATTTTCAGTCATTCTTTTACAATGTAGAGAGTCACAGGGAATGAGTTGTCATATTCTTCTTACAACTGAATTCACGCTGTGCTAGTTTTATAAGTTGCCTGCTCACACATCAGACATGGATCTATCCTGAAAATATAGGTGAATAATAGATTTGATAAAATATGTTGTTTTCATATGATAGAAACTGTGTAAATTTGATTTGCATTTATTTGACATTTCATTTGAAAAAAACAGGAATGAAACTTTCAAAATGGCACATTTCATTTCAACACTTTCAAAAGGAATCTTTTGCATTTTTTATTTTGAAATGGTTTTTTCATATCAAAATTGACCTCATTTAAAAATAAGAGGATTAAACTGTATGGGGACTGGGTGGTTTTAGCTGGCTACACATTTTAGTTATGCCACTATGAAGCAAAAAATATTGTTTTGGGGTTCTGCATCTCNCCCCCCCGAAAAATGAGACATGCTCCAGTTTGATGTGAGTTGAGCTAGCTTTTTTTTTCTTTCAGTTTTTTGTCTCTGCCAGGAGTCACATTCATCTCATTCAACTTTATTCCCCACAATGCAACAGTGTTTACGTGTAGATGTCCAGGGTGCAGGCCACTGCATAAGAGGTGGGTTTCATCCAAAAGCGAAAGAGAACAAAATGAACAGAAGCTACAAAGGTACTGAACACAACCTAGAGTAAACATGTACACTTGATCAGTAAGGAAAGCTCCAATTTCACTGGCCAGGACAGCTGAGGGACATTCCTTCAGGTATTCAGTTGCCACACACTGTAAGCACCTAGGGCTGTTTCAGGTGCTCTGAAAGAGGTACTTGGGACAGGGGCTATGGGAAATGCATCTCACTAGAACAGATGGAGGCGAAGCACTATACCCTAGGGCACTGCAGATGGCCCTAAAAATATCAGTGTGGGACACAGAAGTAAACCCCACATGTTTAATCTAATCCACTTAACATGCAAAAACACTCCAGAATGTTATCTGGCCTACCTATTTTGACTATGTCATGTTTTCCTAAAAAGAAGGTGAATCAGTTGGGCAGTGTCTTTCTATGGGCAGTTCCTATTCAACTAACTTAGAGCAATACATGTTTTAGATTGATAAAGATGCATAAAACAAATTTCATTCCATCTGATTCATGTGTCTTTGCGGTACAATAACAAGTGTGAACTTTGAATATTCACAGCAAACTCATCACACTGAGAGGACCATGAATGTTACACAACTGGTCACAACAAGCGCTTCATGAGCATTTCATTAACATTTTGCAAAAAGGAAAAGTGGGTTCAGTTTTATAATTAAAGCATCCATGCCAAATCATTTGCTGTATTATAAAAAAGCTACTCATTATACAGTCATAACAGCACTTAGTTTCATTTGTGGAAGCCCAGGCACTGTTCTAAATGGCACTTGGGGGATTCATGTTGCCAGCTTTAGGCATCCCAACGAAGCACCTAAATTAGGAGAACAGTTTCCCTGGGCTCCTTACATAATCCACAGAGAAAAAACAAAGTGAACCAATCTCCCTGTAGGACACCTCAATTTCAAACACCAATCCATTCTGCAGGCTTTAGAGCCTCTGAGCACTATAGATGCTTAAAATCACTAATAAATTAGTTTGTGGTTGCTCTCACACAGTTATTTAGGACCTTGCAACATGGCTATCAGATACGAAGCACAGACCCTTCTGGAATGGTTGTGGGGGCCAGGCACAGCACCTCAGACAGCTCTAGACCTAAACTGCATTAGGGTCTAAGTGACTTCCCACTTCACCTCAAAATTCCCAGAAGTTTATCCTTAATTACCCATGCACACTGAAAAGGAACTCTGCTTTGAGGCTAAGTATTTATTGGCTGCCTAAAGTTCTATTGCAGTCCAGGATTAGGCAGACAGGTGACATTCAGGAGACTAAGTCTCTTGGAAAAGCTCAGTGTATACTGGTCTGGCAGAAATTCCATGGGAAGCCAAATGTCCCTCTTGCTGAAAAGGATCTTTGGTGGCAGACGAAAAACGTAATGTAACGATTTAACAGTAATATTTGAAATTCACTTCACTGTGTTTAGACTTGCTCCCTCCACAATTGTCTCCCCCTTGTCTGGACTGAACAATCCCCGTGATGTAGCTATGGAGGTCCTTGAGATGTGCACCATATTTGGGACAAAACAATGCTATTATCATACAAATGGTGCTGAAGAGCTGCCTCTTGTGCAGGCTACACTAAAAAATGAATGAAAAAAAGATTAGATTCTGTGAGATCCTTCCTTGCAGGAACAATGTATTGTAAAGGAGATTTGCTTCATTTCCTTCAAAATCCCTCAGATAATGCAGGACAACGCTTTTCAATGGTTCCCACTATAAGCACTGTGTGTCTGAGTAAATGGGAACATGGTACACTTCAGAAATCATTGTAAAGAATTACTGTTTATCTGGATAAGGAAGGGTAGTCTTAAGACTTGATTATGCCTACTGATCCGAATGCATTGAAAACTCTGTTCTCATTTTCACATTCGTCAAGTAGCAAAACTTGACATCTGTGCAAAAACTGTCCCGCCAAACAAAAAATATGGCTGCTAGTGCAACTAAAAGGGCTTGAGTTTGTTGTTAATGAAATATGCACCACATTTTTATCTGTCCTTCAGAGGAGTTTCTGGTTATTGTTTTTTTAAAGTTCCCACAGGAAATCTCTGAGGTTTTATCTGCACTTTGAGGGTCATGTAAAAGGTTGGGGCATGTTTGAATGCTGAAGAAATTATTCAGAATGCAGATTTGTAAATGAGGGTGGTTATTTACTCAGAACAATTGAGCCTGGGCATAAAAGCCAGGAAGCACATACACAGTGATAGGGCTAGATGCCAGCTCTACGTGCTCGCTGCCTATCTGTGGTTCTGAGCAGCACTGAGTATCTCTCAGTCAGTGACACTATTGAGGGATGAGGATTTTCAGCATCTCACAGGCTCTGACTGCTGCAGGACTGTTTGCATGGACCATTCCAGGGTTTGCATGCCTGCTATAGTTCATGGAAATACGGTAGTGGGGATGTATCAGCTTGCACCTGGACTTCTGCTCTAGCTTTAGACACATGGCACTGGTTCTGACTGCTGTTATTTGTTCATCTCTTTAATACCAGAACTGCCACAGTCGCAGTTATCCTCTGTAATTTGACAGTATCCTGGCAACAATTTTAATTAAAGAACAACATCACCGAATATTCCTAAGCAGTCTTTCCATCCTGTAAAACACAGCTGATATATCCCCGAAAGATTTGCATCCTGAAGTCAATCATTTGGTCATTTGTGTAGTGAAATCAGTTGTCAACCGTAGAAGGGAGCAGGCTGCAATCGGTGCTGATTTCATTATGCACAAAGAGTAGGTATTGAAATGATGCAGCATTCAAGCTCTGCCTCCTAAAGATTGCCCACCGCACAAAGCAGAGTAATATAATTGTTAAGAACGGAGGGGTACATTTTCTGAGTGCTTTGCTCAGCAGTTTATTCTCCTGACTCTGATTAAAATTAATGGGAGTCATGCAGCTGAAACCCCATGGATTGCTCATGGTTTGATGACACAATACAGCTGCAAACGAAGGCAGGATTGTGAAGAGTCAGGTACAAAATGGCAATTTTTGCTCCATTTAACCATAATCTCTTTTCCAGCTCTCAGCACATTAACCACTTTTCTGCTGATCATGTCTGAAATGTCTAAAACTAAGCAGTGCTCTTTAAAGTGCCCTATTTCAGCAGTAAAACTGAGACCTTGTCAATACAGCCACTAGTACCTATGGTAACACCTATCTTGTAATTTGTGTCCCAAAGTAGAAGGAACTTTACAATGGCAGGATGCTTTTCACCCTTTTGCAGTCTGCTAATAAGTCCTTACTGAGATACATGAAGGATTAACTCCTGGGAATGCTCCACAGGTGCTACTGCTAAATCCTGTTCAGTGCATTGCTCAATTAACAAACAGCATTTTTCACTGTATGAAATAAACTCATGTGATTTATGGGTACAAAATAATTATTGGCCAAAAGTACATTGTGAATGCTGTGAACAAGCCATAAACATACACTATTTAAAGGTAAAATGTGTAAAAGCTTACTTAGTAAACTACTTAACTGACAGGAAATTTTGGTTAAGCATTATTTACCCTGAAAACTGAAAGTCCAGAAACCTTGTGGTCTGTACTCGTTATTTGTTCACCCCCAAAACCTTTTCAAAGCCAAATCATTTGAACCCCTTCTTCCTATTTTGATAACAAACCTGTATATACCACTCTCACTTTTATCCTGTAAATATAATTTTCAGACTACCTTGGACACACCACTTAGGACACTCAGCCCAAACCCCACCATAGGCTGGCAATGGAAAAACTTCTTGCTCATGTTTTACATACACATTTCATATGGAACTCTGTTTCCCAAGCTACAGAAAAAGAGTATATCTATATGATATCCTGTGTGTCATAGAAACCCCAATGCTGGAATCTGAAGCTATGCACTAAGAGAAGATCTGTGCTTGTAAATATCCAAGGATGAGGAACCATACTGCACTGCTGATCAGCCACATGTTGTTTCATCACTCCCTGTCTCTTCTCTCCAAGCAGAGTTCTTCATGAATTAGCTATGAAAGAGATGGGATCTCTCACCAATATGTCAGTTTGTGTCACTTGGACTCAGCCCTATTCTTCTTGCCACACATATAGTGCAAATTTTTTTCTGAGGGTTTCAAAAATGGATTTCTGTGATCTGCTTATGAATCCACCTCCATTCGCAGGAGGAATAAGTGCATTTAAAAAGCTATTTCTTTATGAATCTAACTATATTTAAATGCTTTCAAGAAGGTTGCTTTGCAACAGAAAACTGATTGCTCATATTTCTCCATATAGAAACATGAAGAATTAACACTGGATATAAATAAAAATCAACAGATCATTATTCTGTCTTGAGGCTCTTGTGCCATGACCATCACCCCAGATTCCAGACATCACTCCAGGGATCAGAATAAGAAAAATAATTGCCAACCTCCCTGAGCCTTTTTCTGTGCCACAGATGCACATCTGAATCTCTCTGGACCACTTCTCTTACACCTGATACAAAGGGAAAAGCAGGAATTATTCTGAGCTACGGAAAAGAGAAAATACTTCCCATCTCCAACAGAGAACAGACACACAGTTAAAGCCCCCGGGCCCTCAATAAGAAGACATCAAAGAATCACTTCCAAAACATAATCCGGTTCCCAAAGATTTGCACTAAGAAATCCCTGCAGGAGCTGGGATGCCAGAAACAGAACCATTCCCCCTCCTGGTTCTTGTCCTCTGTGGCAGGGCATAGTGTGAAACTGCACAGACTGCACTCCCAAGTTTTTAAGGGAGTCATATTGGTCAAAGGGAAAAAAATCTCAGTAGTCTTCAGACAAAAGCCCAGGTGCACACATTTTGTTTGCCCACAGAATCCTGACTATCCTCCATTCTGGAAATCTGCAGAATCCTCAAAGGATGAGAAGCTATAAAAGGAATGTTTTGCAGATAAACAGATCTTTCACAACTTCCAGCTGACTTTTCCTCCTTCCCCATATTTAAAGGCATGGAATTTTGCATGAATATGAGGATTATTATTATTATAATATCTTCCCTTCTTCACATTGAGGTTTCCAAGCTAAATTACAGTTAGTGAAAGACTGGGTGGCCCACAGAGTAAAACCACTATATGAAGAGCTAACCATTATTATTCCCATTTAAAAAGCCAAACTAATCTTTTCCTTTTTCCTAATCTTTAAAATAGACCAAAATGGAGATGCAGAAAAATCTTAGCTCAAGGTGCATTTTATCACTCCAAACTTTCCTGAGTTCCAAAGAGTCGGCATCTTTAACATCACTGTTTCTTGGGGGTATTTTTCATCACAATAAAACAATTCAGCAGAGGATGTTTCTATTCAAAATGTTTCAAATTGCATTCCTGTCAAATGTTTAAAATGTCCTGCATTATGCATAAGAAGGATTTGTACCTCAGCTTCACTAACATAAAACAGTATTTCCAGCATAGGCAACTAATAGAACAGGTTAATGCTCTGGGGTCTATTCATAATACAGATGGTAATGATTTGAGCAGCTTGTGCATGTGCTTCCCGCATAAACTTCAAGAACGTGAGCTTTTTTTGTCAGTCTTTCCAACAATGATCTTCCATCACACCGGCAGTGGCAGCAATCTTCCATCACTTCAGTCTTTCCAGAGTATTCTTTGGCCATCCCCGATTACAGATCAGGAGCTAATTAATTGCGTCACACAGACGCATGTAAAATTAGCCAAGAACCCAGTAGGCTACCAAAGCTACAGCTCACTAGGTAAAGGCACAAAATTCATTCCCATACCCAGCTGCAGAGAGTCCGGCTCTGAAAAAATCGCCTGTCTGTGTAGCCATGCCACATTGCACTGAGGGGCTTGTCAGGAATTTCTAAACAAGCTGGGTCATTTCTGTGGCAGAGTGCTTGCACTCTGGAAGCCAGTTAGCCACATTAGCATAGCCTGCTAGCCAAGTGCTCATGCTAGCCTCTGCTAAAACTATCCTGTTTTTCAGCTTCAAGAATCTGTCGATACTGCCAAACGAAAGACAGCAAAGAGGATTCTGTCCTTGGTCCAAGAGTCACTGGCAACTTTGCATCATTGCAGCTTAGTGACTCAAGTGTCACTGTAAGGACTTGCACTGCAGGGGACAGACATATCCTCAGCTCCCCATGTAATACTGTGAGAGACCTGAGCTTCTCAGAACAACCAACACACTGAGCCAGCCAGAAGGAAATGCCAAAGAATGAAATCTCACAGTAAGCTGGCACTGCAACTCTAGGAGTCAGAGCCAAGCCCCGTACAAATCCACATATCCTTCAACTCTCACTACAACACAGCAGGGAATAATATAGGGACTAGGGTTCGGGTACAAATTCTCCATTCCTCCTCTGAAAACTGTATTACCATGCAAGCAGGAATGCAATATCCCTGGACCCTAAGGGATGATGACTGCCCAGTTCTTCTGTGCTTCTCTGAAGAAGAAGTGCAATGGCTGGCTCCTACACAGGGCAGCTTCTGTGTTTCTCATGCACACCATTCATGAACATCCAGTGCAGGAGGCAGGCCGTGGGACTCTGCATGTTCAGGGATGTTGCTTTGACTAGGTTATTAGCCCTATCTTCTTGTTTCTTCTCTTTATGGCTCCTTAGCCCTTTCCTTTCAAACCAGATTGTGCCAAAACTCATCAGCAATAGAAAAGATGGTGCCAATTCAAAGCATTACACATGAGATTTACAGGTAACCAGTCCATTCCCCTAAAAGATGATTGTAGGTTAACTGAAATGATAGATCAACACAAATTTTATAAGGTTTAGAAAACTTGACCAAGGAGGAAGGGGCAGGAATCTGGACTTTCTTCATCCAGAAAAGAAAAGACATTGTAACTATATGAACAGCATTTCCCACTATGCCAATGGTTTTTATACAGAGGAGAGTTAACTGTGCTTTGAACCTCTTGCAGACATGCCAAGAAAATATTCCCAAACTTCGTGCTACAGAAATCCAGTGGCAGAATTATCACTGCATCCTTGTCCTGCTGCTATACAGTTCTGTGAAGCCTCTGCTATTGGCCACTGCTATGTAGAGATGCAGGGGCAGCTGAGCCTTTGGTCTCAGCAACATAGTCATGCTTATCTCCTTAAATCCACTTAATTTTCAGCAGAGGTTTATGAAAAATTTTCTACTTGTGAGGGTAGTTAAGTGCCAAAAGAGGCCACTAAGGAGACTGTGAAATCTCCATCATCAGAGATTTTAAAGAACAGATTCCACAAACAGCTGTCAAAGGCAGCTCAGGCATACATGTTCATGCCTTCAAGCAGAGGGGTGGACAAGGACACCTCCTGGGACCTGAGTCTAGGATTCTGCTGCTCTTGTGCACAGTTCTAGCCAAAAGCAGTACACTCAGATGTCTGCTTCCAGTGACACTTCCTGCCATTTGCTGATGCACTGGCTGTACAGCACTATTGTCCAGCACCTCTCTCCAGCATAACACATGGACCCAAGGCAGAGAGATGTATGTGGGATATGGCCATGTCCAGTTACTCCACAGGAATCGCACTTAGCAGGCAGAAGTTAGAGTAGTTTAGGAGCTGCTGAGCTGGGGACTGGAGCCACCAATTTCCAATCACATTGCTGAGGAAGAGCAACGGTTTAAAGCCAGATTTTGCCTTCGCATGTGTTCCAAGGACAAGCACAGCCGACCTGGCCGAAAACACTGGAGAATGTAGGCCAGCAGCAGGAGCTATTCCCTGAAGGCCTGAAAGAAGGGTTGCCCATGCAGCTTCCCTCACTTCATTTGCTTCCCCGTATATGGCTGACAGCTTGCAAACTGGCAGCTGCCCAGAAAGCAGAGAGGAAGACACACACATTCACCCTCGCACGTGCTCACTTTTACAAACTGTCATGTTGCGAGTGCTTAATTCTCATCTCTCCAAACCCAGCTCATCAACAAAGCAAGCATTTTGTCCTATTAGGAGAACCCCTAGTCCTGCAAAATGACAGGTTGTTTGGCAGTAAGAAACAGGTTGTGGCTGCAGACTCTGCGCATGGCTCGCATTTGTGCCATTGGTCTGGCTTTCAGGGAGCAACTGTTGTGCAGTCACAAAAACGCAAAGAAAGAAGGAAAAGAAACCAAATATTTACAGGAGAAAAAGCGATTCTACCCCACATGGTACAAATTTAGGGATGCATTGTAGCTACATTATGTGCCTATAGCTACTGAAACAGTTTCCAACAGAATGTTTACACTGTTGTCTGGAAGCATATTGTTTGCCTACTTTTCAAAGCCAATTTATATGCAGCACACATCGCAGCATGCACGAAAATTCAGACAAAAACACAGATGCATGCAACAATCCCTGGCCAGCTCTTGTTGTTCCTTATTGTTTGCTTCTCAGAAGTACCTAGGAAAGAGGAGGAAGGTATCAACCCATTATGCTGGGTGCTGTACTATCCCAAACTTAAAGACAGGTATTTCACTTGACGAACATGCAGTCTCTATTTAAGAAGAGATATAACAAGAGAACGTAACAGAGAGTGAGGGAGTGACATACGGGAACGAATAATAAGAGAGTTTATGTGTGCCAGCTTTATGCGCTTGTGTGCCAGCTAATTGAATACACGATGCATATAAATACCAGTCTCCTACTGAAGGCAACAAGTTAACTGTAGCCAGTTAACAATTTATCAGGAGCTCCACAGAGAAATCAGTGAGAAATTTGAAGGAGTCCAGGGAAGGGCATCCCAGAGACAAGTGTCAGGTGGGATAAACAGAAGGGCATGTAACAAGGGAACAGAAGGATGAAGGAGGTTGGCATTGTTGCATTGTTTAGGCAGCAAAGCACGGAGGCTCGGGTAACTTGGTTGCTGAGAGGAAAGGATGTGAAAGCCCTGGATCAAAGAATAGAGAGTTTATATCTAGCTTATTAAAGAAGTGGTGGGAACAAGGAAGACTGCAAAAGGCAAAAGAGGATACCACTGCACTTTGAATAGACCAGGAAAACAAGGTCAGTGAGTGCAGGAATGTCTGGGTGAAAAGGGCCAGAATGCAACTTATGTCACTGTAGGCAAAAGCCTTCTCAAGAAACAGTGTGGAGCCACCAAACCAGTAAGAGTCCATGATGGGAAGTATGGCATGAGGTCTTCTCCATATCTGAGGAGGAAGAAAAGGAGGGAACACACCCCAAACAAAGCAGAGATAGCACCAGCAACAGGAGAGGGGGCAACAGGGACAGCGAGTGAAGCCTGCCAAGGCTGTGCACCATGGCTAGCTCAAGAACACGCTTTAATTTTAACAGCCAGCTCTACTGAACCACCTTCAGCCAAGGCCTCAAAGGACAAGTCTAAGAGAAAAAGTGAAAAGATGTATTACTCCCACTTCTTGAAGTGCTCCTTTGCAGAAGATCCCTCTCTCCCTGCATACCATCAATGCATGGATCAGAGCCGAGTCTCCCACCTTAGGTATCTTGAGCTAGGTGGTGTGAAAACCACTCATCAGCGAAATTGCCTCAAAGTCCCTGTACTGCAGTTCCCTGTGTCACCACGCAGACAGATGTCCTCTCCACCTACCTCTATGGCAGGAACAATTTATATTCAATATTGTTTATAGACCCCAAAACCTCCATGGGGAGATGGCAAGTCAATAGGCTAAGAGCTGAAATAATTTTGTGCCTTTATTTTTTCTGCTTTTAAAAGAACAGTGGTCTTTTTAAAACTCTGCAAAGCCTCTTATAACATTAACAGAAGCACTGCCAGCTGCCAGTGGCCCAGGGGCACTTACGTACCTCACTGCCCACCATGCCCACCCATTGAGGTTCCCCCCACCCTGTCCAGGACGCCATGTCAGTCCCCAGGGCTATCAGCCCCTTACCAGCAATGCCACATCCAGCTCCCCACAGCCCTGCTGTGCCCATGGGCCCTATGGAACCTGGCCTGCCCATGGAGCTATGTCCCAAGTCAGCCTTGGACTGTCCCAGGGGAGTGCCCAGTGCCTGATGCTGGGGCTGCCCTGGTGCCCCCTGGATGCCCTAATCCTGGCAGGGATGGTGGGATGGTCCCTGGCTGCCAGACCTGCCCTGACAGAGCCATGGGGGGTCCTCACCATACCCTGGCACCTGCTGCCTGAGAAATATTAGCACAGGACAAAAATCAAAGGACAAGCTCAGCCTTACCAACACCAAAACATCCTGACCCGGACCCTCTACACAAGATATATTAAAGTTTTGAAACTTCAGGGATGTTTCTTCTTTCCTTCTCTTATTGAGCTACCACGGTCCAACCTGGTTGTGCTTTATCTTCTCCACAGTGACATCGAGTGGCACCCTGAAGAGATGGTGTTACATCTTCCCACCTCAGTGGTCACAGCTGGAGCCTGGTGCCAAGCCATACCGGGTCTGATCTACACTACAGTTTAACATGGTGGGCAGCCACAGCATCCCCACCTTCTGCTCACCATGGAAGCCTCCGGTCCAGGCTGAACATGGTTTCCAAAGGGGAGAAGCAGTCCCCAGGAATCGTAGAACAATAGAATCATAGGATTGGAAGGGACCTTAAAGATGTTCTAGTTCCAACCCCCCTGCCATGGGCAGGGACACCTTCCACTTGACCAGGTTGCTCAGAGTCCCATCTGACCTGGCCTTGAACACTGCAAGGGATGGGGCATCCACAGCTTCTCTGGGCAACCAGTGCCAGTGTCTCATCACTCTCACAGCAAAGAATTTCTTCCTGATACCTAACCTAAATCTATGCTTCTTCAGCTTAAAGCCATTGAAACATTAAAGACAAGGAAGGAAGGACTTGAGAACCACAGTCAATTCACCAGAATCAATCACTTGCATGTTAACATCAACTCCTTCCCTAAAAGGTGGTGAGCTGAGGAGCCTCAGGGCCCCTGCTGATGGCATTTCGTGATAATAAGTGGAGAGCTGCTCACCTTCCTTGACACAGACACATGAAGAGGAAAAAATACTTTTTGCAGTATTTTCTTCTTCCTTTCTCAGCCAAATCCTTATTTGATCTCTTACAGATTATTCACACAGCAGCCCTGCCTATACTGCCTGATCTGATTACTGCACCAATGCCTCCATGGCTTTCAAATTCATTTCACACATTTCCAAGAAACAGATGCTGATACCTGATAAGTGGCAGCACCTGGATTCAAAACATGTTATCGGTTCATCTGCCTCCAATATCTTGAGTAACATCTCAGCTCAGTGAAGTGTTACCCTAACCAGCTAACATATTTCTGTGCAGGGAAATAAAGCTCCCCTTCTGTACCTGTGACACACAAGCTCACACCTTTGCAGTGTTCCTACTTAAGCACACAGAGTCCAAGTGAGTGCAGTGTTTTTTTTCAAATATTTGGTGCCCAGGCTTCCCGTCACATCCCAGAAGATACCTATTTCTAACGAGCAGCTTTAAATGGCTCTATAGAGCAGCTGAGATTCTTTGAAATAATTTTTTTATTAAAACAAAAGCAATCATTTGCATACATGTTGATTTTGATTATCAGAGGACATAGACACGTTTGCATATGTAACAGAAGAAAACGAACCACTTGAACTGCTTTCTTCATCATTACAGAGCTCTGATTTTCACTGTTTTAGCTTGCCTTCTGACATGATAAAAATAAGACATTGTTACAGTGCACATACTCAGAAACTATCACACAATACTGATTTTTTAAAAAATCAAAACCACATCATATGTTCACTAGTTCGACCAGACTCATGTTTTCCACAAGACCTCCTACCTTGCTGTAAGACAGAATTACCCAGGGAACAAATTGGAGCCTAGACTAACAAGGCTCTCAGGAATCTAATTATAGAATGGCAAAAATGTTGAAAAGAGGCATATCAAATAACAGGTCTGTTATTCTATGGCAATGCATTATATACACCAAGAGCCACTCGTGGCCAATAAAGTCAATGGGAGGATTTGCATAAACTTAGAAGAGCATAAAGGAGAGGAAAATAGTGTTCCTTGCACTACACTAGCTGGAAAATGGAGTACATAGCTAGATTGTAGTAAGACTATTTGTAAGGCCAGGTTTAGGCACACAGAATTAATAATAGAAACAGAGTCAGACAGAAGGGAAAATTAATGAAAACCATAATATCAGTTTTGCCTCCACAAGCATGCCAATAAGCAGCCTGGTAGTGTGGCAGCTTGGGAGAGGGTTGAACTGCTTAGAGGCAGCTACAGGAGGGGGCCAGGGGCCACTGTCCCACTGCATCACTGCTGTTGAGGGCAGTGAGCTCTGTCCCTTCCACAATGCCTTCTCTTCCCTTCCTGTGGTACAACTCACACAGCAAAGTGCATTTTTACCCTCCCTCCTGAAGTCTTGAGCCAGATACTACTGCTTCCAACTAACAAATGGATTGCTGTCTTCCAACCAAGTCTACTTCCTAATCTATTTTAATCCTTGAATTAATTTCTCTGAGGCCTCATTTCACTCTGATGAAGATCAGTGGAAATTCATTCTGTTTCTGAATGCCTTGCCTGTGTCACTCTGACAAATGCAAATCAGTGGGTAATTAGCTTCTCGGTCACTATATAGTCTGTGCCCAGCTATTTCTACAAACAAAATGCACTAAATCTAGGTGCTGAATCTACCCCAGAGACAGGAAAATTGTAAAGCACTGAGCACCAATAAACACCAAGCAAAACCTAAAAAAAAAACAGTAGCGCCAAACACTGCTGCCAGCAATATTAGCGGTCAGAGTGGGCAATCCCTTTAAAGAGTATAAGTACCTGTATGACACCCACACATCCAGTACATCAGTCCAGATGAACCCTGAACTGGCAGTAGCACTGTCTAAAGGCCTATTGGATCTCTCATATTAGCTGCTGCCAGTTTTATCTTATGCATATGTCCCTGAGGTACTAAGGCTGAAAGGTCACATCGTATCTAACAAGGTAACCATCACTGTAAACATACAGTTTCTGATCTGTGGGGTTATAATCAATACTCTGAATTGTATCTAACTTTTTATCCATAATGATACTGATTCTGCCTTCTTGGCCAGTACTTGTGTCATACATGTAGAAGATCTCCTCTTTCTTAGTGTTCAACGGCCTTGTGGCATAAAGAACGCCACATAACATGAAAGCATTGGAAACAGATGGCTTGTACTGTCTCGTCTGCCAAGTATTTAGCACATCAAGTGTGGTCTCATTGAGTTTGCTAATCACAATGTTGCCCACGTTATTTTCAGTTGAATATATTACCCATAACCCACTTTCATCCACAGCAAAATCTATGTCCTGCCATGCTACGCCTGCATAAGAGAAGCGATTACCAATAGCAGCACCTGGAAGCTCCTTCCTCAAAACCTGGGTATTTGTTTTCACATCATACTTCACCATGTATCTCGAAGCATAAGCATGATAGTACAAATAATTTTTATAAAGGGCAGCACCGCTTCCTTCCCCATATGTTATCCTCCTTTCATACGTGGATTTAAACAGCAGCAAATCATCAAAGGAACTATAAATTCTGAAGTATTCTAAGTATCTCCCATCTGTGTTCAGTGGTGCAACCCAATAAAATTCCTTCTCTGGGTTAGAGGGATAGTAATCTCTACCCCAGGAACCATATTTGTAGGAAAATCCTCTCCAGTTCAGCTTGGCAACATAGGGCTGGCTAACATTCATCGGTCCACGGTGAATGCAGGTACCTGCAATTAAAGAGAAAAAACCAAAACAAACAGTTTTTCCAAATGTCATTACTAGGAGGGAGGTTTTGCAGACCGTGGCCTCTAGACTGTGCTTAGTAGGGAATAGCATTGTGACCAAGCACAGACATAAATGCACAGCTTCATATGTAAAAGGCTCATTTTGGGCTAAGGTCAGCAACTGGATGGCACCCAGTGTTCCAAGTTGACTCAAAAACTTCACAAAAAAGAAACAGAGTACATATTATTATAGTTATTTGAAAGGGGAGGTAGGGGATTAATTCACAGAGAAAAAGTGTGCAGTGGGCTGTTCCATACAAGGGACAGATTTCTCTTTCTACCCATTTGAGGCAGGCCAGCCTGATGCATTAGGAAATCCCTTGGAAAATACAATTTCAGAAGCATTTTAGGTTATTTTCTACCTCAGTGGAACTGAAAGCATGGGAGATGGGGGTAAAAAAGAATAAGGAGCATCTGATTTCTGTGTATTTCACTGTGGAGGGGAAGAAAGGAGCAGCAGCAGCAGTAATTCCAGAGTCACATTTCAGATTAGCATTCTGCTGTCAGAATCACAGCTTTACAACTGTGTGTCACAGCCACATGGTGCCTACCACCTCAGGCCCTCAAAGAAATCTGCAGACAGTAACAATCACAGCCCAGGAAATGTAGACTGATATTATTCTGACTTTTCATGTGAGGCGACTCCAAAGAAAATATGACTTCAAGATGAACCAGAACAGCTCTGTTTTACACATATCAACTGCAAAACGATTTTCAGGATCATGGAAAAAATAATTTAAATACAAGAAATAGTTTCCTTTTACTCATGCTGAATTAGTGACATTCCTGTTTCCTGATAAATTCTCAATATTCTAAGTCACCAGTAGGAAAAAACCTCAACTCAAAAATGTCGCTGGGCTTCTGATGAGTCTGAAGCTGCCACTGGCAAAAACCAGCATGCACTTTTCCAAGTGTTAACATTAGCTTTTTGTATTACTGCCACAAAAGCGTCCCAGATTTTTCTCTGTAAGGTTATCTTCATCTGAGGTAATGGAGACAGAGATGATATCAAGCGGCTGGTAGCAGCTCAAAAAACTTAGTGGTACTTCAATATTTCCCGTTCATTGGGGTGTTCTAGCTACTAGATAGTCTTCCTTATTAAAGATGGAGTATAATATGAATAGACCCAAGTCTCATATATCAATTAGTAAATAAATTAATGACTACAAAAATTCAGTGTTAATAAACCCTCCCTCAATACAGAAACTCCATGCACTGACAGCTATGGTGCTGATGAAAGTCAAGACTGTCTTTTGAGGTTTTAATACTTTGCATGGGAACCATGTCACGATTTCTTGCAGTTTCTATGACAAGAATGGCTCATAAGCTCAGTCATATGAAGGGATGTCTGGCATATAAATAACCTCTGTCTTAGCACTAAGAAGAAAGAGAAATAACAGAGAAAGGATTTATCTTTTGCCATCAAAGGTGACCATCCCTAAGCATGGCCAGACAATACTTATAAAGATGAATTGGAAACTCCTGAAACCACAGATAGAAAAAGTCTAGGACACATTTTGCTCTCAAAGGCTTCACAGCCTATCCCATAAAAGAAGCAAAATTAGAGGCAGACAAATGTCAAATATACTACCTGGAAAAAGACTGGGAAACAAGATAACTGGGGGGAAAATGCACTGTTGAAAATGCAGAGAAATCTTTTTCTGACCTGCTTTGCCCAGGAGAAAGGTGCTCTTCATGTGGGACTAGAAAACATGTGTCCTGAATGTTAGTAGTGCCCAAGCACTGATATTTGTGCCAATGTGCAAAGTCGATTTGGGCAGTGAAGCTCTGCATGTCTCCCCCCTCTCAAAATGTAGTATTTCTCTGCTTCTACTACATACCATCTTCACTCCCCACAGTTTTGTACTGCTTTGTGCTAGTGACTGTGACCTGAGGGACATGTAATTCACCTGCAGCCTCATCTCAACATCTGTGAGGAAGGTGGGGAGCAGTTTTATATTAAATATAAATCACTATACTGAGATAAACCCCTATGTCCCCAGGCCATGTTGGCACCTTCCTTGGGGTCAGTATTGCCCACGGGAGCAGCTCTTCATCACTGAGCCTCCATCTGATGGCAGAGAAGGTGGAGTGAATTGTAAACAATCCCATCTCCTCCCCCAGACCCTTTTGTGTCCTGGGATTCTTGTGGCTGAAACACAGCATGACCCTGGTTGAATGCTACTTTCCTTCGTGCCACCAAGAATCCATTCGAATCAGCATTCCTGGCTCGGAGCAGATGAGCATTTAAGCATGCACTTAAGTGCTTTACAAAGGACGAGGCCCCGGAGCAGAAACCTCATTTCCAAATATAGCACACGAGGCAGGCACTGCTGTATGGCTGGCCAGGCTGTATCTCTGGAAATGGCACGTAGCATGTCTAGTAACATGGCCTCAGCACTTGGCACAGCTACCAGCATTTGGAGGTGCTTACACCTCAGCTCATGCAAAGGAAGAAAGCTGAGGCAGCCAGTGCAAAATGGCTTGCAGCCTGCCAACTTCATAAATCAATTTGAATTGTTTTTTTCTCACATCTGTATTATGTATTGCTACCTCCAGCATGAGGATTTCTTTAAAGCTGGTGACATATTGAATATATTACTGTGCTTAAATCACAATAAACTTATCTCAGAATTAAATGGTTATTAAATGCTCTAAAACTCTTCATTTGTTAAAAAAAATATAGCACCGAAGCTTGCAGGTAGTGAAGTACTGCTAAGCTCATCTATATGCGACCTTAAATAATTTTCATGTCATTAAGCAGAACACAATTCCAGATTTATTTTAATAATTCATACATTGTTTCATAAATAAAAAACAAACGTGTGTTCAGCAGAGAGACCTTTTTTTACAAAAGAAATAATAAATTATTATTTCTTCCCTTAAAGAGATCTCTCTGCTGAACACTTGTTTGGTTTTTATTTATGAAACAATGAATTATTAAAATAAAGTTAGAAGCCTGTTCCGTTTTAATGACATCAAAAATTGTCTGAGGTTTCTATAGAGTATGTGCTTGATTTTTGTTTCCTTGAAAACTCTTGAATAATTTTATTTTTTTATTTTTTTACCAAAAACCTCTGTGGTAGTCGGGGGTGATCTGTCTTTCACACAGGTTCAGAAGAATTCATTGTTGTTTATTTAATCTAAACTTGCCTCCCCATCTAGATCTTTTGGGGGAAAAAATGCACAAAGAAAACAAAGTGTCATGTAATTTTGTAAATATTAGAAGGTACTCAAAATAAATCCATATGCATCAGTCAAACTTTCAAGTTTTTAACTCCTTTCTCCACTGTTTTGGGCCACTGATAAACAACGTCCTGGTATTTCTGCCTGCCTTTGTCTAGTGCTTATGTAGCAAACAGAAAAGGGAAGGACTAGCACAGGTACATACACATGTACTTGTCCCCATATAAAGAACCATCCCGGCTCTTGCTGTCTCACTGACACAGGAAGACCCACAAAGACACTCCAGTCCTCCACCAGTATCACAGGGGACAGACACAGGCTTACAGCTGCACGAAAGAGACCTGTGTTGGCAGCATCTAGCAGGGAATGAGGTGGAGGGAGGGCTGGAGTTCACCTGACACACCTTAAGGCAACTAAGCAACTACAGTCCTTCAGCTCAGCTCCCTCCAATGCCAGTGGATAAATGCATGTGTCCCCAGGGGCAGTTCAGGAAGTCCTGGGAAGGACAACTGGCCAGTTCTTTTCAGGTGCCTCTACGCATATCTCTCTTTGTGTATGGATGCATTCAGTTCAAAGCACAATCCAAAATATTCAAAAAACACAGACAGCTTGGGTCCATTGGAGGTAAAATATAAGGTAAGAGTGAAATCACTGTAAGACTCCAATAGGATTGCCTGAGTTTCAGCATAAGGTTACTCCAGGTATTCCTCCTGTTGAGACCTACTCACCAGTAGCTTGAAATCCTTAACTTCTGAGTGTATAAAAGCCGGGGGGAAAATACCAACATTGCTCCTTTTTTCCTTTCTTTCTATTTTGCCTTAGAATTTCATCTGACTCACTTCTCCCTGCTCCTTCTCTCAGATCATTTCAGTGAGATGTAACACAGAACCTGCTGCGGAATCCTCAAAGGACCATCCTGGGGCCTTTTCTCTCTCTCCATACCCAATGCAGCCACATGAGATCAGGCCAAAGGAAAACAAATGGATAAATATTTCTTCCTGCTGGAGTGGTGAGAAGAGAGATGCCATGAACCCTTGCAGATAGGAAAGCCAGTGATAATGAGGGGGATGACTACCTATATATCAGACATTCAGACACCCAGCTCTCCAGTCAGAGGGTAAGGCAAATCAAAACCAGTGATTTCTTTCTGCCATGTTGTTTGAGAACAGGCCTGTTCACTCTGAGAAATACAGCAGCAAAAGCCTTGGGGGACAGAATCAGAGGGGCTGCGTACTACAGCAGTGCAAAGCAAGAAGCTTTAATTAAACTTGCATTTAGACTCATGATCTTAGACAGCTTGGGGATTAGCCAAGCTCTCTCTAGTTCATGTTGCCTACCCAAAATATGCAGGAGAGAGGATGAGGGGGGAAAGAAAAAGCAATCTGAAAACAGGACAAAGAGTCAGTTTAATACAAACATTATAAATATAATATGAACTAAAATCAGGGCAAGGCCAAGAGGTTTGGCAGGAATGCAAGGCATTCAAGCTTGCAGAGAAAACATATGGAAATTGTATTCAAACACACAAATGGGTGCTAGAAAGCTCCAGAGGCCTAGGTGTGAGTGTTCATGCAGCACCTCCAAAATTACCAGCTAGGAAATGCAGCTCTCTCACATACTAACTCCATCTTCCCAAGCAAAAACACCTTACTGCTTCTGTGTGTTTTCAGATACAGTCTGCAGGACATGCAGTTGCTCTACAAAGTTCTCTGCATGAATGATAGTTGCTCCCCACCAGTCACACAAAATCACAATATGCTAGTACCGTGTGGATTAGCAGGGATCAGAGCCTATAGAACACCTGGGTTATCTGTAGAGCTGGCATCTCCCAACATGAAGAAAACTTGCCATCCTGCATTAGTTTCTCTGCCAGTCCTTTGTGCCATCCTCAGACAACACACTTACTCTAAGAGAGGATATGTGATAATACACTCACACACATCCTCCAACCCCTCCTAGGATCCTGCCTCTGAAAAGAAAAACTCAAAAACCAGAGGTTGTCCTCAGCTGATGTCTGTGCAGGCAATTCTCTGGAAGTTGTTATACCAGGTAGGGTTTTGGCCTCCTTTGTTCCTTTCTGCTACAATAAAGTCTTGCCATGTGCAAATGCCCGAGCTAGCTGGAACACCAGTCAGGAACAAGGCAATACTAAAGCAATACCATTTTGGTCCCAGCTAAAGTCTATCCATCTCCCTACCATGCCCTGAGAAACAATCCTGAATAAGTCTATTACAGTCAGAATTCCATGCAGTTACATTTACCCATCCCAGAGTTATCATTCTGCTCTAGACATGACTTGCCTATTCCTGCGTGGAGCTGCACTTCCCTTTCCTACATGGTGAAAGCTGCTATGTCCCTGAGACACACCAACCACCCAGATGTAAAAACATCCCTCTCCTCCATCACTCATGGAAGGACACAGTATTCTTGTTCCAGAGCTGAGTACTTTCTCACCAAAACAAAAGCTTGCTGTAGGCTTGAAGAGAACGAGATTGTTTCTTTCCACACACCATCACCCTCAATAAATCAGTGAGATGCCCTTCAAGTACTTCTAAAACATTGTGGAGTTTTTTCATCAAAACATTTTAAGCCCTTCCTTAAGGAGCAGAGAAAGGCCTTGAGATTTTTACTGCAGGTTTTTGTTTCAGATTTCTCTCCTGTCTGATTCCCAGACAAGGTGTTACTCATGCATTCTGTCAGAGAAATGCAGCAACCGCTTGCACTGCCATGAAGCCCTAAGGAAGGACTGCTCACCCTAAGGAAAGCTTGCATTTCAGCCTCTCACCTTTTCAATGAGATGTTTGAATTAGCTGACCCCAAGGTGACGAGACGTAAATGCTGATAGGTACAAATTTGTGCTCCTTGAAAGCAGGACACTATTCCTCCTTTATTACGGGCTCCTCTAGCTGATTGTTAACCAGCTTATGTGAAAAAGCAAGAATCTTCCCCTGGGTATTGTGTACAACACAGCACTTTTGCTCTTACAATTGTCTGTCTAAAGGAACCCCCTGTGTATAAAACACTCAGGGGACCAACACGGTCTTAGAAATCCTCCTGTCTGTTAGCAAGCGGGATTCTTGACCTGACATATCTAATCTAGTGTTTCCTAAATGGTTTGCTCCAGTATATCATATCTGACTCTCAACATTTCTCAGACTATAATTCATTCACAACGTGATTTTTCAAACTGAACACAATGTCAAGACAAAAGTTCTTTCAGTTATAAACTAATTACCACACCCCGTAACTCTTAACATCATTATATTAACTCCTCTCTGAGAGCCACTGATCCAGACCCCAGAATACAACCTTTCCTAGTTAAGAAAACTATAAAATCTTAATTCCATTGAAATCAGTAATACAGCTCCCCCTTATTTCCCTGAGACCAGAATTTCTCCCCAAGTGTCTTGACCTTCTGTTTTAGAAGGATTATTTGCCTGTGTAGCAAAAGTAATCTTCATGCAAAGCTCCCTTTTGGAGCTTGCATATCAACAGCTTTAGTAATCAATGGTTGCTCATACATTTTCCAAGCAGCATTAGAGCAATATTGCCATGACACAGGTCACTTTCACAGGAACTACTAAAATCAAAGCTAGTTAGTAAAAAAAACAGTTTCCCAAAGGTAATTTTATGAGGGGGATAAAAAGGGGGGGTGGGGAAGAGGGGTAGAGATTCACTTTTCACACTATAGGTAAGAGGAAGACTGTAACTTTTTCCAGCTGAAAACAGCTATTCTGTCTGCAAGAATTTGATTCCTGCTTTCGTTTTCCTTTTGAACCATTGATGAAACATTAGGAGCTGTCTGCTCAATTTTTCAAGAGCTAAAGGAGTATCATTACAATTGTATTTAATATTAACAAAGGGAAATCGCTGCATTTACAGTTCTAACTGTGTATTATGTTATTTCTTGTGTGATATCCAACAGAAATGCTTACCTGGTGGGAAATAAGGGGGCGGTGTTGTTTTGGTTGCATTCTCTTCACACTCTTTCAATCGATTCTGCAGAGACACAATTTGTCGACGAATTGCAAGGACATTGTTTTTGTCCAGTGACTCTAGCTCGTTTACCAGTATAGTCAGATTGGTGATCTAGAGGGGAAAAAAAGACAGCAAGTTTAATGTCAACCTTTTTTCACAGATATTCATAGGCAGGGTGGATCACATCACAGATAATTCTACAGAAAAATGTTTCAAGAAATATCCCTAAAAATAGGCTTTATCCTCCTAGCCTCAGCTTGACATTTCCAGCAGAATATGTGACCACAAGGAAATGCATTAAGTTGTATAACAGAATGCAAAAATACAGTGTTATTTTACACATAGCATAAAAATACCCAGTAAATCTTAGGCAAGTACTAGCTGTTACATATAAAAAGTGCTTATTCCAGCCTTACAAAAGTATCTGCAGATATTATTTGCAAAGATAAATAGTGTTTTTTATCACTTGCTTGATGATCTAGAGGACAATGGAGCAAATGATATTTCACTTTCCATCTGAAGTAATTATTCTCTCTAGGTGAGTGATTAACTACAATTCTGAAAATGTGATTTATAGTCTGCTGGGAAGGTGATAGTCTTTCTCACTTCTTGATTTCATATTGATTGGGCCACTGCCTTAGCAACCAGAAGCTAATTTTTTAATTCTCTAAATTAAAGCACAGAGGCTTTCAAGCATGGGGGTTTGTAAATGGGTATTTATTATAATAATTTAATCAGCTTGTGTGTTTAACACTATGCAAAACTTTAAACTTTCAGGCAGATATCTGGCAAAACCAGAGTGGTCTCCATTTGTTTTGGGGTTTCTTTACTTTTCTGGGCTCTATGTCAAGGAATAAGATGTTAATGCATTTAAGGTCAAGCTTTCTTTTAATTTATGCTGATGAAATGCTAAAATAATTCCACTGGCTGCAGTAAAGACAGACTGCATTCCCTCAACCTAAACACTAAGGAGAGAATAGACTATCTGTGTATTTGAACTCTCTGTGGCTAATTAAGACCTTGGAAATACCTCCAAATATATTTGCTCAACGATGGCATTGCTTCCAACAAGGCTGGGTTTCAGCTGAGTGACCAGTCTCTCTAGGTCAGTGATTTCAACTTTCAGTAACTGGAAGTCCAGTTCCGTGTAAGATATACCACCCGTCTCTATTTGCTGCACTCTGATGGTTAGGTTGAGGATTTGCTGCTGATACAGTTCAATTCTTTTTGAGTACTCCCTAACCTGAAAGAAAGAAAAAAGAGATGCCTATTCAAGTCCAGGTTAGCAAATAAGACAAGCCTGTTTGGCATCCTCACTATATTTCTGAGTACCCTATGCATAGCCTCCGCATACTTGCCACATATATTCTTCACATAAAATCTTCACATAAATTCTCATCACATACATTAAAAAAAAGTGAAATTTAACCCTCATTTATTGTTGACAGTTTCACAAAATCCCCTCAAGAATGCCTGGGGATAACTAAAGGCAGAATTTTACTCACAGTCTTCCATTTTTTTAATTCTTTGCCAATATTGTTTCTGTGAGCTAATTTTATCCTCAGTATGCCAAGAACTTACATTGGTGAAAATTTTATTAAGAAATCTGCAGTGTATTATCTCCCAGAAGCAACCAGAGAAGGCTGCAAAATGCAATAAAGATTTCCCAAGTTTTTCAACTTCATTTCCTGTTAACTCTGAATCCAAATAGGACATTACTCTGTGTACATTTGAATTGTGTAAAAAGTTGGCAGAACTGGTTTGATGCTTGTCTTTGAGCAGGGGAGAAATATTTAAACACAGTGTTAAAAATCAAATCGGGTTTAAACAAAAGTGTTAAATACATTGCAGGCTTTAGCTAGAGTAATTTATATAGCAGCCTTTTCAGTCTTTGAACCATTAAACAGTTGTCTGGACAAATATATTTTCACACATATATCTGCTGAGGTAAAGGTCACAGCACAAGCATTGTGATGCAGAATGTTAAGAATATTATATGGATTTGGGACTTCCCTTAGAAATGTTAGTTCCTTGAAATTTAACGCTTTAGTAAAGGGGCATAATTTCTCTCCCATATGCTTCATAAAAGTCATGTCTCTTTTCCCTTAAATCAATATCACTGTATCACAAAATATAAGCAGGAATAAATACAAATAGTTTGTTGCACTGGTAACTTCATATTTATACCCTCAGATGGTATTTGTGCCTCTATCTACAGCACTGTAATTTCCATAACTATTATTTCTTCGACTGAAAGGCTTAGACTACAACCTCTCAAGAATTCTCGCATTATCTTAATATTAAATAAAAGTCAGTACTTCTTCCCATTGTCTCTGAAATGTCATGCAAAATCCTGCCATGGTGTGAAGACCATGGACTCCCTGTTTTTCTGTTCCGGCAGCAGCCCTTGAGACAAGGACCCAAAAAACCCCCACATTTATCAAATAATTCCTTTCAATCTTGAAAAGAATTATTTGTGTACCAAAATTATCTTGTGTACCAAAGCGGATGTACAGGAGCACATGTCACAGAAATTCATGAAGAGCATCCTTTAAGATCATAAGTTATTTAGTGATGTGGATTAAGAGAAGCATAAGAGTAGATTGTCTGTTCAAAAATATAATTATCAATAATGGCACAACTACACTATAAATTTTAACCCACTACAACACCCGTTCATGCACATACATTGCATACACTAGAACCAGGATGCTCAGTAATATGCATTTAAACCTGAGTTTGAAACAGATCTTCTGTTCTAAATGTGTGCAGCCAGACTTCAAGCTGCTCAAAAGTGTCAAGTTTCCACAAGCTGCAGCAGAAGCACCTTGGCTCACAGCACTGGATGCTCTAGATCTCCCAGGTCAAGCCAGGATAACTTCAAGTTATTGATTACAATTAAGAATCAAAAAATAACAGCCTACAAAGACTTAGACCTAGCTCCTTGTAACTGGCTGGCAACAGTGATACCTGGGATCCTTTGTCCTAGCTGCCACCATCATCTGGCGGGGAATAGTAAGGAAGAACCAAGCAATGCTTTTGGAAAAGCCAGAGGTAGTTGGATCTCATCTTTTCACTGATCACCAAAATCAGTCTGGAATTGAAAGAGAACCTCAAAAAAAAATCATCTGAAAAAATTATTCAAAGGTGAATTAATAACTGTGCCTAGAGTTTACACAACAACAAGAAAAAAAAGAATATATGATTACAGCCTGAGAAGTATGAAGCAAGCCCATTTTTGAGCAAAATTGCACTGCTGTGTGAAGCCATGTATATCACAGATGTATTTGGAAATTTGTCTAGGTATTAATAACATTTCTCACAGTAATACTGGTAATAATAGTGCAATACAGACAAAATTCGCAAACCACGGAAATAAACAGGTTTCTGAAATTAGTGATGGCTACTCATTAGTGAGAAACCTGTGAATTTGAAGTTTTCTCCAGAGTTCTCAGAGCCTGGACAAAATGCTGAGGGCTGGAACAAGGCATACATAGTTATTTCAGCCCTGACTGCAGAATGCTGCAGGACACAGACCTGAAGTTCTCCTCCCATGTTAGAGGATTTTCACTCAGTCAACCATCTAGGTCATTTAAGGACATGTCAACACCATCCAGCAGAGTATAGCTGAGGCTGAACTACACCATCACTCTGCAGCGCTCTGCACAGCCACACCAGCATCGCAATGAACATAAGCTAATAGCTCCCCTGGCGAATTATTGGACAAATAAAATTTTCTCAGCAGTGCTGCTCTAACAGGTCTATACTGCTTTTGCAGATAAATCCAGCACATATGTTAAGCATTGCAATGCTCTTAGTGGAGATTCCCACCTGCTCAGATCTGGTTTAAGAGTTTCTGTGGGTTAGAAATATCAGTTGAAAAAGGAACACTATGTTGCTCTGTTGATTGGCAGATAGATTTAACTAGCTTGTAATCTCTGCTCTTCTACTGCATTTACCTGCTAGGGACTGGCTCTAGTCTCTTGACAGACTGGCACAGAAATTCTGTGCATATCCTATATTTAGAGATACAGACCAATAACTAGTACTGATTGCTGCCGCATTTGTCATAAAAGCCTAAAGTAGGCTATGATAAGTGCACAGGGCCTGGATTAGCCCTTTATAGGAAGAAAATGGAACATATTCCTAACAGATGTGAGGCATGTGTAAGGGAAAAAATCCTCATTTTCAGTTTTTCCTCCTTTCTAAGCATTGTCACCTTCGTTTAATGAAAAGAGCAGGAAAAATCTGTGATGCTCATTTACTGGGCTGTTTACCTGCAGCTGGTATTTATCAAAACAGGTTTTGCAGCATGCAAGCAGACACTTCTCCAGCACACATTTGGAGAGTACAGGACACTGGCTTCAGGCGCGCTTGACCTCTACAGATACATAAGGAGCAAGGCTGGCAGTCTACCTTCTGAGATGGAGAATTCCATTACACATTAACCTGTTTTGAAAAGCAGAGGGCAACCATGCTTTTTCGCTCCTGTTTCTGTTATGTGAGAATGTTATGTGAGATGGCCATCATGAGCCATGTTCTGAAAGACACATTGTCTCCTTGTGATCATGTGCTGATCCACCCCTGTTACAGAAGTGGTCTCTCCCCCTTCCTATTGAGAGGAACAGCCAATTCCCACTTTGCTTTAAAAGGTTAATTTTCTTCTGTAATCATAATTATGCTGGCAAAGGTTGATGTGACAGAGGAAAAATTAGTATGGTATTTTCAGCCTACGGTTTGTACTCACTTGGCACATGAGAGCATCTCTTTATCTGCAAGCTTCCTTGCCTGCTGATTCTATAAAAGGACCCCCTTGCTTTTTGAATTAGCCAACAATCAGGCAAAAGGTTAATGATTCAATCAGGTTGTTTATCTGGGACTTCTAGCACATGGAAAGCATCCTTAAGAGGGTCCAATCCTGCAGCTCTTACCCAGGAAAATTTCCCATGAGTTTCAAAGGGTGTTTTAGAAGAGTAACAAAAGCAAAAAAGAGTCAAAAAAGGAAGCATTCAGTAGAAATTCCCACTTCTGGGATGAGACCAGGTTGTGTCTGAATGTGATTCCCTAGGAATTTGTTCAGGATCATTTCTAATAGTGATCAATACGGAAAGCTTGGGTTTCCTTCATTTCATTATTTCCTTGTCTCTATGAGTATTATCATGACTGTAGTAATATACAGGATTGCATAAGAAGGATTTTTTCCACATTTGGAAAGGTAAAGAATTTTTGAGCATGGAGATTTATGTGTCACAAGATCTCTGACTACTTAAGTTCAGATATCAATAGGGCAATGCTCAACAGCTCTTTTCTTTCTTAAAAAAAAAAAAAAAAAAAAAAAAAAAAAAAAAAAAAAAAAATTAGAACNAAAAAAAAAAGAAAAAAGTAGAACATTAGAACTGAGAAATCTTACACACATAAAGTTACAACACAATTCAATCTGTTCATTTCAGTTTCTGACCTAAAGTGTCTCTTTGCCCATATCACACCAAAGTATATGTCACACTTCAACTACATGCATTGTAATACCACTTGACTGATTGGTCTTGACAGGATGAAATTCAGTGAAGCCCGAGTTAGGTCAAGAATTTTCACTGTCTGCAGTGAGAATTGCAAGTCGAGGTCAGTGTCTACACTGTGGTAAACTGCTGCGCATGGAAGGGTGACAAGAGTCACAGCAGCAGACACCAGCTGGCAACCTAGACATTAAAGCGTAGGATGGGGACTTAGCTTGCCCTGGATTTAGAGATGAGTTTCAGGTACAAATCTGGACACCTAATTTTAGGCATCTGTAGTAACATGTGCCTTTATACGAGCAAGATGTTGAAACTCATTCGAAATCTAAGACTGTCCACACAGAGAGGTCAAGCAGCACTTGAGATGCTCCACATATCTGCCTGGCATTAGCCTAAAGGAAACATGTACCATTCTGAGGAAAATACCCGTAAGAAACAGGTTGAGCCAGTGCAAGTGACTGGGAAAGGTGGTACATAAACACCTTGAAGAATCATGCCAATTTTGGGCTGAGAATCATGCCCCTCATCCTGTCCCAGCACAGTTACCTTCAAATGCTGGCACTGGCCACAGTGGGAACAGTATGGGGGCCTGAAATCTCAGTGATTTTCATGGCTCATTAGCCCTGAGTTGCACTTCCATGCTCCAAGGGATCAGGTAGCTCCTGTGCTTGGAGGCAGCAGGACTTATGTCAGTTTGCCCTTCATATGCCTGCTGACAGCTGAATGTGTTTCACTGTTAGCTGCAGTTCTTTCAAAACAAACTATTTGAACTGAAAGATCTTACCACAGGATCCTACGCCTGTTGTTGTGGGTTTTATGCACAACTTCTTATCTGTTCTTGATTATACCAGAGGAGGGTTATGAATATTTATGATTAGAATTTATAATTTAATGCTTTGCCTTTTCTGCTGATTAATTCAAGGACACTTCATTTCTTGAGATGTTTGGTTTCCAAAGAAAACACTTTCTGCTGGACACCCTATCTGAATCCTGAATATTTATCCACTATAAAAAGTCAAAGGCAGATTTCTGTCTTCACAGGCAGCTTCACCCAGTGTATTTCAGCATGTGTAAGTTTGCCCGAGTTCCTCAAAAAATGGATGTCAATTCATGCAACAAGCAGCCAAAGCAGTGTGTGTTTGTCTTCAGCAGAAATGCATAATTCAGCAGTATCACTGCCACAGCTTCAGATGTTGACAAGAAAGATATTTTATTTTGTTTTATTTATTTCTTTTTCTCTGTGAGAGCAGAAGCAGTGAAGGGGCAAATATTCACCTACTTCTTCACTCTGGGCTGTGGTGACCTTTCTCCTCTTTCCCTTCACTGCCTTCTCACAATCTGGCTGGCTTGATACAAATAATAACACATGAAAGAGCAGGAGGCTTGGCTTCCTATAGCATCATGTAGCAATCACAAACTAATAAAACTGAGCCAAAAGAGGAAAACCAAAACCATTCTTCCAAAACATACCATATGTCTCTAGATGAAAAAGCCTAGAAAAGAGACCTAAGAATAATCAAATGTATGACACATTACAATGTCAAAGATTAGAGGTTTAATCACCTTTCTCCTTGTTCTTAGAGAGCCCTCTTTCCTGCTGTTTGAAAGACACACCACAGAAAAATGCTGACTTGCTGTACTTTTTCATAGGCAACCATTTTTCAGAAAAGATGCAACTGTTATTTTTAACAGAAAAGAACACCTTACTTTAGAAAGCTCAATCTCAAACTTCTCCGAGAGTGTTGTGGCTATAATTTCCAATTGCTCAGCCTTCTGCACTGGAAAGGTGGTATCCGGCAAGTACACAGAGCACTGACAGGTTCCCTCATCATCCACAGAGCCAGACACATTGGCAAAGAGCTGCAAAAACAAATTAGTAAGAAAAAAAGTGTTAAGATTCTTCTCTAGAATCAGTACCTAATAATGTCTGGCAATAATATGAGTTGTGACAATCATGAGATCAACATTTGGTTTTTTGGTAGTCATCTTTCACCTTTTTCTTCCAAGGAACTCAAAACATCTAGCAATTTTTATGACTCATCCTTACAAATCTCTCTAAAAATAGTTAAATATTGCTTTAAAGATTTATCCATTGGAAAAACAGAGACATATAATAGTCCTTACTTTCCTAATCTTGTGGACAATGTTCCTAAGATAACAAAATAACTTTTCCAGCAGATAGAAACGCAGGCAATAGCAGGAATATAATGACATAGTAAGTTAGGTCTTACAGTTACTGTTCTGTTCATCTAAATTGGTCAAATCATTTAGTCATTTCCATCTATAAGTACTGAAATAGAACTAGTAACAGGGAATGTTTTGAAAAGAAAAATCCTTCATTTGAAGATTTGCAGTCAGCCACAGCAAACAGATGTTCATTTAATTATACACCATTGAAAGGTGATGAATTAAATATGCAGGTTTGGCCTAGGGTAGAGATTCTTATTTTGCTACAAAATATTGCTCATAATACCCACACATCACAGCCCGCCCATCCATCCTCATGGATAGCTGGCAAAGCTCTTGCCCATGAATTGCCTTGTCCCAGTTGTCTGCATGCTCACAGCATCATCGCTGAGCAATGCGCATGAGGTACGGAAAGGTCAGGGCTGGCACCTCCCGATCTTGCCATAATTTACAGCCAAGGCACACTGCATTCTATAAACACCAGGCTGAATACTGAGTGTGTTCAGAGCAGTTCTTTTTTGTTTGTACACAAAATGTTTCCAATTCATAAACCTATCACGAATTTATTAATAAAGATATTTGATGTTACTTTAAAATATTCTGGCACACACTTCAATGCAGCTGCATATTTTAAAGCTGCAGACTTGCTTTTTAAATACACTTCTTTCTATAATCTCTTCTCCTGCCTTGCAGAAATCCCAGTGTTATTCATGTGTTTTCTCTTTTTCTCTCCCTCTTAAAAATAAACAAGCAAACAACAAAACTGTGTCCTGAGAGCTGACATTTCAGCACTTCTTCCCTTGCTTTTTTGCAGTGGTATCAACTAATGTCCTCACCAACAAACCAGCCCAGAACACACAGTGATGGCCAGTAGCAAAGCTGTCTTGATCTGTGAGCCCAAAAAGAGAAGAGCAGCAAGCAGGAACAATCCCAGTTCACACTTCTGGCAGCCCCTTTACTGCAGTCACAACAAACAGCATGCATCTCATTTTGAAAGAAAGCATGGAAAGTTGTTTTATCTGCGTTATTCAAGCACCATGGGCCTTAAAATTTCACTCAGACTGCTGAAGACATTTAACATTAAAAGAAGGAGAGAAGTATCTCATGGCACTCCAGAATGTCCCAGCACATAACTTCCACTGATTTCTCTGCCAGGCAGGCTACCAAAGCACTTCTGAAAATCCCACTGAGAACACATTATGTCTAAGTTCCCAAGTATTTTTGAAGATTTGGCTATCAATATGTAAATTACTATGAAAAATAAGTTCCTAAGTCACTTAGATCTTTCTACACCTCCAAGTCTCCAGCGCATGGGCATGGTTGGGATGGCTGGCAAGTTGCTCAGCAATAACAAAATAAACAGATAAAAGAGACCAAAAGAAGAAATAAATGTGGCTTAGTGAGTATATGGGACCTTCTTTGAGACTGTTGTGCATTGGCATTGTAATTTTTGTGTGGAAGGTATTCTGCTCTGTTCCTTCTGTGTATAGCACAAATATGAGTAGATATATACAAGAGAGAGTACACTATACATTGTATAGCATAGTGTGTGCTACACCTTTACATGCATTATACACTCTATATATACTATGAACTACAGTCTTGACTGTATATACTAGTTTTCTAGACTTACCATGCCTATTTCATGTGCTACAAAAAACCCATTCATAAATGTATTCAGATATCTCCCAAAAAACCTCCAACTTGTGCTTTTAACATCCTTATGAAAAACAATCATTATATTTTAACATTTGAGTTAGGAGGGAGCTTTGAGTTGAAGGCAGAGCTTCACTGCAGTAAGTGCAGTGTATATTGAAGCCAACAATTTCCCCAAAAGAGGGGAAACAGCTTGGGAAGACAGAACCACTTCCATACTTCCATTGATTTTACAAACATTGGGATCATGATGTTGATGAGACCAAGAACCATTGTTTAGATAAAAGCCCCTTGGGTCAATAAGTGCTTCAATCAAAATATAATACCAGCAAATGACAACCATGTTACAAAAATGTCTTCCATCATTGTGTAGAAAAATGCATGAGATGCACGGCTACTTTTGATGGAGTTGTATGGTTTTTAAAGTTTAATAATTTATACAGAATGCTTAAAAGAGAGCAAACTGTCCTAGCCTACAGCAAGGACTTGACAGCAACATTTCACTCTGCAAAATTAAGCTGTTACATATACATATTTGAAGCTATGAGAAATGTTCTTTTTCCACATCCCTTCAAATTAAGAAAGGGAGTAGGAGAGAGCAGTTACTCAATTTTCTGAAAGCCAGAAAATTTGTCACTGTAGTCTAGTGACAGTCACAGCTCTGAATCAACTATTCGCTTATCTTAAGACAAAGAATGGGATCCACAAAAAGCACACGACAGGGCCATGTTAGGGACAGAAGCCACCTCAGCTGGGCAAGGAGATGGATAAAGTTTGGGTCCTGCTAATCAGACTCAGAAAGAGAACCCTGACTCCATTTAATTTTCTAAATGCACTACTGGAGCCAGAGACTCCACTCGGTCTCAGAAGAGTTCCCTCCACACATCCTATATGCCACACTGGGCTTGCCTGGACATACAAAAGATATGCTGTGAAGTTGTCTACCTCTGCTAACCTAATCTGGATCCATGCTTCGGACAAACTCTGTTTTTGACAATGATTTGCAGGACCAGACAAAGCAAGTGTGACCCAATGAATCTGCTCCAAAGTGAACATGTTATTAAACAGTCACTGATAGAGAAAGAAACCTAACCCTGAAATATGCAGACCATGGACTTAAGCACTCTACCAGAAGGCACAGAAATATGTTTGAGGTCCCTCTACCATCAAATAGCTGATAATATTTTAACTAGGTAGAACAGGGAGAATCAAGATTTTCTCACTCCCAGCAACCACAAGTGGGCACTCCTCAGAAGATAATTTCAAGGCCCTGTTCTAGTTTATGAGAGAAGACTACCTCCAGGGAGGCTGTAACCACCAAACTGTTTGTCACATGGGCATCAAATCCCCAGAGACCATCTGTTTCATTCTGGGGTCCAGTTCAGTAGTTACAAGGTTAATGCCAAAGTTTTGGATCTAACTTAAGGCACTGAATGGCATGGTAACAGTAGAGATGATTTTGGAGATTCACTGTACCCTAAATACTGGATACACAATACATAAATGCTTTTTCCAGGCAGCCAAACTGGCTTACCTGTGTCAGAGTTAAGTCACCAAGTGACTGTGCAGCATTTAAAGAATGGGACACAAGCTCCTAAATTTGGTCTTTTCTGGACTATATTGAAGAATAGTAATGGTTATACCTTTGGGGGAGTGTGCAGTTCGCCATTCATATTCCTAGGCTGAGTCAGATATGGAAGCATCGTACTGAGATGACTGGTCTGAAAAGCAAAGGAAAGATTTTTTGGTGTGATTTCCTCCATATGGCACCATCCCTTCCCCACCAGTTAGCCCCCATCCTGCAGCTCCAAAGCACTTTGATTTTATTACGGGAGCTATCCCAAGCAACTGTAAAATTTCTGATCTGCTGCTTAGGCGACAGTTTCCCCGGGCACAATGTCACTTCACAGACACCTCTTCTTGAAGAAAGGCTCTGTGTGACCAGAGCAAGGCAAGGGACACACTCAGCCTGTCCAGGAGGTGTGAGCTGAGGCTGTGACAAGCAGCCCTGGCAGACTGCACAGCAGTCTGAAAGGACAGCATGCCCCTCTGCCCTAAATCCAGAGAATACTGGCCTCCCAGCAGGGATGTCCCCTCCTCACCAGCAAGCTCATGCTCCAGCCGCTCAGCACAGGACTCGCTGCCCCTTTCACACCAAGCTGTCAGGCTGTGAGCTGTGATGGCTGGTGAATGTGTCCCACTCTGCTACTAGCACCATGGAGGTGACAGCATCCCACCGTGGAGAGGGAGTGCTGGGAGAAGACACCACACTGCCAAGGATAGAGTGAGATCCATCTTGGGAGCCTTTTATGCAGCAAGACAATATACATCCCCTTTAATTTCCATCTGTGGCTGCCTTCCTGCCACAGCAAGGACAGCAGCTGGCACCCTGGCACCATACTGGGGGTTACCACATCCCCACACAGTGTCAAGAGCACAGTGCATTCCCATGATGCAGCACACTGTCACCCATAACGGGATCTCAACAAAACCTGTGGCAAACTGGAAATTGGAGCAAGACACCCTCAATGTCAAATGGTGTAACAGACAGAGCATCAAATGGGGAACAGGACACTCACCACTGGGTCTTTCTGTCCTTCCCAAATCGCAGCTGGAGCCCTATTCCTGAGCCAGGGAATGGTGGGGAAATCCAAATGGCCAGCAAAGGGCAGGTCTATTAAGTGGCACAGTGTAAACAAGCTTTGTGGGACAATTTGTCAAATAAACCCTCTTGAACAGACGCTTGTGTGCTCATACAATTACACTGAACATGATGGGTAGCTGGTAGCAATTAATAGTGTTAGGGCAGAGAGCATCACAAATTGTGCAAATTACACAAACTGAGGACTAGCTTAAAGCTAAGCAGACTAAGAAGGAATTTCTCCCCTATTAAGCTTTCTACCCTCTGCTTATCAACACTTCCGTCTTGAATTTTGCAACTTTTCATTCCTTGAGCAGATAAAAGCACCTTCCCAGGAGGTGCTAACTTCACTGCCTGCATCCACAGCACTCCCAAACTTCAAAAAATGTAACTAGGGGCACACAGAAATTTTCTGGTTAGTGACTCAACCAGATAAATCAGAAAGAATTATTGGGAGCCAAAGTGGGTTTTTTTTTTCCCAAATTTTAACTAATAAATAGCAAAAGGCAGTCATTTTTGGTCAAACAAAACCAAAATGTTTTGCTTCATTTGAAAAAGGTCTTAAGCTATTCACAAAGTTTTTTTCTAAAAATTGAAGTCCCATTTAAATTTAAAAAAAAAAAAAAGACAGTGCAAAATCAAAATGATCTTTCACTAATATAACTTTCTGCTTTTAAAAAATATATTCAAAGTTTTCTACCTTCCTCCCTGAATTTGATGTAGCTTTTGGCCGGGGGTTGTTGATTTGGTCTGCTTTGATTTTCTGTCTTGCCCAGCCAGATAGAGGCTTTTAGGGAAGAAGGAGAGCACCCAACAATAACCACCCAATATGGCTTTCATGTGCCTGGTCACAGAGTATGACAGCAATCATGCAACTGGGAAAGCTCCCACCTCCCAACTCCTTCCACATCAAAGTTGTGGATCTGCTCCTGCTATAAGCCCTTGCTAATTAATTAGAAGCTACACAGAGCATTTAATATCCACTCAGATACTCACTGGGAGTTGCACTCATCTAACCAAAGGCAGAATTTTACTCTGACTTTAAACCTGTGCCTCACTTTTACATTTATTACCAGTCCCTATACATTAGTTGAGGGGAGAATGAAGGAATACTTTAAACTTTCTCCATGCAGAGACCTCAACATTTGTCTAATAATTTTCCAGTAACCTTAAAAGAATTTTCAGCAATCTAAACTATGTGAGAAGACACCAAAGCTCAGGTTATGAGAGCCCCGTCTTACCACTTCTGCTGCTGCTGCTGTTGTCCCAGCCAGAGCACTCATGCTCTGCATGAGGAGAAGCAGAGCCACCTGTGTGTGCTTCATCTTCTCAGCCAGCAAATGTGACAGCAAAGGGAGAAAGGATGCCTTTTATAGTAGAGTCTGGGGATTTCCCCAACCAAACCTTAAGGAACTTGTATGATATTTTTACAGTTTTTCAGTAAGTGATGTCATAAACTCATATAAAAAGCAAATTACTAACGTACAAAGAACACATGTGTTCCCATAATAAATTAACTATGTCCATTTTCTAACAGGAAACCTTTTCCATAGGGTACAGTATTTGATCTTAATCTTGGTTCTATAGAACATCAGGTGCTTATTTGCTACAAGAGGCATTCCCCTTATAGTGACTCTACCATAAAAATTCTTGTAGATTCCTTCAAAGTTATGCAGACAATGCAGGTCTTTGTGGTATTTGTTACTTCTTATATGTACAGAGAAGAGCAGGTCAGGCTAGACTGCTCACACACCAGAATCAGATTCCCTTTTCCCAAAGGCCAACAGACTTTTGCCAGTAAAATACACAGAGGTCTCTACAGCTTTTTAGTTCACTTGATTCTCACATAGCACAGGTGGGACACAGGCTACCTTCCATTTTGTTCCCAGCAGGTTTGTGTGTCATATATTAACACTACGTACCCATTAATGCCTACTCATGCATCAACACCGTGTACCCATCAAAGCTTACTCACCTGCTCTCCTTTCACAGAGCTGCATTCCACCTGACCACAATGATTCACTGTCCTGTCTCTAAAGCACTGATCCAGAGAGATGGAAAAAGGACACACATAATTAGTGTGGCCCCCACGCTCCCCAGGTGTGCCACACCATTGTACGAGAGGCAGTGAGCTGCCTGCAGTTCCCACAGCACCCAACCCATCATGGGAATTCCCCACTTCCAACAAGCTATACAGTGATAGAGTCAGCTACAAGACCCCACCTGGTGCAGAAGAAATTACAATTTCTCTCCTGAGTTCTTTGGATCACTGGGAAAACGAGCTTGGTGTTTGGAAGGAAGGTTCTAGCCAGGATGGCTAGATCTATGCACCTGTAAAAGTCAAGGAGTCCCTAGATCAAAACATGACCATGACCAAAACATTATTTTCCTTTTCCTTCTTCATTCTGTCAGGTTTAGTTCTTATGCTGAGTCAGCAACCAAAGACTGTAGCTGTGCCTAAGTAAAGAAGTGGTTAGGAGACCCTTATTCCTTTCCAATGTTGGTGGGCAGAGGTCAGGGCAGGAACAGCAGTACTTCTAAGCAGCAGTGCTGCCTCATATGAAACTCATCTCCCTGGTGAGGAACTCTTAAGACTTCCTTGTATTGCCATAGCACTATCAGCTCCAGGTGGCAATGGGAAAGCTGAGACGTAGGGCAAATACATACTAGAAAACTCTTGAGAGAAGTCATGTCCATTGGGGTAACATGTTTGTAACCACAGCTTTGCATAAGCATAAGCTTCCTGACATATTCACAAAGCTGGCAGCGGCATCTTGCAGGGTAAGGATATAACAACTTCTTGCAAAGACATTTTTTCACAGCAGAAGCTGCATCTCTACTGGAGGATTTCATGGCTAATAATTCAATGTAAGATAGACAAGACCTGGAAGGCATGTGATAATGTGTAAGCAAAAAGAACCAGAGCCATGTTGGTAGAGCAAGAAAATGAATCCAGGCTTTTTCCTCCCAGGTTACAGTGGTGTGCTTTCCTGCGTAAATCCCAGTGTTGTCAAAGGAATGGAGAGACTGATGCTGTAAGCACAGTCAGGGCTAAAGCCCTGAGCTCCCAGAGAAGCAGATTGGCCCCTGTCAGAGCAGCTGAAAGCTGTGAAATATCCTTTGCACTATAAGCAAAACTCTTTGGCCACACCAGAGCTGAGTTCAGGCACAAACCAGCACATCCATGTTGCAGACGACTGGTAAGCCTATGCTGCCAACCAAGTTAGCTCTACTCTCAGGTTGTGATATCCTGATATTGCATAATTTCTACTTCCCAGATTTTCAATGATTTTCTATTTTTTAAATTTTTTTTAGTCAGCTGATCTCCATACAAAACTGAGGGAAATCCTGGAAACAGATAGCTGACAAAAGGTGTCATGGATGAGGGTTTATTCCTTATCAGCCCTCCCTGGTCCTAACCAGCCCTCCAACTCCTGACATAAGCCCTTCTATCACATGTCTTGTTATGGAAACACCACCCTGGTAGGCTTCAAAACATGCCTCAAGTTATTTCTGATGCTCCAAACAAAAAGAAAGACCCACACCAAAGAGACACAAACCCACACAGAAAAGCAATGATCATACCTTAGCACCAAAAGGCCCAGAAGAGATCTAAAAGGACAAGTGTTTCATCATGAAGGGAAACCACCAGGCTGCTGTAAAGGAACAAGTTATGAGCAGCATACAAACGGGCCACTTTTCCTGAGTACCAGGCATTATTCCCAGGGGGTGAATGCATTTAGCAGGATAAATGAAGCAGCAAGGGAAAGCATAACACAGAGACACAGGTAAATCGAGCTGACAGTACAGATGCATCTGCATGTACGAAGACCCCAGATTAGTAGCATGCTCCATGCCCCAAGCATGCAACAACTCCTTGGCAGCTTGGAAACCACCTGAAGGCAGCTGCTTGTGGCACCTACAGACCACAGGCCTTGCTAAGGCACCACGAGTCCTGCTGGCTACAGAGAGGGCAACTTTGCAGCACACATGGCCACACTCACACACTTCACTGTGTAGCAAGCAAGTGAAATTCTGTAGGCAGCTTTGTGCTGTCAGCACATACAGCCTCCGAATTTGGAGCCTGATATCTAATCAGGAGAAAAACCCGTTTTCTGAGCATAACAGTGAGTCTCTGTTCCTTCCAGTGGCTGGGACTGCAAGTCACCCACGAAGCATAAAAGTTTCTCAACGGTTTTTCTTTTATGTTTAAAGAACATTTCTGAGATAGGACGCAAATATTAGCTAAGTAATGATAGCTAATCAGTTGCTTTGGCATAGTTAGGTAATGATAGTTGATCAGTTGCTTTGGCATTTTCCCCAGTATTTGTGTTTGCAAATATCCTCACAGAGACAATGGGGACTTATATTTTTATTCCTAATCAAAGCATAATTAATGATAACTAAAAATACTTTTTCTGTATCTATGTAAAACTCTTCACCTGAAAAATTAACTTAGACTTATTCTCTACATTTTAGAAGAGAGAAACTCTATTTATATGAAACTATATGTCACACAGGAAAGTTGCACTTATTTAGGAATTTCCACTTGGGAAAATGGGAAAATACAAGGGATTTTCTCTTTGTAAAGCTGCACCCTCACCAGTACTTCCTTGTTTGCAACAGTCCTAGTGGGTAATGCAGGACAAAGTCCCTTCTTTTGCAACAGACCTTGTCTTTGATTTCAGTGGGAGCTATATAACAGAACGCCTTTGCAAAAAGCACACTCACCTGTTCAGCAGAGCCCTTCTCAAAACCAGCCTAACTTAATCACTGCTTTTATTACAGCAGAGATTATCATGATTATTATTCAACAGAGAGATAGGTGATTCATATCATCTGCTCTCTAAAGCTTATGGCTCGATCCAAAGTCATGGGAGTCAAATATTACTTGATCTAGCTTGGTGGTATGAACCTAACCTTTTAAATCTCAGTTTTGCATCAACATTTGGAAAAGATAGTATTTCCCTGCCTCAGAGTAATATTTTGCAATTACATGCATTAACAAGAGCCATTCAACTATCAGAAAACAGGGACCACATTAAACATGCAAAAATACAGACCAAAAAAAGTTTAGTAGGCCAGTAACAGGATGAATTGAATGTAGGTTATGTGGTTCTATCTATCAAGTAATCATCCACAAATATATTTATCCTACCTGATGCCACAATTTCAAATTCTTTCTGAATTTTTCAGTACATTCCCAGGACAGGTGCATGACCTGCACTTCCTTAAAACAAGAAAATAAAAATCTGTAGATCCAAAGTGGGGTATTGTACCTCACCATGCTAACTTGACAGAATGGTTCAGACAGAAAGTACTGCACTACACATTACATTTTGCAAGTCTAATGTAAAAGCATTTCTACTGTTTGCCTGCAGACGCGATAAGACTCCGAGCCTTGTGGAATCAGCATTTCAGTGCATGTCGTCCAGTACCCTCTATACTGTGGATTTAGCAAAGCTTGCCTAAAGCTTGTTAAATCCCTCCTCCCACCAAACTATGTATTCCTCATGTAAAGCCAAAAATATGGAGAAAATATTAATTCAAATTCATCCTATGATACAAGAACATAGCTCCTAATATTCCTTTTTATTTTCTGAAGGTTTTTCTTTCTGAAAATGATGAGCCTGGTCTTCTTTGATTATAGGATCATCCTGTAGTGAAATAAGGAGGTTAGGGGGGGGTCAGCCTTCGTCAGTAAGGTGCTGTGGAACAATTGTCATCATGAAATCCATCTATTTCATGATACCAATGTTCAACATAGACCTGTTCTACTCTGCTAATCCCTTTACAAATTGCTTGCACTTTTTCCCTCTCCAAGTGATTCGCATTCCTATGCAATATATTTTAGTGTCATCTATCATAAAGCTCATCTATTTGGAAGACATTATGCAAATACTTTCATTTAATCCCTTTATCAGTAGAATGTCAGGTTACTGTTTTTTAAAACATCCCTCTGGGCCATGTTCAAAATAGGAAAGTGAAAGTGAAATATTAACACCTAGTTTAAAAATTATGTTAGTAAGGGTGAGCCTCAATTTTCTGAGACTGTAGGAAAGGGGCGTCTTCCAGGAGCAGAATGAGAAACTGAGTGGAATTTGCAGAAAGGGTGAAATTTCCTTTACGCCTTTAAAAATGCCCCTGACATCATCTGGGCTGATTGAGCCACCAAAAATGAAAGAAAAAAAAAATTATCCTTATTGTCAAAAAAAGGAAGACCTTCACTAAGAAAGACGTAAGACCAAGACAACAGCAGCTGAGGTACCACCAGAGAGAAGGATGAGAAATTATTAGCCACAGATTCCATGGGTTGGCAGAAGAGATGGTTACCCTGAAACAAAGCAAGCCAAAGACTCCTGGATAAACAAATTGAGTCTATAATCTGTCTGAGTTTAAAGACAAAAGATACCAAGCAAGTTTAGTCCTGGTCTGGAAGAACAGGAAGACAACAGGCAGAAGGAAGAGTGGATGGCAAAATGGTAAGAGCATACATTAAAACTGGCACATTTTGCTAGAGAACATCAAAATGCATGAAAAGCAAAATCTAGAAGAGGAGTATAAGGGTGTATATACGAAATACTGACAGCAGTATCAAAATATGCTGGGGTGGTGAGTGAGAATCAATTCCCATTCAAGGACACTTAAGAAGAAATAACTATTTCCTTAAAAGAAACAAGAGCAAACCCAGAGAATAGGGTATATTCATACAGTATGGCAAAGGGAGGCAGAAGAAAACATCCAGGATAAGGAGTGTTAGAGGACAGTTTGGTTATGAAAGAAGTACACTGCTGCCTTGGGATTATGACAGATTTTCATGGACAGCTAGCCACACATATCAAGGCAGGAGAAACGTGCGCGCAAATTTTTTAAAGAAGGAATAATTGCTTAACAATAACCTGGGGCAATGACAAAGCAGGGGACATGTTATTGCTGACAACAGATAACTGCTCCTTCAAAAGGCATCTTGGAAACCAACTCATCATGACAATGAAATAAATTATTTGGTTTGGTATTATATTGCAGATAAATAATTTTCAAAAGTAAAAGCTGACACACAATTAGGAAAGACCTCAAAATAATAATGGTTGTATTTTCATTTGAGCAGCTATTTGTTTATCACTTCAGTACACTGCAGTTCAAACTCTCAGTCTTGCATTTAGTTCTGCCCCTTCCCACTGAAAGTGTATCCAATGCTGAGAATATTTACTCCCTCAGAAAAACTTGTCCTTCATACATATGTCCCAGTTCCAAAGAGCAGAGGAACATGGCCCGGATGTGATCTGAGTTATTAATATGAACCCAAGCACTTACAGGCACCTATATAATAAAGACTTAATACAGAAAGATCCTTGAAACATCTGTTCCACATACCACCATATCACAAGTCCCAACAAAAATAACATCTTCATTAAAAAAGTAAAATCCATTTCCCTAATGCCTGCACATGCCTGTGGCTGGTGAATATAAATGCAGCCACTTGGCCAGAGGGAAAAGACTCCCAGATGCTTTTTATGGCTTTGCACATTGCAGACAAACTGCTGCTTCTGTCAAGTTGCAGAGCAGCACCAGCCTTATGCACCAGCATCCCTGGCTGCCCTGTGAACAAGGAATGGGTCTGGTCCAGCCAGGAGGTAGCAAATGTTTAGTAACCCCTTGATTAAAAGTGCACACACATAGATGTGCAGAGTGAAGGGACAAAAAAGAAAAAGAATCTTCTTCCCCCCAGTAATCCCATGCCTGAAAGCTGTGGCACTCTCCTTCTTACTCTTCCTACCCATTTTGAATCTCAGCTCAGGGTTGTCTTGACCAGCTGAAGGAGGTAATGAGAGAAATGTGTTTTCATGATAGTTCTATGAATACTTTCCTTCTCACAGATACAAAAATAATCTCTTCCCTTTCTATGGGCCAAACAAATGTAAAGTGTTCAATCACACCAAAAACTACTTTCTCTTCAACTGACAAAATCTCCTGGGCTTGGCACAGTTGCACAAAAAGGTCCTCCTTCCGGTTTTCGTCTTCAGCCAGGTATCATAATGAAGAGGACATGGAAAATATCTGAGCTAGAATAAGAGATGAGGAAACATATAGACTATTAGCTGGATACAGCTGCAGCTTTATTTAGCCTTTAGCATTGTGAATATTTTCACATTAATATCAGATATCCCTAAAGAGGCCTGCAGCATATATTTCAAAGGCCTTATTGATCCCAGACAAGGAGAATATTCTCATTCCTTTCCTGTGGCATGCACACAAAAGTTAAGCCGATCCTCCACCCACTCACTCAGCCTCCTTGGAGCATTGCATCATCGTGGCATTATTACATCCAGGATCAAGGTGTGGCCATTGTATCTTCAAACTGCCCAACACTGATCCACTGATCCAACACTGATCAGGCACAGGCCTGATCCACTCATGTCAGATAGGCTGCACAGGGGCTTAGCTACAATCAAATAGACCAGACCAGCAGCTATTCACATGAGTATTCCCTTCATTTCAGCTACATTCATCACTCAGGGAAAAGAAAGCTCACACCCAAATAAGACTAGACCCCGGAAAAGTCATCATTTGGTTTTATAAGCTATTCACATGTTCTGTTTTGCAGTACCTGTAGACATGGACATGTGTGCTTTGGGCTTTGCAATGGACACAATGATCCATTCTGACCAGACACATAATTTCCATATTGGTAACTGCAAGCAATGCCAAAGTAACCCTGGTCTCCCAGAAATAAATAGATGGCCCACACAAGAACGTGCTTATTGGGCACAAAGGAGAGTAATGCTCAGAGATATTCTCTGCAGCTGATTGACCTGAACTGTAAATATAGTGGCAAACCAGATTTCTGCAAACCTCAGGATGGGATAGGCACTGCATCACCTGCAGCTGCTATTATGCAACTCAGACTGCTTCTCAGAACAAATTAACATACCTGCTCTCAACTTTTCAAACAACTGAAGGAAATAGAGTTGCCCAAGCAGCCCTGGGGACCCTTGAGCAAGGTAAGCTTTCCTCCAATAATGCTCACACTATAACAAACACCCCAATTGCTTTCTCCTTTGTTGACTACTGCAGACTTTCGATAGGCTCCCGGGTTTATTAGTCCAATCCATCCTCAGCTGTAGTGGGCTTAATCCAGTCACAGAGAGAGCACAGGTAATGACCCCTCTATTAAGACATTTACTAGGGCAAATGTCTCATTTTCGGTCCTTTGTAATATAGCCACATTTCAAGTGTCTGAACTCAGTGCCTGCCTTAATGTTTTTTTAAGACTCCAGGGGACCAGAACAATTTTTTGCTGCTGTTGCTTTGAGAACAAGGTTAAAGGAGAACAGACAGTTCTTCCGAATGCTATATTTTTGGCAGAATTCTGAACAGCCTCACTGGCATTCAGAGGAATCTGATATTCAAATGAACCTAGTGCAGGGGCTTAAAAACCTTGCTTGTTGACTCCAAGAAAAACCTGATTCCTTTATAGAAAAATAACAAACACACCATGCAAGATCACTTAAACAAGGATTGGTGAAAGAACACAAGTCTATAATGCCCAGACCCCCAGGTGAGGTATGAAGCCACACCACCTCTCAGGCATCTTCTGACAGAGTGCTGCACTTTGTTAATCTCACTCCAGTAGTGCTATGTTGCATCCATCTGCTGCCCTGCAATAGTTTAGCAAGCCCAAAACAAGAGTCAAAGAAACAGAACTGCATCCTCAATCATATTCCAGTTCATAGTCCGGTGTAACTCACGAGTGAATCCAGGTTTGTGTTAAGACAGTGCACTTCTCATTGGAACTTGAATGAGCTGCTGTTCCAGTCTGCTGTCTGCCACCCTGGCAGGACCTTCTGACAGACCAGCTGTGATAAATAGCAGAGAAGGTGGGGAAGTGATAACATCTTGAATTGCCGTAGGTTGAATTGCACATCAACATGAGCTGGAGTAGTCACAAAAGCTTGCAAATGTAATTCAAAACACATGGTATGCTCTCCCGGGCTTGTTTACACCACAAAGTGTGTTTAAACTGAGATACTGTCAACTTCGAAGAAAAATACATTTTCCCTCAATTTTTGGATAGGCTCTCTTATTTCAAAATAGGCTTAGTCTGAAATAGTTTAAATCCATGCCAACTGGAGTTAAGCTAACTCAAAAAGAAGACAATCAATCAGTGGAATTAGTGTGTCTGCCGAGAGAATGCATCACTGTTAATAGATCCCTATATAGATAAGTCTGGAGGAATTTCTCAAAACACATATCAAAAACACCTATGAAAGTAGCACCAGATGAACATATGACCAAAAGGAAAGAGAAGTAGGGAGAAAATCCAAGTCATAAAAAAAAAAAAGAAATTATAATGTTCACTAATTTAGCCATTAATTTCTGTAAATGCACTGCTTCACATACATTTCTGAATAGTCAAGAGCAATATCTGGAAAAAAAAAATGTTGTTTTCTTTTTTCACAGATCCTGCCTCTGGAACCTGTTTTTTCTTTACAGTCTGGATTTCAGCTTCTCCCTGAAGGTAAATGAGTGTCATACCATAAAGCTGACAAGGAACCATCTGCATGTCTATGTATTAAAAACTCAGTCCTCTTCCCATAAAACTCCCAATGACTGTTTTAGCAGTATAGCAACTAATTCCCAATAGCCTGTGGAAGTTTGCCATTGGGTTTGAAATTTCCTGCCAGGCTTGTTTCTGCCAGTTTGTCACAGTATTTGTGCAGCTTTATCATTATGATCTCACCATCAGGAGTCTGAAGCATGGTAAAATGTATTTACACAGAAACAGACTTTACCTTGTTTCCTCAAAAATACACAATATTATATCAGAATAGTTCAATTTGCCCACAAGAAAATTATTAAATCCTCCATCATGAATGATTCTGTGTATTCCTTTATAATAATCATAAATTAATCCTCTATATTTTTCATTCATAGTTTTTAAAGAACTGCATTAGCATCCTAGTCAACTAGGATCTCAGTTCTGATCTCTTCAGTTGTTTAATCAAAAAGTAAATCTTCACCCTTCTTATATATTAGGTTATAGATTCAAAATGAAAGTAGAAAGTCTGCCCCGCCTTTAAATGCAATTTAAGTTTCTCAACTCATTAGTTTTCATTTTAATTGAAGTACCATTGCTCCTTGGGTTGCTTAAAAATAGCAGTGAAACGTCCATCTTCTTAAACCACTTGTTCAGTTTCTGCCCATCTGGACTCTGTTCTCATTATCAGAGACGTGTCAACAGAGCTTCCTCAGTGCAAGTCTGAGGAGAAAGGAGAAAAACTCTGCCATCTTTACATACCGAGACAACCTGAAACCCCTGAGAGGCAAGTTGTGGCCTTCTTGGTGTGACACTTTCAGAGGTTTCTGCCTCCAACAGTCCACTGCACCACTGTGCTAGTAGTACCACACAGCAGAAAGTGTGACACTCTCCAAGACTTCTCTGCTCACACCTCAGCATCTCAGATTAAGTGGCTAGAGGAAGCAAAGTCTGCATGCAGGATGTGTTACTCTTTTCTTGCTGCCTCTTTGGTTTGGAGCGGCAAAGGAGAACATGAGGCAGGATCAGCACTGAACAACTGCCGAGGACTGCAACACCTCCCACATGGATAGAAGCAATGGACCCAAGCCTTCAAGAAACAAGGTGTGCAAGATGGAAAAGGAGCACCTGAGGCAACACAGCTCTCAGAACAAAGCATAGTGTGAAATGAGTCTCAGAAGGGGACTCACTTCTCCAGTTTGTTCAGCTGAACTCAGCTGCCCCAAATGAGCCAGGGTGAAGTCAAGACCGTTAACACTGCTTTCTAATGGGAGAGCACGTGACAGATATCAGACCTTAACAAGGGAAAACCATGGCTGAGAGATGCTTCCTGTTACCCTGCCACACACACACCAAATGCTGTACAGATATTATACAAGCAGCTTCCCTTCTGTCGGATTTGCTTGCACCTGTTATAATCTAATTAGGAGGAAATTGGACTTCCTTTGCTAACATCATAAATAGAGGCAACATAAACATATAAATCTTTCTCTTAAATTCCTTTTTCTTCTTTTGAAATGCCAGAAGACTGCCCTGTGAACCCAATGTGCAATTCTCTCTTGCACAGCATGTTGAATAATGGATCAAGCTTATATCTACCACAGATGAAAATCATGCTTTTCTGAAATCTATTCACTGCTTCACAGACCCCAAATCCTCTAGGTGCTATATATTTCAGCCGTCATAAATCCATGTAATGTTCCTGCACATGACACTATTCATTTAGACCACCAATTTAGTTAAATTGACAGATATGAAAAAAACCACATGTAACCAAACAACTCCCCAGTGATCACACAGCTGCTGATACTGAAGGGACTGTGTGCTTTATTCAACGATAGTCAGGCACTTCCATCCACATTTGCCACCTGCTGTCAACATAATGTCAGGTGGAGCTGAGCAGTTCTCACTAAGCTTAGTTCTATTCAAGCTGATCTCCTGAAGGCTTTTGCAAGGAAATTAAGTACAGTAGGTGGGATCCAGCACCCACTTTCCCTGTGGCTTGTAAGAATTTCCCCATTGGTTCAATCAGGGCCCAAAGACCAGCTCTTAAAGATGAGGAAAACTAGCATCTGGTCCTCATTTCACTTTCTTTGCAAAATGCCCTTGCGTGCATCTAGAATAATTACGTGAAAAACAGATAGCACCCTGAACAAAGAGCATTTATTACCCTTATCCTTGAAGTCTAGATCCTACCACTCACACTACAATTCAACAGTGCTTACTCTCTACAGAGTCCTGGGCATTCTCAAAGTAGTTTGGGGACCTTCTCAAACTCAGCCAGACAAGGGATAGCAAATCAGGCTATTAGGCCCCTATTCAGCAGTGTCTTTAAGCAAATCCTTATGAGCCCTTAATGTAAGTAGCCAAGAGCTTTGATGATTCAGGTCTTCAAACAGCAAGGAAGCCACATCTCAAATTGGCACTATGTATTTCTAAAATGAGCATATGGCTTTTAATGTTTTCTGAAAGGCTTTTGTTTTACAACAGCATCAATTTATTGTGTAGTATCCAGTTTTCCACAATTTTTAGCATAATGAAAGTCACCAGGAAAAACTAAGTTTGCTTTTCTATAGAATGAGCAAAATGTGCTCAAATTATATTTCTCTTTGGCATACAACAAAGAACAACCAGAGGATGCGCTTTCTTCACACAGAATTCATCATTGTCTCAATATGAAATGGGAGAAATGCATGTTTTTCCATTCAAATCATTATAAATCAGCTTTCATCGTGAACTTTCTGCATAAAATTAGCCTGCCCAACCATGTAAACAAATAAATGAATCAACGTAACATTGTTTTTATATGGCATATTGTCATCGTTCATAAGTAATTTAATTCTCTATGTGTTCTGCAGTTTGATAGACAAGTTGTGCATGGGAAAAAAACCAACATTCTTAAGACTTTGGCACCTACAGCAAAGCTATTAAATTCATATTAATGCATCAAAATAAGTAATCAGCAACTCTGAAAATCAGGTCATTCATTTTTGTGCCTAAATATAGATCTAGATGATTAACTTTAGGCATTCACAGTTGAAAAATGTTCATCCAAATGTGTCATCAGGGAGGGTTGAATAGATTTCTAGAAGAAACACTTGAGAGAAAAATTCTAAACGATAACAATTTAGATGATAAACAGTATTATAATTTATTATTCATATAGTTCTATTGGTGTGCCTGGCATTCTAAAGGCAAGAGAAGAAATACAGCTAAATATGCTATTCTAAATACACTTTAAAGGCTAGAACTAATATAAAGATTTAGAACACAATTACTGGTGTTCAGCTGATTGTAGTATTTTTCAAAGGAAAGGATTTAAACAGAGGTTTTTCTCCTCTACCCTGGGAAAATAAAAGGTAAGATAATACTTGTGAACTTAAACTTCATAAAACAAAATCTTCCAGCTTTGACCTATATGCATAAAGATATTTAGATGCTTAATTTTTATGTCAACATACAGCTTCCCACTGATATCAAGGGATAAACAATGGGAAACAGGGATGGGATTCATCTCTAAAATAAGTAGACAGCAAAGTAATTCCAAGAAGTGACAGACATGACACTAAGGTAAGTATCTTGGAAAGATTTATTATATGGCTCTCCTTCTCTTAATTAGAGAGGAAGAAAGACAACTAGTTTCAACTGGACATCTGACATTCAGAGGTGAAATAAATCCTTTTATTGGTGCCTACATCAAAGTTGGTTTTCTTTTACAAAGATTTATTTCTTTTTGATTGAAGCACACAAAAATCCCAGCACTGGTAGATGCTGTGATTTAGGAATATTCAGCACCCAAAAATCCCATGGTTTTGTAAAAAAATTCGTGACCTCTCATGATCAAGAATAAAGTATTTTAGCAGAAACTTTAAAAGTGTCAACAATTTTTTTCAAAGGGAGTAGTCACAGTCTTGACAAAGTGAAATGCAAGTGTTCACTTGAACAGAGGGGAACAGGTACGAGCTCCAAGAAAAGATGTGCTCCTTTTTAAAGATGTATTAAACAATTCATATATTCCTGCTAAATCTCACTCCTGACAGGCTGTGTAGTAAGCAGATAGTGACCCTTTGAGTTTCGTTCTGTGCCAGCCTCTGGCATCCCAGCCAGTGAGCACAACTGATTGCTCTTCCTAAGGATCTAACAGCACTAATGAAGAGGTACTGGACATGTTTAAATGCAAAAGAAAACACCTTATAACAGGGGCATTCACAGAAATAACTTAATAATAACTACACATTTTGCAAAGAGGAAGATGAATGTTGTTTTACAGGGTCTTTTCATCAGTAAAACACTCATTTCTATCCCTCTAGCGAAATGTGTCATCATGTGTTACAGAGAACTCATTCCTTTTGTGTCTAGGGACAAAAGAGTTGCAATGTAAAAATTTCCCATGAAGACAGTAATGAGGCCAGAACCTGGAAAGCACTTTAAATGTGCACACCTGGTTTACAGGGAAGAAGAAATGTTTACAGATTCAAGTCCATCCATGCTACCACTCCCTGACATGACAAGGGCAGCAAACCACCTCTTAAGTCTACCTTCAGCAGTGACACTTGATTTCTTGTGGAGTGTTGCAGTGTTGGAAAGTATATATTTTCAGTCAGTACATATGGCAAAGCTGAGGCACAATAATCTGTAAACTATCAATGATGTAGCCATCAAATCCTTTCATAAAGGGTGGAAGCAAGAGCTGGTTCAGAGAAGGTCAAGTCTGTCTGTCTGTATAAAACAGGTTAGATGGATCAACTCTCTCTCCCCCCACTGGCAGCAGAGTCTAGAGGCAAGCAATCTAATTATGGGCTGGACACCTAATTTTTAGACAGTAATACTTGGGTAACACCAATGCAGGCAATAGCCTACAGCATCTTTAAGTTTAAGATTAGGGTATGTTAAGGGTATGTTTTGCTGAAACAAAAATAATTCTTATAACTTGTTTCCCAAAACACGGAAAGCAATAGAAACACAAGCAAACCTCAAGCAGCAGTAGAGCAAACCAATATATGAGAAGCACACACTTATCACACCACCACAAAACATCATGTAAAGGCCGGCTACCCTCACAGCACAGCTATGGTAACCATGCATGAGCTGGTTACCAAATCTGAAAAGCACAAGCCGTCAGTGCTTTCCTGACAACTCTCAACTTCTGCAGGACTCCTCCTATGCCAGCAGCACCTGTCTTTGTACAGTGCATTTCCCACCAGCAGGTCATACAGCACTACAGTTGGGAGGGTGCAATGGATACAATGCCAGCTCCTGATCACCCCTGTCACCAGCTAAATTGACTACTTTTCCCCTGCTCCCAAGCAGTCTACGATAAGGAACTCCTACTGGGAGTTGCCATTTAGATAGAAGGCATCAATGACCCACTTTCTCCAACTGACACCTCTGGCAAAGGTCCCACTCTTCCTTCCATTGTCTTGCACATCTTTAACGAGAATTACTAAACTCACATCCTCAGAGTCCTCCCCACTCAGGCCCTCCTTGCAGCAGGGTGAAATAGCAATAATGAGACTGAATAAATCTGATGCAGTGAATATCACTGTTCTTAGGACTGGTCTAGAGCAAACACAAAAAATAGTTTTGCATCTGTAATCTCCATAAATCTCATTATTTGGGTCCAGCTAATCTAGGCCTAGGACAAGTATTTTGTGTCAAATTAGGCAAACCATCCTCTCTGAGATAAAATCAATCTGATAAACAACTGATTTTACAAATAGAAAGCAATGCTGGAAAACTGTAATATTTTTACAGTAACACTATTACAGAGAGAATAGAGATTTATTTAATTATTCCATATGTTTTAAACTATTTTTACTAGCTTTTCTCACTTTCATGGACTAGAGAATTTTGACCACTTACAAAGGCAAATATTCCTCTTTAACCTAGTCAGTGTTGAGGGAAAAACAGAATAAGGAGGATGCTTTCAGTTTATGGGTACATCTGGTGATGCTGCAGCTCATAAGCCAAATTGATATTATTTCATTGAGTGTCATCTACCACCAGTTAAATACAATCCTCACTGTTACCATGTTAAAGAGCTTGAAATGGGGCATATTTGAATCAGGGTTTTAAATTTTGCCCTTCCTGTCTTTCCAGACATTTAAAAAGGAAATTGTAATTTACAACCATAATGGGTTATTCTGCTGCCAAGCCACTAGATGAAAAAAAAAGAAGTCTTCATATCCACAAGGCCTTCACATAGTTAAGAGCATGTAACCTCAGTGACCTGCAACATCAAATGAGAAAACACAAGTTCAGTCTCTCAGCTTTTAGCTTTATGCACTTTGAATCCACAATTAACTCAATTCTGAGCATCTGGTCTTTTTAACCCCTTACATTCAAAGGTCATTTGATCTTTTAGCAGTCAAGGTTTACTGACATGACAAACATCGTTTCATACTTATTAAAAATGAAGACCAGTTAGTGACATGTAAAATTGCCAGGGTTATATGTTTTTCCGATCCTTCCTGTTATTTATGATTACATTGAAATGCAAAAAATTTTTAAAATTTAAAAATTTAATTCTGTCCAATATCATGACACCTCTTCTAGCAAACATGCAATATGGTGCAGGACAGAGTTTACACACTGATCAGAGTTACCAATTTACAAGTAGCTCCAGAGGTCTTTTGTCTTTCTTTCAAGCATCTGTCATGGAGGTTAGCTTGGAGTGTGACTAGGTTTGGTTTGAGCCATTGCTGCTCTTCTAAATCCATTAGGTTCTGACACTGATGAAAGTAGGTCTCTGCTGCCACCGAAGGCAATAGCAGAATCCTGAGGTCTGTACTACAAATAATTGGCTGAGAGATAGTCATGATTCTACATTTTATTCTAATATTCACCAATATCAGGTGTAGTGCAACTGCTTGTATCTCTGCTCAAGATGAATGCAAAAACCCACCCAGCTTTGTCCCTGATTTTTCAAATACGAAGATTTTTAAACAGTCTGGGGATCTTAGTGTTAAAGACTCATTTGAGACATATCCTTAATTCTCCCATAGTATGAAAATATTTCAGTGACTGCTTCAAACACTAAATAAGTCAATCTGAACATGCATTCATCTTGCTCAGAAATGAACTCTTCAGTTTATACTATACAGCTGGTAACTATAAAAGATCCATTACTCTTACAAATATTTAGGCTTTGTTAAACTAACTCATTGAAGTCTATCTGACTGTTAGGCATAGAACTTAAAGCACTTGAGTTCAGCACCTTATTTAGAAGGCTGTGAAAGAGATGTGGAAAAAAGAATCAATTTCACTTAATTTGAGACAACTCACTGAGGTAATAAGGTAATAAATAGGGAATTCAATAATCTTAAATTATTTTATGCAATGGATAAAGCAAAGACAGTATCTCCAGAGAACAATTCTTGTTAAATCACTCTTAACTGGCATTGTCACACCCCCAGCCCAATACTTCAGTGCAGGATTCATAAATAATACCAGAATCAAGACATCTTTTTCAGCTGCTTCTAGATTACCATTCATACCACAATTAGCATATCAAGGTAGGAAGAAATGCATTAATATTTATTATCTCTATTTCTACATGGAAGTTTAAATGAAGAATTTGCAAGAATATGAAGGGCAGACCTACAAATATTATTTATATGTTTAAGCAAAACCTTTGAGCTAAAATTCTGATGGTACAGTAATGACTTTGAAGGAGTGAAAAAGCTGTGTCTATGAGCATGTTATTTCTGTGAGATATCACTGAAATAATGGCAACAATTACTCTAATTGGCTGTACTGACAATGAGTGCAATTCATGGAGCCCTTGAAAACAGGCAGCTAGGAAACAAGAGGAAGAGCACATCTGAAGGCAGCTGATATATGGCAGTGCACATAAGCCAGGCAATGTTTCGGCACAATGAGGGCACATGAACTCCCAGGCCTTTCTCCTTTTCACCCTTCAAACCTTCAGTGGCAAAACTTCCAACCACTGTCCAGCAGCTCCTATTTAGTGTCAAGCTTTCTTTCCCCCTTGCCAGACACTGCCCAGAGAACAATAGTGAAGGCTCTACCAGTGTCCATCCAGCCATCAGCAACCATCAGATTTTCCATTGAGAGGTTTAGGGTAGAAACCATTTTGTCTCCATTTTTCCCCCCTAGATCTCAGACAGCCATGGATAACCATACATACTGTCTCAATATCATGTGGCCCTTCTCAGCCACTCCTGCATCTTAGAAAAGACTGGGAAATCTGGTGTACTACTGTGAGACTCCATTCATTTTCTTGAATAAAGAGAGGAACACCTATAATCCAGGGGGTTTAGAGATGTGCCCACCTTTCTTAGGTATCCACATTTCTCCACTGATTAGAAAGGTGTCCCCTGCAGGGGACAGGATTATCCCTTCCTCCCAGGTATAGGCAGCAAAAACATAGACACATTTGCACCCAGAATAGGTAAATATCATGTTAATAGTAAATACCACCTCTAAACACTACATAGGGGTACAATAATGTTTTATTACATCATTTATTATTGTCCCATCACAGAAAATCCCCAGCTGATTACTGCATTTTGCCTAATAACCTGTCAATGGACTAAAAATAATGCTATGTATTCATCACATCAGAGCAGCTGGTCCACCTCAGACCAAGCAGCATCTGTTTTGGTTTCAATAGTGGAGAGAGGATGAGAAAAGGGAGCTTTTCAGGAAAGAGAAAGAAGGGGAGGATAGGGAACATAGACAGGAAAAACAGAACAAGGAGGGGGAGGTGAGAAAGAACATCACTGAAAGCAACTTTTACTGCAGTTTAAGATTAATGACTGCTCATCCACAAGCACTCTACGATCTGAAGTAAGTGGAAGAAACTGGAGCTGATACTCAATAGCCAGTGTAGCCCTTTGCAGACATAAAAAGCAGTACGCTGATGTTCCCACTCAGACATATAAAACCAATGTGATGTATGTAGCTTTTAAGTGTTGGTGCGGCATAAAAGTTTTATTGCTGCTTTGGTTTGAAGAAAGCTTCAAACCTCAGTTTAGGAATTGCAAGCCCCTGTAAAAATGGTTATGAAAGGCATTTTTCCTAATCACGTTAGCAAACCCTTCTCTCCATTTTCCCTCTCATTAAAAAGCTTAAATATTTTACAGCTATAGTGTGTGGGCTTATGTCCAGATTACCCTTCATTAAATGACTTTTACAGTAACTGGATACAAGCCTTTTCTATTATTACACAGCAGCTAATTATGTCTCCTTTGTTTTCATTTCATCGTTTTAAACAAAGCTTTTAGGGACCCAGCTACTCTGTGAGAGGTGTTGCCAAGCTGAACACATTTCCAGCAAATCCCAGCTGGGCTGCATTCATTTCATCTGATGATCTTTACAACATGAAGTAGCTTTTTGGAAAAGAGTAAAAAAGAAAAAGAAAAAATAAGAGGTAGCAGGAAGGAAGAAGAAAAATAGCAACATCTAACCTATAGTGCTCTTATACTGCTTTAGTGCAAAGACAACTTCTCACTGGGGAAAAATCCGTCAGGATGTTAGGGAAGAATGAAATATGATGTACAGAGATTCTAAACATCATAGCTAAGCTATGTGAATGATCAGTTCTATCAGGCATTTTCTGAATTCTGACAGCATTGCTGTTTTCAGATTACCGCAGCAATGTTTCCAAAGTGTATTATTATATTCACGGCAAGAAAAGAAGGGGAGGAAGCCTGAAAATTACTTCCCTTCTGGCAATGAATTGTCATTTATGTCCCACATTGAGCCAGCTCCTCTCATTGCCTTGGAAGCCAAGGGAACCAACAAAAAGATATGATTTCCCCAGAGCTGGGGAGCCAAGGGAAATGATCAGGCATCTGAAGACTCCCCAGGGTGCAAAGAGCAATAGCAAAAGGCTTTGCTAAAGAGAAATAACTTTTAGTATCTGTGCAAATAAAATCCACATTTAGATTTTATTTTAATTGTGCATTCTCGTCCATGATACAGTGAATAACCAAAGTAATCATATCAGAAATTACAACAAGATTTGTTATGTGTGTTTTCATGTACAAGGCAGTGTATTGTGCCTTGAGAACAATGTATATGATGGTTGGCCCTTGCTCCAGAGAGCCTGAAAGGCCCACAAATACAAGTCTTCTTTTCTCCTCCTTTTCTCATGGACATTTCATAACACTGCTTTAACTCTTTTTTTTCCTTCCATCCTTTTAAGCCTTCCTTGACGAGGTAGTTTTCTAGCCCTTCTTGAGCACATGGCACTCAACTAGCTCTCAGGGGGAAGTCTTGCATCTTCCTGCTATCAACATTTTTGGGCTTGTGAGTCCCACCCTCTACTTGCTATATTTGTTGTTTTGGTTACATGGAAAACTTTCTAGGATTTAGTGGGTATAAAATCCCAAAAGACAGTAAATTTGAAGATCTTCTATTGCTATGAGTCTAGAAGTTTATAGGATTCTTAAGGGACAGTTAACCTTTCTAAAAGATTTCAAAAAGACACATCACTGTAAGGAATTCAGTAGGAAACTGAAAAGACTGAATACTTGACCTTATCTCTACAGAGTAGAGTAGATGGTTCACAAAATATGTGATGCTTTTTGGTGCCTTACAGTGCCACTATGTATTCTCACTGCATACCAACAGGGAACCAATCCTTCTTTGCCTCCTGAACATTTTCTCATGTAGACAGGGGAAGAAATGAGCTGCCAAAGACAGTAGATATGACAGCCCTTCTTCAGCCTTCATATCTTGTAGAGATGGTGTGCATGGATGGTTTTGTTCATGCTTTCCCATCCCATTTCTAGGTCTTTCTTTGGCTAAATAGGAGGCAGGTTAACCACTCTTTCCAAAAATCAGCTCTAGCTGCCTAAACAGTCCACTGTTGCCCTTCATCCCAAATATTGCCAGAGCAACATGACCAGTACACTCATAAGATCAGTATAAAGGCCAGTAAATAGAAAGTATGCACTCCAGCAAAGTGCTTCTCTCCACCCACTTCACCCACTCTTCTTATCAACACCAAACTTCATGGACTGTTTCATAAAGACCCGTGAGGTGAGAAGGCACCTTTATCTCCCACTGACAGAAGGCAGGAAGCAACTTCCTATTCTATTAATCCACAGACCTCCAACCCCATTTGCCTTATACAAGAGCAAAAAGTAAAGCGCAAGCTCCCTCCCCTTGTTTCAGATGCAGGAAATGAAATAGGAAAATTTAAAATGTCTTAGTAAAAATCTAGCTCTGCAAGATCCTCAACCAGGTTCAACCTTTTCAAATCATGCTTATTTTTCAGAGATATTTGTTCATGGAATAGACAAATATGGAAAACAACCCATCTGCCCATGTAGGTGTGGCCTTCATTTTCTTCTAAAGTAACCCTGACACTTCTCTCCTTTTTCAGCCCAAAAGGAGAGGGCTAATCACATAAGGGGACCCCAAAAAGCCTGTCTCCTTGTCGCTGTTCCATTGCACTGGCTTTGGCAGAAACACAGCAGGGGTCCGATGCAGCTGTTGGAGAGCCTGCCCTGCCTGCCCAGCTTTGCCTCTGCTTCTGCTATTTTGCTACTATATATGGAGGATAAATACCAAAAAGAAAAGCCTGTCAGGCAGACCATTTCCCATTATTTGGAAATTAGCAAGCTTTATATTGTTTCTAAAACTAATTGTTCCATTACCACAACACTGCAATGTTGTATGTATCCACAAGAAATCATCACACAAATGTATTTCTTTCTTTAATATACTGGGTACTCATTTTTTTCTCCTGTGAATAGTGTTCCTCCCTTTTTTTCTGAGACTCCATTCAAGAGAAATATAATAAAAACTCAGGTACAAACAGACTGTTGGCAATTATTTTCTTGTGCCCTTCAGTATCAGCAGAACAATTTGTTCTCCTTAATTTCAAAAGAGAATAACAATTAATTTAGCTAATGAGAATTATATGGAAAGAAAAAAACAAAACAAAAACAAGTACTTCAAACGGTTTCTAACCTATGAAAAAAAAATCTTATTTTGGTCCTGATGCTAAAAAAAAAATAGTCTTTGCATAAATAGTCTTACTGAAGCTTTATCCTTTAAAACTTATTCCCAGGATTGTGGATTTGGCAAATGCAGGCTTTAAATTGTTGTTGTATTGATAAACTGATTTGCTTGCAAAGTCCTTTTTTAAGAGAGGATATTATTACCAAGCTGAAAGCTAAGACATAAGCCCAGGATGCTACCCAGGAGCAAATGGGGCAAATGTTTGTATTTTTTGACAACAGCACACAGACTCAGACTTTTTGACTGTCACTTTACTAAGGAGAAGAAGAAGAAAAAAGAAGTGCATTCGCTGGTTCAAACATCCCCCTTAGCAGGAAAAGGCCTGCAGGGAAAAGAAAACATATAAAAATGCACTGAAGCAAAGTAATGCTCCTTGAAGCTGGCTGTGCCCCTAAACTATGCTCCTGAGATTATATCCCGAGGCGGCAGGGGGCATGGTTACGAGCAATTCTCCCCGGCTCCAAAAGAATGAAAGCAAGTGTCAGCACTGCCATAAAATCAATGCATGGATGATTGCTCCCAGGATGACTGGAAGCAGCAGTGACATGAGTCTGGACACGGTGCTGGTGAGGAATCAGCCCTAATGGCTTTCCATCTGATCCCTGGCTGCAGGGGTCAGTTCAGCTGCACGGGGTTGAAAAGCGAGGTCACAGATCTGATGTGTCAGCGTGCAGCCAGCTCATGACACTTGTTGCGCTGTAAAGAGAAGATTGCCAAACACGATGGTGGAGCTCAGGATACAACACAAATCTGGCAGGCTTCCTTGTACCATTAATCCACTGTTCCTACGCCTTATAGAGCTCTATTTAGTGAGTTTTTCCTGGTTTTGAGGTCTGAATTACAGCTTGTTCATCAGTTAGATGCTGTTAAAATGGGACAGATTAACATGTACCATCATAATATAGGGGCACTTTTAACCTTTATATTACGGTAATTACCTTGTGTCTGATAATCTTTCCAGGATGTGCTAGCCTGGTCTAGAGAGCATGGACCAGAGTTTCACACCACTAATAACACCTCCCTCGTTACCTCCAAGGTGACTGTGTGCTTGCTCACAACATTTGAACTAGCGTAATTAAAACTGGTTTTCAAATTGACTGAGCCTTCAGCTAGCACAGCTTCTTTGCACAGGGGTACTTTCATCAGCTTACCATCAGGTTAGAGGAGCTAGCGCAGGCTTCAGTCCCATGAAGCATCCCCTGCTCACCAGTTGCCATCTGTCAGCTGAACCTTGACAATAGATTATAAACCCATTCCTGGCCCGCCCCTACTGTCCAATAAAATGCTGTTAAAAGCCCCACTCTCTCTCCTCTGACCAGCTTTTCAAGACCACACAGCATCCTGGGGTATGTCAAGCATAGCTGGGTCTTCTCAAGCCTGCTCTCAGAGGCAACAGAGCAGCTCCCCTCATTCCACCAACAAGCTTAGAACCTTCAGCTCTTTTCCTCTTCACTGCACTATGCAACAGGCCTAGAAATCAAGTTTTTGATGGATACCAGTCACTATTAAGAGTGAATGAGAGCTCTAAGCACAAGCACTTACATTCCCTACACTCCCCAAAGGACATCAGGAGGTGAAAGAAGGGAGACATATGCCCTTAAATCCCAAAATGGCAAAATAATTCCCTTTCTTCATTGTATTTGCCACTCCTCATGAAAGAGATGAGATTACAAGAACAGTATGACCATTAGTGCAAACACATTTCTGCACTCGGCAGCATAAGAAAGACAGGGAGAGACAGATATCTACACCAGATGTGTAAGCAGGAGACATGTTATGGGTGAGTAACAAGACTTCTAGCACTGCCATCTTTCTGTATTTTTCACTCCCCAGCTTCTTGCATGTTCATCTGGCCACTCAGAGCAATCACTGGTGGCAGTTCAATCTCAGGCAGCACCAGAAGCAACAGGAGCCCAAGCGGGAGTATCAGGGACGAGGGTAAGGCTGTTTGGTACAGACAGTTTGCACCATTTCTTCATCATACACACATGACAATCCTCAGCATCTGAAGCCACCTTTGATATCCTGGCCTGCTGCCTGAACAGCAGCAGGAGCCAGAGGGACTGCTGGAGAGGAGACAGGAACAGGCAGCAATAGGACAGTGGCAGCAGTTTCCAGCAAGAAGCACATCTGATGTGTGTGTGGGCTGAGCAGATCTCACATTTCAACCACAGCAGCCCGCAGCAGTGTAGTCCCCAGCTGCACAGAGAGCACCTACCACAGGATGCCACACAGGTACTGCAAAGCTACCTGCTGTCTAGAGCTGCACTCCATGGCTGCAATGGAGACTTTGGAATCTTCCTGTAAGTGCTCTGGGAAGTACCAATGTCAAACTAGAATACTCATGCTGGTACACCACAGATTATACTGAGGAAGGATCTATAGTGGGATCCTAACACGATACCAGTTAAAATCAACTGAGACTAGGGTTTTTTATTTAAACAGCAGTAAGCATGGCTTAGATCCTGGGAGCAGTGAAATAGTCACATCAGTTTTACTTACGTGAGTAAGTACCATGGGGTCAGAAGGTTCCATTTCCCATGCAAATCAGCAGCAATTTTTCCATTAATTTTATCTGCAATTTTTAAATAGCAGTACTTACAGACTGAAAACAGGATCTATCCCACTTAATGCTGTCTGAACCCAAGGTGTCTAGTCTGAGTTCACTGCTCCAGGCTAGCCTAACCAGTGGGAAGAGTTAAGCTCTTGCAATTGGGTGAGTCGTCTCTCATAAAGCAGGTGTTGAAGACATGGCCTTTAGTAATGCTCGCTCACAAATAGACATCATTTAAACTGCTGACTTCTAGAGGCAGATGGGAGGAATCCTATGCCATGTTTTTAAATAACTGGGCCTGAATTCTTTGAAAGTTACCCCTGTAGTATCAAGCCTTTCCGTTTTGACACTTTCCAAAAGGACAATCTAATATTAATGGTAAATAATTTATCTGGGGAATTAGGTTGAGGTGCTCAACATTTTTGAAATAAAAGAGAATTTTTTGAAATAAAAAAGCAGCCACATCTACACTATGTCCCACCTCAGTCCTACCCACATGGCTTCTCTCAGAGATCCTGCCAGCCTCTACCTTTGGCAAGCAAGTTGGCATACCACACTTCCTTGCTTGTGACAGTAGGGTACCTTAGGCACACCCAAGATTGCACTTACAGCATCACAGCTCCTCTTAGCAGCCAACCACCCACTGACCCCACTTCTGATATGGCATCCAGACATGACACATGAATGCTGAACAACAAATTGCTGTGATGCACCACCACCATTCCCTAAATGGACAGTAAGAAATAAAGGTCTGTTGGAGTGGTTTCTACCATCTCAGAGAATCCAAGAAGTCCCAAGCCGGCAGAAGCACGCTGCTGGGACAGTTAAAACCCCTTGGATGTTTCTTGCATGGTTTGTCCCAAAACCATGGTAACCTTTGTATGTTAATCCCCCTAGGTTGGTTGGTTTCAACATGATCCCTCGCTCCTCCCCTCCCTTCTCCCCATTGGATTGTTGTATCTTCCCACCTTCTCTCCAACCCTATTGGCCCAAAAGGCTATATCCCTGTGCCCCCGGCCTCCCGACTTCGTCTTTCGCCTCCGGACTTCTTCGAGAATAAAACCATCAGAATTCTATGTGATTGAGCCCTCTGACATTCGCTATCCCGAGGAAGCGTGAGCTGTCTGGCTCTCGGGTGTGTGTGTTTGTGCTTTCCAACAGCACGGGTGAGAAAAAAGTCTCCTTGCACAGTACCAGACTGTACTGGCTGAAGTGGTCCAATATCAGAGACCCGCTTGGAATGCTCAGGGATTTATTCCACCCCACCATTGCCCGAATGCAACAAAGGTCTTTTTTCAGGAATGCCAGAGACAGCATTCACCTTACTAAATCTACATCGAACCATCTACATCTGATCTACAGAAAACACCAACTGGAGCGTTTTCCCTTTCACAGACATGCAACAGCACCATAATGGGAGAGCTTTACCTCAGCTAACTCTAGGTGCCAAAGAACTAAGCATCTGATGTAAGCCAGTTGCTCCCTGGGCTTCCTCCTCCACAATCACTGTGGAGATACATTTCTTGGTGCTCACCGAAGGTCACTGACCCCATTTCACAGAATAACAGAATGTTTTGGGTTGCAAGAAACCTTAAAGACCATCTGGTTCCAACCTCCCTGCCATGGGCAGGAACACATTTTACTAGACCAGGCTGCTTAAAGTCCCATGCAGCCTGACCTTGAACACAGCCAAGGATGGAGCATCCACAGCTTCTCTGGGAAACCTGTGCCAATGCCTCACCACCTTTTGCCAGACACTGAAATGTTATAGTTTATGACTTAAACATTTTCAGGAAGAACTTTTGCATATTATAGAAAAACTGTATTACAAAAGCTGCAGAGAAGACCACTATGCCCTGAATGGGCCTTCTTACTGAGGCCCTGGACTGCTCCCTGATGGAGACAGGGTAAAGTGACCCTAAGAAAATAATACATTCACAGAGGGATCAGGCTTAGGACCTTCAGGGTGGAAACCACAGCCCCAGGGCTATCAGCTTCCAGGCCCACACAGACCCTGACGCCAAAGCGTGGCAGGGGGAGAGGTTTCCGGTGTGTGGTGAGAAAGCCTCTGGCCAGAGGCAGTGAACGCCCAGAGGAGCTCAGCTGCAGAGGCCCCTTCACCCAAGGAAAACTTTATCCACATGAAGGACAGCTGTGGGGGTGTCATGGACCATCAAGCCCCCCCCCCCAGCCCAAGCAGTCCCCAGACCCTGCACCGCAGATGATGCAACAGATCCACAGTGTTGCGAGGGACAGTATCAAAACCTAGCCCCCAGAGGAGACACGTGGGCATTCCCACCTGCCCAAAATGTACATTAATCCACTGGATTCTATACTCTTTGGCATGACAGTGCAGCAGAAGGGGACCCTCACCACCCAGACCACCAGATGGAGGGAAACAACAAGACGTCATTGGGATCCTTGGAAGGGTGATATGTTTCTATCTAACTCCTGTCACTCTCTGCCTGTCCCCCCCACCCCCCACGCACACACTTCTTTTTCTATTTCTTTCTTTCTTTTCCCTTTCTTTCTCTTTGCTTCTTTTACTATTAAATAAAATATATAAATTTTTTTACATCAACATCTAACCTCGTTTGGTTTTAATCATGTTTTTTGGGTGTATTTCAAACCTTTCTGGGTTTGATCCATTTTATTTGCAGAGACTTTGTTTCCTCTGCTCTTCTGTGTTTAAACCGGATCATAACACCCTCACAATAAAGAATGCCTTCTTAACAGCTATTCTAAACCTACCCTCTTTCCATTTGAAGCCATTCGCTCTTATCCTATCATTAAATGCCCTGATAAAAAGTCCCTCTCCAATGCATTTCCTTTACACAACTCCATCAGGACAGAATACACCACAAATTGAAAAAGTCTCTTGTTCTTCATTTCCTAAAGATGGCTAGCTTATGCTAGCTGACTTTTAGATTTTTTTGTGAACAGCTAAAGCTGGGTGAAATGAATCTCACCTGAAATTTGCAAAGCAGTTCAGCAAGATTTACTGGAAGACCAGAAACAAATATGACATTTATTACACTGTGTTCACTCATCTCCACATTAAAAAGACAAATTAATGTCCTCTCATGGTTACAGAAAGTAGAGACCTTAAATAGGAATATAAAATGTTACATGAATACTTAAGACTACTATGTTTCTGCCAATTTTACTTAGTCACTTTTCATAAGATGTAATACTCAGAAATTCTCACTCTGCTCCTTGGATATGCAGTTTCTTTTCATAGCCTTTCAGGAACAGGAGGCTTTTCCAAGCAAATGATTACTATAAAAAATTTAAAATAAAAATTTTTTAAAATAAAAAGTTATTGCTAGGATGCTAGATTTATTTTTAGAGGCAAACTAATGTACTTAAAAGAAATAATGCTTTTTACTGTGTTGGAGGGGAAATTCTGATGCAAGACCTTTCCAGGTCACAGTTTAAAGATCTGCAAGAGAAGGAAAAGTGACACAAGGCAGGACACAAACCAGCCTACCTGAATTTGCATTCTCTTCTTGTCACCTAACCCCTTACTCCTTAGAGAGAGAATCCATAGATCTGAGCCAGTCTGCAATGCTACCAGCCGAACTGCAGAAGCTGATCTCCAGCAGTATAAGAAAGATGAACAAAGCCACACTGAACCCAGTGCTACTGCCACTAGCCCAAAACAAATCAGCCATTTCAAAGGCAACGTAGGTCAAATTAGCTGTTTCAAAGATAACTTAGATATATCACTGGTACGTATTTGATGCCACCAAGCAATAAGAACACTGCTGGTGCTGCGTTAAAAATCTTATTCTTCACAGTTACCTTTCCAGGTGGAGCTCACTAGCCAGACTCTAGCCCCTGATTAATTAATCCAATTAATTCTTTAAAATTGTTGAATTACTTTTAGCTTTAACAAGTCTGAGGACTTTCAAAGGACATCGAGCTCCTGCTTTCACTCTATTTTTAATTAGATTAGAGGTAATTTTTGTATTCAAATGAAGAGTAACAGATGTAGAGCTGCGTGGTAATGCTGAATCAGAAAGTAATCTCCTAACAAACAGTTAGGCTTTTTAATGTTGATTGCTCAAATCAAATTACAATACATGTATTTCTAAATTTCATTGCCTCAGTCCTCTTCCCTTTCACTTGAATATAAATATTGATCATGGATACTAGATTACTTAACTTTTGATATTTTGGCTGATTTCAAAATCACTTAATGGAACTACTAAAATTCACACTTTAATGTGATGAGTAATATCTTCCTTATTTTTACATTGAATGTTCAGATAATGGTTGTAATTACGTGTTTGCACCTCAGCTATGATTTTATTTTTTCTTGGATCCAGTCCACTTCCAGGGTATTTAATTCCAAGCCAAGTTCTCTCCCCAGAAGCTTGCAACTGGAGTTTGGCACATTTTTGCCTGAAAAATACATATAAACAAAGGCATTTGAATCCTGCTGGGTATGCTTGTTGAGGCACCAGATATTTAAATGGCACTGAGAATAGACAGCACAATCTTCAGGAAGAAATGCATTCTCCTACTTTGCTTTCTGAGAGTAAAACATTTGTAGACAATACCATGAATACTCTCTGAAAAAGGGACTTTGATCAAATTCCATGCATTCCAGTTGCAAACATAAAAGTTAATTGAAGCAAATGGAATTGCATAGATGGGGATTGAGGAGCAACCGCAGTTTTGCTCCCAAGTCTCCTTAAATCTCTTACCAAGTTTCTCCTATTTATGGACTTGTTCCAAAGCTTGTTATAGCCAGTCAAAAGACTTCCACTTCCAGAGAAATTGAGAGAACTTAAATACATAGGTTTCCATCTGCAAAGCATGTAAGCACACACTTGACTTTAAGTAAGAAAGTAGCGCCACTGCAGTCGGCAGCATTACTGAGAAACTTCAAGACTGACTTGTATTTTTATGCCTGACTGAATCAGGTCATCATTTCTAATTATGATCCTGATTATGTTCTGAACTGAAGTCGGTGGGAATAAGAGCAGGAAAGTATGTCTCTGGAGGGTCACACCGACATAAGAATTAAATCAATACCAGCTCCATTCCAATGAAATCACTGGAGTTAACACCAGTACAGACTGAAAGTGTACAGTGGTAAATTAGATCCAGAGCTTGTTACATGGTTTTGACATATCTTTCAGTTTTATCAGAAATCCAAACACAAAACTTAGCACTCTGAAACATCAGTGGATTTTAGACACTCCCTGAAGGGCTCCAAGTACTGAAATCAATGAATGGATTGAAAAGGACTGACCTATAAATGTAGTTTTTCAGCTGTGACAAATGAAATCGTGATAATGGTCTTCATTTTGCTTAACTCTTTCTCACTTTTTCAAAACATCATGTGTAATAGACCATAGCAGAGTGGAAATTACTTTTAAAAATGTGGCAGGATTTCACAGAAAGCAACAATGATTTCTAGTTCCCTGAAAATCATGTCACATACCAAGAAATGCAAAAATACATGCTGCAAGAGACTGCAGTAAGGGGGGATAGGGGGCCAGGATGGGGATTACTGATGGGCTGCATCAACACTAACATACATAATTAGGTTGAATGTAATGAATTCATTATGATGGTGAGTATATAAGCCTTATCTAGCCATAAGAGTTCTCTTACCTGGATGGCCCCAGGGTCAGCATGGCTTTACAGAGGGAGGCTCACAAAACAATGGGGGCCTTCCAGGAACATAAGTGCTACCAGCTGAGTCACTAAGGACTTGCCTAACTCCTAAATTATCTAATATCCTAAAGCATTCAAAGCCTTGTAATAAACAACTACATCTGTGTACAAATGAACCTTCTTCAGGCATGGGCTTCACAGCTGAATGGCTGAAGTCAAGGTTTTTTGATCCCAAAGTACCCCTGCTGCTGAAATGACATTATTATAACATCTTTGTGGACATCCTCCTGAGGGACCTGTCCAAGACCATCTTTACTAAGACTCCAGAGGCATCTGTGGAATGAAGGAAATCTGATGTTTCTCAGAACAGAAATAAGCATGAAAATCCATCACACTAGATATTAGAAAGTGCACTCTGGATTGTTTAGTCCACCCAAAACATAAGGTGAGAAATACCTAACCACGTCTAGGCACTGGAGGCAAGATGCAGAGACGAGTGCACAACCATGGTTTTAGAGTGAAAGAATAGCAAACCTGGGGCATTGCCACAATGCCAGTCTCTGAGAAAAATAAGGCTGAATTTACAAGTTAACCAGGCACATCTTCAAAAGCATAAACTGGGATCCTTCATTATGAATTACCAGGCTACCTCACACAACTATCACTCTCCTTCCACAGTCCCTATCTCTTATTCTTTCAAAATAACTGGGCTGAGAAAGAAATCAGGAAATTATAATAAAATAAATAAAAACCTCGTAAAAGTCATTCTGATAATTTTCAAATGTATTCCATACACCTCTCCTTAACCCAGCATAATGAAGTTTCATTGCCATCTCTCCACAATATAAAAGGAATCACCAGACGTGAAGTAGCACAAGTAAAGTGGACAATTAGTGAAGAGCTGGCATGTTCTGAACCTCTATTCATTTATTGGCATGGATCTTTTTCCTTTTTTTTTTTTTTTTTT
>VZTX01022144.1:139658-188456 GCA_013400915.1 Pardalotus punctatus | reverse complement strand
GGCTGTGGGTGGATCTCTGCACCCCCGTGGACTCCATGGGCTGCAGGGGGACCACCTGCTCCCCCCATGGTCTTCACCACGGCCGGCAGAGTGTTTTCAGCTCCGGCGCCTGGAGCACCTCCTCCCCCACCTTCTCCACTGACCTTGGTGTCTCCATGTTGTTTTCCCTCACATATTTTTAGCTCCTTCTCCTCCTCTGGCTAAAAAGAAGTGCGTGCACCCATTGTTTTGATTTCTTCTTAAATATGTTTTCACAGAGGCGTAACTAACATCTCTAATTGGCCCAGGTTTGGCCAGCAGCATGTCCATCATCTTCAGAGCCATCAGAGAGTGGCTCTGCTGGACAGGGTGAAAAACTTCCAGAACCTTCACACAGGGCACACAGGAGCCATCTTTGTGCCCCTCCCTACCCACTAACAAAAACTGGGCCAAGTAAAAACCACCACATGTATGAATATCAGTTTACTGAGCCCTCAGAGCACTTCATTCGGGTAGGTTACGTACACATAATCTTCACTCTGCAAAGGTGAATGAAGCAGCAAAGGAAATTAGCTCCCTAAGAATGCAATGTATCTGTGGCAGGCAAGCACTGAGATTTCTCAGATGGTTTTGGGGATGAAATCCCAGCCCCACTGACACCAAGGCAGGTCAGCACTTAGAAGGGTTTGCTGCACAGCATCATACACATCCTCTACAGACACAGCCACCCTACCCCTCTGCACAAAACCATTGTTCGTACAAGAATCACATCAGACTCAGTATGTACTCAAAGCCCTCCAGCTCTGTGAGGCGCAGTGATCCAGGAGCACAAAGAAATGCAAGTGAGCAGTGTCTAGATGGGGAGTCTGATGTGTTTGCAATGTGCATACCAGTGGTCAAATTACAGAAAGAAAATCTTTGTAAGCTGACATCCAGGACTTATTTATTAATATAGTCTAGATGACTAATTTATGACCCCATATTTTTAGCCTTTTACAGAGCATCTATTTCATTATTTAAGATGTTTAATTATGCACCTGTATAATTAGTATCTGAAGAAAATAGGTTTCTTTATTACCCTATGTCTTTGGTGAAGAGCAATAAATACTCATATTAACCAAAAACTCTTCTAATGCTGACAGCCTTTAAGTTGAAAATATTTAACACCCTTCATGCTATGTCAAATGAGGGAGGCCTGATAGAAGAGTCATAGCTGTAAAAAAACAAATAAAGTAATGAAGCTGACCGGCAAATCCACCAAAATAAATGGAAGTTTTTCTTTTCAGATTTGTGATTGTTCAGTTCAGGCCAGAAGACTGATTTCAATAGGAATTACTTTTATACAAGTGGAACAATTCTGTTCACTCACTGCAGGTGTGTCAGGTAAAATCAATATTTTCACACAAAGAATCTCCTCTCAAGGTCTATGGCTCTCTCTTTGGCATGTCTTCTCAAATATTTTTAGTATAACACTGAGCTTAAAACAAGAACAAAATGTTCCTGAACTGGAAAAATTCAGTTTCATCTTTAAAATGACAGATCAAATAGAATGAAATATTTTTTTTTAAATACAGCATTTTGTCATATCTAAAAATAAGGGGTTGTGCTTTGTCTTGAATAAATGAGGCAAGCAACATAGGGCAGGATAGGGCTGTAAACCACATCTGTGGCTTTTTGAAGCTCTTCATTAGAGAGAGCCACAGCACAATGCAGAGCCCTACCTTGGTCAGAGCAGCCTCCTCAGACTGCTCTGTAAGGCGCCACCTGCTTGAGCCCTCCAGGAAACATCAAGGTACAATCTCATCCATGTCCCTGCTCATGACCTCAAAGACTTTATTGTCTTCCTTTGAACTAGAAGTGCACGTTAAGGAATCAGAAATACTGAACTGGCCAAAAAGAGAGAAAGTAGGCTGTAATTTAGGTGGGGAAAAACAAGTACAAAACAAGTAGTCCTTTTCTGCTGTTTTCATGTTCATACTGCAGAAGGAGAACCACTGTATTTGCCTGTATGCATTCATGTGATAGAGATTAATTCTGTTCTGAAGAGTTAGACCAGATTTTTCAACTGGCTAGATGTCAAGCTTTTCATCAGAATTTTTTTCACTCTGCTCAGATGTAGCTGTTTGTCTTTTTGTAAATGAAAACAAGTGCTAAGCTCACAGCCACCTCTACTGCACATGATTTGAGGGGCTACTGTTTATTTGCCACATCACACACGTTATTTTTGCCAGGTGCCTGAGCTGAAAACACTCATCTCCATTTTATTTCAGAACACCTTTTATGAGCCATTCACCAAGTCATTGTGTATCCAGGTGTCTGTATAGTTCTATAAAAGGAAAAGTCATGTCTGCTGATGCTTTTTATTTTGTGATCCTCTGTAAATGGTGTGAGTGCAACTGCCTGCCTTCATTTCCAAGGCCTGGGAACTCGCTGCATTAAGCCTCTCCTGTAGAACCAGCTCCCAAACAGAAGTGGCTTCAGCAAAGAATGACAGTTGCTCAGCATCTTGGCAACTGAGTTTTTACATTAATTTTGTTTCAAAATAATTTTTTAGAAGGCTGGACCAGTCAATGTGACTGTTTAGCCCTGTACAAAAAGTCTCTTCTCACTCATCCAGCTTGTTACTTAAAGGGTTCCTATAGAAGCTGAACTAACTCATGAAAATGGCAGAAAAAAAATTGAAAAGAAAATGAAGATGTTTTGATAATTTCAGTGATTTAAACTGGCTTTGGGAAGGGTCTGGCAAACAAGAATAGACACAAAGGAACCAGGCATGAGAGCAGAGGAACAACAGAAACCTCACCATTTGGGAACAGCAAGTTGCTACATGAGATTATTGTATGTTACATGATACCACAGCCTCATTTTCTTTGTAAGCATCCTGGAAATATCCCATAGCATGGACAGGATATTCTGGGGCAAATGGGGCACTAAAAGGGAAGGGGATGAAGAAGGTGAGGGGAGGAACATAGTCATCTGTACTGGAAAGGAGAAGGCAGTGCAGGGAAGGGCATAAATTTTTTGTTAATGTGATGGCTGTAATCCCAAACCTGTCTTCCCTTAGGCATGCCACTGGAAATATTGTGCTTTCACTCCTACCTCAGAGGGTAGATTTTGCTGATGCAGACTGGTTGTAATTGCTGTTTCACTAGAAAAGGCACACGTGGTCTTTTATCAGAGCTTGTGGTCTCAGTTTGAGTTCTTAGAGAAAAGGATTCATTGATCAAGTCACTCTCTGGCATGTTTGTTGCTTAGTGGGATAGTAATGTCTACTTTGTGGGAGATCAGCCTTGTTCTCTGGGAACTGTGAGACCACAGGGACAACTTTCCACCGTCACGTCCCTCAATCACTATCCCTCCACCCAGGTACATCCAGAATCTGCTTGTCCAGCTGCCAAGATTCAATGCCTCTGCCAGCTCTCTCTTAGCAGAGGCTTGGATGCCGCATGTGATAGTGTCTGTCCCTGGTCACAATTCTCCTGCCTTTGGGGATCTTCAGCATCTCCTGTTGCAGCCAGTTATGATGCAGTGAAAAACAGACCCTTCAGTGCAGGGGTGCCTGAAAATCCCAGTGCTGTGTGTGCACTCTCCGAGCAGCAGCGCAGGTTGGGTGGAGGAACCTGTGTGCTCAGACACTGAAACATGGTTCACTTTGTGATAAGCACCATCTATAGGCCTTTCAGTGTGCACATATTTTGGGCTTGGACAAGTAAAAACGGAGTATCCAGTATTTATCTGTTTGTATTTGGGTTGTTCCACAATTCATAGAATACTAATGACCAGTTACTGAGATGCTGGCCAAGATTACTTTAAATATTTCATAGGCTATGGATGAATTCTGAAGCAACAGTCTTTATGTAAGGCAGTTCTTGACTGTTACAAATGGAGATTTGCAACTAGAAATTAATTTTTTGCTTTCCTTACTTGAAAACCTGTTCTTTATGATAACTTAAGGCTGCTCATTGTCAATATTTTTGGTTTTATTTAATGATAAAAGGTACATAATTTCATTATTAACTTTTTATCTTCCTCACTGCATCATTACACATGCAGTCCCGCCCTTAAGAAAAGCCAAACAGGGGAAGAAGGGCTCTGAGGGAACAGACAAGAGTGGGTTTTTTTTCTGATGAGATACTTGCACAGGTTGCCCACAGAAGTTGTTGCTGCCCCATCCCTGGAAGTGTTCAAGGCCAGGTTAGATGGGATTTTCCACCAAACCAGGAACCCAATTTAGTGGAAGGTGCTCCTGCCCACAACAGAGGGTTTGAAACTACATTATCTTTAAGGTCGCTTCCAATCCAAACCATTATATGATTCTACAGTTCTATAGTATTTTTTATCCTAGCTGAACTGCAAAGTGATGACAGGCCTCAATTTGGTTTTGTTCCCTCTGGCTTCAGCGAGTTTTTTGTTGGTTAGTGCTTTGAAAAGTCCTTCTTCCACCACTTTCCAGGACAACTGTGGAGTCTCTGCCAAAGACTCTATGCCCCTAATTAATCCCATGCCACCCTTTATCCCCATTTTGGACCAAGGCTCTTCAGGTGTGTGAGAGACCCAAAAGAATATAAACCTTCAGAAAATAAAGATTAATGTCTCTTTCATTGTGTCAAACAACATGCAGACAGTGTTAAACTCTCTGTTGGCATTCTCTCTTCTCAGGGCTGCCACAGCTCCTTCCTCCTGCCTGACTTTTCTCAGCTTCTCCTATCTGTCATGTCCCCAGAAAGAATTTCATTCTCTTGGTGACTCAAAGTTTTCATGGTGCCATTCCTCCTGTCCTCCTCAACCTCCCATACAAACACCCCAGTCTCCTCTGCCTGTACAAGGACACCAGTGTCAGAGTAGCTTTCAGGGAAGCTGTGCACATGTGCTCACAAATATAATCAAAGCCAAGAGAAGAGGCATCTCTAAAACAGCACTGTGTAGTCTAAAAGTAGGTCAGGCAGTGTCTGGGCACTGGGATAACTGGGCAGCAGAGTTCAGGTCTGAGCCCAGAGCTGTCACAGCCAGCAAGCAGTGAGGGGTTGCTGCTGGAAGTGTGTTTGGACCAGTAAAGCAAGTGCAGCATACATGCGGGCACCGGGCCATCTGACCAGCTAGTTTAAATTGTCTGAGCTGAACGCCAGGTTATAGCTGGGCACATGTGACCAACCCTGCAGAGCACAAACCAGTGCTAGGTGTGTTTCCCCAAAGGCCATGATCCCAGCCCTGTGGAAATCAGATGGAGGTTTGTCATCAACTCCAGCCGGAGCAGAGCTGTACCCTTTGTCACTACAATTATTTCAGGTCTATTTCATATGGATTTTAGCAATAAAAATCCCCTCAGGAATGCTCCTTGTTTACAAAAGCACCTCCCGCTCTGACTGAAACATTTGTATCTCAGTTGTTAGCCACAATAATGAGTTGACAATTTCCTCCAATTGGCACATTTCATTCAGGACACATTATTGTAACCACAGCTGCCTAAGATATACAAAGCCAGGTTCACCAAAAGTGCTGTTTACTGACACATGAACAGAAAAGCCTCGAAGTCCATTGTTGTTTTCTTGCCTTTTGACTGGGAATGATGTTTCCTAGGCAGGTGGGGAAAAAAATCTGTAAATATACAGGAGGAAGCAATGTTATGGGGTCTGTGGTGAGAGTTTCTGCTTATGTTTCCAGCCTAGCTTCAGAAGCAGTTTTAGCAGTTGTCACAGACTAGTGTGAGATGTCTCACAACCCTCACAGACCACTCCTAGTTCAGAGGAATGCTGGATCCCCAGCAGAACAGGAGAGCCAGCTTCACCGTGAAAGAAAAGGAACAAAATCACTTGACTCCATTTCATCTTTCCAAAGGGTTGGGGAAGGTGAAAGGGGAGAGGGAAAGAACTCCAACTGCAGTGGCTTAAATCTATTTTAATAATGTCTCACGGCCTTGCGGTATACATGAAAGACAATGGGCGGGGTCAATCAATAATGATTGGTTTGCCATTACAGTGATAAATAACTTTAAATAGCCCTTTAGAGCAATTTAGGGCCTTCCTTTCCCTCTTTTTTTTTTTTTTTTTTCTCTTTTGGTGGCAGATGGTGTAAAATCCCTGGGCCCTTTGGACCTTGACCTCCTGCAGATGTTGGGATGGGACAAAATGGTCCTCAGGATGGTAGAAAGGGAAAGAAAATGAAAACCCTTCTAATGTACCGTATCAGGGCTATCAGTGGGGTGGACCACTAACTGCTTTTTTATTACTGTCACTTACCAGTCTTGATTCTTCTGTACTTAAAGAGTTATGTCAGCAATTGTGAGGCAGCTGAAAAGGAGAGTGGATGCATGTGGTGGTGAAGTATTATTGGAAATCAGACCAATAGAGGATGAATGAAAGATTATGAGAGGGGCAAACTACCATAGTTAGCAATGCTGCAACAAACTAGACATTGATATATTGTCCTCTTGGAGATATTCTGACAGACTATTATAGTTCCCTTAGTGAGGTTGTCATGCATTTCTCTTTTTGTAGCTATTAAAATCTTGTCTACATCTGCTGAGGTTTGCTTCAGAGAGGTGGAGGAGGGGACCCTTGATATTTTGTAGTCTGCCCTTGTTTAGCCAGGGTCATACCTGACCTAGCAGCAGAGAGGGATATTTAAGTTGTCCAAGATGCAAAAGTTCAGTGGATTTTCAAAGGAAAAAACTTCCACAGTGAAAGAAATATTTCTATAGCTGTATCCTTGCAGTGAGCTGAAAGCATGATGGATGTTAATATGACTAATGGGAACTTTCTACAACAATTCCCAGATCCATGCAGATGGTGAGATAATGTGGTATGTGAGTCTCATTAAGTGTAAAAATCCGCACATCACCTCTGAATTACAATATTAGCAAACTGCACTGCTATGTATACTAGCAAGGGTAATCTGACTCTCTCCAAAATAAGGAATGAAAATATTCCCTTAATGGTTTTCTTCAAAATAATCAATGATTCCCATTAGTAATATGCACGAAGATAAGTAAGTAGCTGGATAGGTAGGTAGGTGAGTAGATATGGCAGATGTGTGAGCACCATGTGAGTAGCAGGAAGCAAAACTTCCACTGCTTGAATAGCTTTCTTTCACAAGGCAGATAAATAGAATTTTGAACATGAACTTTCCCCCTCTAAGGCACCAACAGTTTTGCCTTTGGGTCTAACTTTGGCTCTAACTTCAGGCTGTCTCAAGAGAGTGTGATGTACGTGAGAGGCCTCCAAGCAGAGTTTTAACTCAGATTCTTGCATGTGTTTTGCTAATTCAGTTCTCTGATACAAGGTCAATCTGTAGGAGTGAATAGGGGAAGGGTATCTATGGCTCATATATGCAACTGGGGAATCTCCAAGGGCTCGGAAACTTGCCTGCATTTGAATAAGGCTGGTTTAGGACCACCAACTTCCAGCTGCAGGGCACAAAGCAGTCATTCCTTCTTGCACACTCTGAAACTTGGTATTTGACATTTAAGGATTTTCATATTCATTTTGAATAAAAACTCTTTGTCCCATAAATATTTTCTACTAAAACCTTATATACTAGGAAATTTAATATATCAAATCAGATGCAGCAAGTTAATTTCCTGCAATTAGAAATGATACAGTTGGGTAATTGCTCCATGGGGCCAACTGATTTATTCAAAAGCCTCTTGGAAAATGTTCTAACACATCCAGTTTGTACATCTTTATTGTAGTTTAATAAACAGAAAGCACACAATATGTGCTGTAATGGCAAATCAGAAAGCCAGTATATAAAATCATTTGGGATTTGATGTCTAAGTCATCATTAAACTAGGATTTGCAATGAATATGTCAGATGTCTTAACACTGCTCCACAAGCGGTATAGAAAACAAGTTCCCCCTGCTCTAATGAGGCAGAGTGAAATGGGTGAATACATTTTGATACACAATGCATCAGTGTCTGGTTTGTTTTAGTGAAACAGTAACCTCTCTCCCTTTTTCTGGGTAAATGCAGTACAATAGACTAACGCCACATGAATCTATTATGTCTTATAGGGCTTTTAGCAGGGGTATGACTGTTTAACCAGGCAGTGACACGAGAAGAATTACTAGCCGACACTCCAGCTGAAAGTAGAGATTTTATTGATTCACTGCACTGGCCTGCCATTTTAGCTTTGATTGAGAGTCTTTCATGAATCCAAAAAGGTAACACTCCTTCATTGAAAACAACAGCAGGCAGTCCAGCCTGGACTCAAACCATCTGCCAGCTTAAAAGAAAGATGAAGGTGTTTCCCAAAGCATCTAGTAGCCTAGATCTATCCAGTAGATCTATCACTCCAACTAGCACATATCCAGGCTGACATAGAAGAAATGCTTGTGAAGTCTTTGACTGGAGGTTTCATGTAGATCTAATTATCAAAATTGATATAATCTGGAAACTAATTACACCCAGCAGCACAGTAGCTACAGCTTCCCTCTTTCAATCTCACACATATGAAATCTTCACATCCCAGAAATTAGGGGATATCCTTTTCTTCCCCTTTTGGTTTTTTTCCAAAACCTCTTTTGAAAAATTTTGTCTTTGTTTGTTGTAGATCAGCTGTTTCAATCAAATGTTTTCCTAAAAGTAGAGTGCTCTATTTTAAACAAAAGAGATTTGCATTCCCAAGCAAGTCTGAGTCCAGAGTGACATGTGAACAGTGTGCTTGTTTACACTTCAGTAGATATTCATGTAGTCCTGGTTCCATGGGCTGCCATTACAGGCAAACCTGAATTCACAGTGCAGACCCCATTTGATACCTGTAGCTTTCCCTTTTCAGACTTTACCCTTCTTTAGTTTTTTAAGATCACAACTAGAAGTATTGTAATACAATGTAAAAATAAATTTTTTTTTAGAAATCTTGGCAAATTAAATGTAAAGTCAGTGCAAAGAAATCTAAAGTCAAGTACAGTAACATACAGGATTTTTGAACCCCACTGACACCTGACATAAGCCTGAGGTACATTTCATACAAAAGTGTGTCCGGCAGCACTTATTCAGAAACTTCTCTTTTAAAGGGAAAAGTTCTTTTCAAATAAGTACAGGACACTGAGGAATTTCAAATCCTGAACATTAATAATTTGGCTATTTGTTATATATTATCAGACAAACATATGCATTTCTTTCTCTATTTTCAGAAAAATGGTGATTTAAAAATCAGAAGCCATGGAGAAAATTTGGGAAATATGCAGGCTGGGGAAGAAAGCATGGAGAAACCCTGTGTGATTCCCTGGGAAAACCAGCACCTGGCACACACCCAGAGCCTCATTGTTCCTGGAGTATCTCCCTACACCCTTCCCCAAGGTGCAGAATTTCTGGGCAGTTTGTTAACTTGGGTGAACTTCACCATCCCAGCACACTGGTGCTCTGGGTGACACAGGACATCTTTCCTGTGGCACTTCGACCCCAGGTATCAGATGTTATTAGCACCAAGTTTATTTATGGACAAAATTAAGTTTTGGTAACACCTCTGCCCAGCCCTGAGCCAAAAGTAATAAATCCTGGAACTCTGCAGAGTTTATGCAGTCAAAGCAGAATGCTAGCATGGTCACAAGGCTTGCTTTCAGCTCTCAGTGGAGGCAGAATGAGAGCAAGTCCACTCAAAAAGCAGGCAGAGCAAGCTCACCTCATTGCAAAGCCCTGCCAAGTGTGAGCTCACATCTGCAGAGTATAAGCAAATCTGGAGACTTTTCAGGAGCCACCCTGGTTCCAGCAGACTGTACAGGAAAATAAACCAGGGCCAGGGTGAGGGCTTGAGCCCTGCTCTGCAGCTGTCTACACTGGTTAATTCTTAGTACATTCCCTGGTAAGGTTTTGCACCATAACAATTTACTGTCTCCCACACAATGCCTAGGCAACCTTAACAGACTAGCACAGACCTTAGATTTTCCTAAATATGCAGTTTGCAGGAGGCTGCTTTGTTTTGGAGAGGAGAGGTCCATGGACACAAGCCAGGTTGTGTCACTTCTTCCCAGAGCCCACACCCTGTCCTTGGGTTCTGTCTAATTTGGGATGACCCTTTTTGTAGGGGGCTTAGCTCCATGAAGAGCCACACACATGCTCCTGCTATTCCTAGGGCATGGACACACAGTGCCCGCAGGCTTGGACTGCCTGCAGTGTACAGACATAGCCTCGGTAGTGCAAAAGTGGCTAAAATGCTTCCCTAGCCCTGCTGGGCAAGGAAAGGACACAGCCAGGCTCTGCCACTGCTGTGTCTGAAAGAATAAGCCACACCAAGCCAAAGTAGTTATGCTCAGAGTCAGCCACAGTGGATCTGCACCCACACGGGACCAGTCCGCAGCCTGGAGACGTGAAGAGCTGAGGACTGAGTCTAACAGCTCTCCTGCAATTAGCCTCAAGAGCTTATGACAAATGCAAGACAATTTAGAATGACAGAAAAATGTTCCAAGAGAGACACGATAGTTGCACAAAATTTGAAGGCTCCAGAAAGATCTCAGGAATCAGAAATAACAGAAAATTACACAATGCTTTCGTCCTTTTTTCCTCTCAGCCAAGATTCAGACCAGGGTAATTACAGCAGGCTTGTTTCTTAGGCACAGAAAAAAAGAAAATCCAGGTTTGAAATAAGGTCAACTCTTTGGGTTCAGTCCTGCAAATCTGCACTTGGACAAAAATTAAGTAATACTTTGGAATTTGGATAGCAAACACAGGGACAAGTGTGCCTGGATGGAGGCACCAGTGGACCCAGCCTCTCCAGGCCCTTTGTTCACAGAGGCTCAACATTTCAGGGTTCTGAGAACAGCCCACTGTGGATGTGTAACCAGACTTCCAGGGATGCATGTCATTCCCTTGCATTCCACTTACTGAAAATCACAAGCTACTGTCAGATACACAGAGTATGTAATCTGAGAAAATGCCACAAATAGCAAACTGTCAGCTCAGGAAAGATTAAGCCAAATGCTCTTCTGTGCCTTGCTGCAGAAATGGAAGCAGCAACATGACTGGGGATCTCAGCTTCACAGACAGGACAGAGAAGGCTCCCCAGTATATGTTCATAACTGATAGGGCTCCTCGGAGCGTCCAGGTACTGGTAAATGGAAATCAGTAGCTTTATATTCATGACATGTTGTATTGTATTTCAGTTGTGGTGTGTTGTGGAGTGGAAACTTCTTTGAGATGGAAGTCACTGGTCCCTTTTCTGTTCCTCAGGTTCTTAAGGAGATGCAGTACCTCTGTTTGTTAGTTCCATATGGCCTCTCTTCAAGCTGTTTCAAACATCACAGAGGAACAGCAGACTCGAAGTTCCTGTAAATTTCATGAAGATAGGCAGCCTAGTAGACACATTAATGGCACCACGTAAGGAAAGTCTGCTGACTGAGGTCAGCTCTTATTAGACTCTAGATATGTGGGACATGTGGATTTATGAATATCTGAATCACAAAGTCACAGTAAGGTTTGCACTGCAGCAGAAAAAAAATCCCTTGGGAACCCTTGAGAAATCCTGTCACAGTCAAGGCAAGTGGGTCCTGTGGTGTCACACCACAGTTCCCCTTAAAACACCAACCAACCACAAAACGGTATGGAACAAACAACCATGAACTGGAGCTGTGCTACATTCTGGGCTTACACATCTCTCATTTCTTTTGTAATGTAGGTAAGCAGATGGGAAAATAGACTGGAGCCATTTTCTGTGGCATGACACATATTCCAGGTGACATTTCCCATGGAAGGCTGGCAGGCAGAATGTGACACACGTTTCAGTCTTGGGAGGTTTTCCTCCATCCATGAAAATAAACAGTCACAGCCTTGTCCAAGTGCCATAGAGGAGCACCAGTAGTTCTCCACAGGCTCAGCCCCACAAAGCTGTGGGAAGTTCCCAGGTCTGAACTTTTCCTATTATCTGGTAAAGAGAGCTTCAATAAATTGCACACGACAATGAGACGAAATACAACATTCCTTGCAAATAAGGACAAGAAGTACCTCTGAGTTTGTCATTGCAATCAAGCTAATGAAGCTGTAAAGAAATCACACATGTGACCCAGTATCACAGACTGTACAAAAGAAATGCACTTTATCAGGCTCCATTGTGGTGGATTTTGTTGTGCTGTCATCTGAGCTCAGCATTCAGTCATTCTGCAACAGCAAATGCTCACAATGCCACAACTCAGCGATGGACTTAGGAGGAGGCTGCTATCACCAGCTGGATGAGAGATTCACAGCTATCCAGGCTATGCTAAAATATGCTGAGAGAAGCTCAATACCAGCCACTCTTCTTGTCATCCCTTCACCTCCTTGTTTGTTTCTTATTCTTAATCTTTTTATTTCAGACCATGCCCCTCAGGGACAAGAGCTTCCATTTCCTCTGCATTTCTCCTGTGTCTGTTGTAATGCAGGTCCCACCCCAGCAGAGCATCTATGCACTGCCACAGTGTAAGTGTTGGTGTGAGACAACAAAACTGTCTTGTTATTTCACTGTTTTCAAACATCTAGCTCATAAGTATTCCGGTACCACAGCAATACCTAAAAGGGATCCTGTTACTGCAGCTAAATTTGTTCAAATTCTTTTCACTTATAAAAGGTACTAAGGCTGTCTTCGTTCAGCTATAGCTTCACTTTCATTAATCTCTATCTCATCCAGGCTGTGTTTTATACACTCAATTATTCAGTTTTGCCCTGATAATAACTAATGTACCATTGTAGGCGAGAAGTAAAATGCTTCAGTGCAGCCCCTCCATTCCTAATGGATTCTCTATTTGTTTACATTATACTGTAATAGCTATTGATCTTCACACGATTATGGAATCCAGACAGCATTAGAAAATTCATTAATGATTACTATAGAAGCTTTAACCCCATTTAAAATGTTCTTCACTTTCAGGCTATTCTACATGAATGACAACATCTATTATGGACAAAGGCACTGTAACCACCCCTAATTTGCAAAGCATATTATCTGTGATCAATACTGAATGATAAAGCACAGCTGACTGAAAAGGCCAATTTTGGAATTCAAGTGACATATGGTTTAAATCCCACAGTAACCACCCCACACAAACTAAACAATGGGGACATACAATATCCAGGATTTCTAACGCAGTGCTCCACAGTTAACACAGCTCGTCCCTCGGGACTAATGCCACTATTTACATTTTTGGTTTTCAAGGACAGAGAAAGGGTTTGCTGTTTCCTTCATCACATGTGACAAGGTGTAATGCATAATGAACAAAATGCCATAATTGCTCAGTAAAGGAACTTTATTAAGCGTACAGAGTAACTTTATTAAAATTCAAAAAAAAAAAGGAAAAACACTTAAATGAACATTTTGTTACTGTTTTCAGGGGTTTTATCTGAAAAAATAAACATTATCAAAAAAATTACCCTATACGCAATCGTTTCACAGGGCTCCTTCCTATAGCACTAGTCTTGTATGTCTTAATAATACTTTCCAGGAAGATTGTTTGTTTTAGCACTAGCCTACTTTGAAAGATAGATAATGAGGAAGACTAAAAAGTGCCAAGCTTACTGCTTCATTTAGATTCCACAACTGTTGTCCCAGCTCTTTCAAGTTATGTATTAATGACAAAGGGTTATGAAAGGATTTTATTAAACATTAAGTACCTTGGCAATGTAACTAAAGGCATAAACCACAGCAACCTACATGACAATTACATATTGCAGCTCTAAAAAAAGGAAGCATTTAATAATTATGGCTTTATATAATTCTGATACCTATAAAAATCCTGGATGAAACTCAGCCCAAGTGTAACTCACTGGGCATATAACAAGGATGAATTTAGTGTTGTGCATTCATGGGAATAGCTTTGCCTGTAAGAAACCAATACATTTTTCAGCAAGCCACATAATAGGGAGTGACCTGAACCATATAATTCATATTTTCATTCCCATGCAAACTTCTGCAGAAGGAACTGGATGCATAGCTCTGCTTTGGAGAGTACACAGTACAGCACCCACATCTCCCAGTAAAATCTCTCCATACAGAGCTTCTGTGTTTTTGCAGCATGTCTGCCACACTGTAGGAATGGTCATTTGATATGTTTGCACAGCAATGAGTCCACCACAGTCTCTAGGGGTGGGCTTAGTTTTCCCCACCATGAGGTATCTATGACATAGGCATGAGCTAAATCCGTGTGCCGTGGCTATATGTTGTGTGATCTGGTATTGTGCCCTGTCACGATCTGGTCAGTGGAGCCTGGAGAGCTAATGTGCCTACATCTGGAATAACAGGAGCTCAGACACTCAGCATAACCCTGGTGTGGTGCTAAAGATGGGCCAGCTGAACCCCACCCAGCTGAGAGTATAGGTGTTAAATCCATTGTATGTACTATGGTAGCTCTTTCTTTATCAAGACCCATTCATGAGATGTGGTCAGTGAAGAGGTAGGCTCAGGAGGCATGGGGAGGCTTCCACTATACAGAAATCAGGACTCAGAAGGGGCAGCCCCACATCACGTCCTCAGCCTACCTCTACAGGCCATGCTCTGTAATCAGAACCAGCAGCCAGGTGGAACTATCCGGTCCCACCACTTGGATATGACCATTGTACAACAAAAGATGTGTGTTTACGCCCCTCACCTACAAAATTACATGGTGCATGCAAAAAGTGTCACTCACTCCAGCTGGCAGCCTGGGCCTCACTTTGCCCACATGAGACTGGGGATGTAAGGTGAGAAGCACTGGGAGTTTTGGAAGGTGAAGCCACAGGTGCTGAGAGACAGCAATGCTGGGAGCTGCACTGACAGATATCCATGCCTATGTGTTTCTACAGCTATAGATATGTGTATCAATTGCAATTTATGTGCATACAATTTCTAAATAAAGAACAAATACCCACATTATACACAAACACACGCATGTGAACTAAGAGCACTGTCTCTCTCCCACATCACTGTCTTTAGCAAAGACATCATTTTGTCCCTTGTATACAACCAAACCAGCTCAAATTCAAAATTATGAACCTAAAGTAAAATTTGTTGGAAAACAGCCAGCGAGCAATCAAAGGACTGAAATATATTAGCTTATATATAAGCTTGTAGCTCAAAGAAATTTATATAAAGTCTCCAGTCTGGTTAAGGATCACAGACTTACAGAAGAAAGCACAAATTCCACTCAATCAAAAGAAGAGGAAAGAAAAACCTAGGGGAAGAAGAAAATACCATAAAAAGAGTGGTCAAAAGTGATCAAAGCTGAACTGATCTGAACTGAAAAAATCTTGCCGAAAAAACCTCAGCTCCTACAAAACATGTCTAGAAGCTCTAGGAATAGGAAACTGTTTCCTAAACAAATTTTAGTCCAATCTAAATGACATTGCTCTGTAAAGCAATCTAAGCAACTTCACGAGTCTAGGAGGATAGCAGAAAAAACGATAAGTACTTAGCAATTTCAGCCTTAATGTAACATCGACCACACCAGCAATCATAGCCTTCAACTACCTTGATACGCAAGGTAAGCCACTAAGAAGAGAAATTCATACATGGTGCAGATAATGAGGTTAATTTTTCTGTGAGCTATCATGGATATTATTATAGTACATTATCAGTACTTTGCTAAATTTTTTCTCACTATGGAAATCAATCTTCCCTTCTTGGCTAGAGCATAAAGGCTGAGATTTATAAAGCCTTTTAAGGTGCCTCTAAAATTAATGGGAATTGGATGTCCTCATTACCTACATGCTTTGAAAAACTCAGCCAAAATGCATAAAATGCATAGACAGTGGCTATCATTAAAACCTGTCCAATTCTGCCTTTGAAAGTGGATAAGGATATCATCATGTTCAAATGATTCCCTGTAAAGAATTTAGCACCAGGAATATTTAGCAAACTCTACAGTGCTCACTGTAAATTACTTTCAAAGGCATGTGCAAAGACTTTATCGGTGCCTACACAAACAACTGCATGAAGTAATTCAGTGAAGTGAATCTGTGGGGACTAGTTGCCAGCACCGCAGCCCTGAAGGACTGAAATTTATTGTATATCTTAAGTAGCCATTTTGTTGCTCCAGTTGGGAAAGGTCTGGTGACATGAGGCTATATATCCTCAGAACTAAGTGTGTGCTGGTGTGCAGACTGCAGCCCAGAGTGAAATGGAGCTGTTCTAACTGGTTCTGTTGAGCCTGTTGTCGAAATCATGCCTAGTTCCCCTCCACCTGAAAACCTCAATACATCATTTCACCATTGCCACCCTTGTGGGCAAAAGCCATGTTCTAGATCAGCTCTCCTTCTTAGTCTTTTCTTATAAATTTTCCCTATATTCTGAGTAAAAGGGGCATCCTTGCCAGCTGTCTTCTTTCCTGGTCTTGACCATGCCTCCTTTCTCACCCCAGCTGGCTGGTAAATAAAAATGGAACTAAATCCTGTGTCTGTAGTGTTACAGTGAGGGTCAAAGCCTGGACAAAGTTTTTTGCTGCTGTTGCTACCTTGCTAGCAGAACCCAGATGGACTAGTTTATATCTGGCTCTGGCACTGATATCATAAACATAAGCAGTGCAATCACATTCCACAGTGGAGTGCAGATGAGAAAAACTGAAGGAGAAATGCTTCAGCCTTGTGTAATTTCCATGATTAAAATCAACAGTGATGTTTGACTAATTGGCCCACCAAGGCCCTTGCATTGGCATAATTTAAATAAGCTTAAAAACAGAACAAGGTTAAAAAAAACAGCACCATTCACCTACCAAAAGGGCTGCATAGTGTCTTCACTGAGTTTATGTTACACAAGTCTTTCTTCTCTCTGCAACAATTCCATAAAGCCTCTCAAGCTTTCTGGTGGAGTGCCCCACTGAAAAGGGAGACTGACTAATGTCTGCACTGTCAGCATCACCAGTCATTGCTCCTCTGAATGAGGGGACACCACATCATTAAGGGACTGCAAGAAGAGGAAGGAAGCACACATTCTACCTCTCCTGCTCCATGTCACTGCCTTATCTTCATGTATGTCCTGCACAGATTTACATGGAGACAGGAAAAACAGCAGTTTCTCTGTTACAAGCACTAAGAGCAATGTGTGTTATATGACCTCATGTGTCATGGACAAGCAGTTGCATCCCCATGCACTCATGCACAGGGCAGATGGAGCTTGTTCCGTGTCTGCTTTCAAGTTAGTTTCAAAATATTTGAAAGAAGTCGTGGGAAGGCTTAGATAGAAGAGGACCAGATAGAGTTCTAGACATTTCTTTCAAAACCATCGATGAGATCTCTATTGAGAAGGTGCTGAGCCACCAGGTAGGCACTAGCCTCCCCAAAAGACCCCCTGTGAGACCTTGCTTGCATCTGCCCAGCTCTTACCTGATTGAAATAATGATCCAGAAAACTGAGCTTTAGGTGAACTTCGTTATATAACTGTCGCTGAACTCACATTTGGGGTGGGAGGCCAGCAGGTGACAGAAACCACTCTGGCAACTGCTAATTGGCCTTAGTAAGGAGTAAGTCAGAGAGATCGGCCTGGGGCAATGTAATTAGCAAAGTCATTGGCAGCTTATGCCAACAGTCTAATTTAGAAAGTAATAAATAGTTAAAAACAGCAGTCTCCTGGGGGCAGGAGAACGTATGTACTAGGACAGCTGACACAGGGAAGCAGCTATTGCCCCAGGTGGAACCACCCCGTGTAGGGGTTGAGCTGCCACCAAGGACCTGTCATGTCCCTATGCCAGAGCAAGCGTCTGCCCCCCAGGGTCCAGGGTGCTGATCTGTGGGGCTGGGGTCTGATTCATGTGTGTTGTGAATCTGTATGTGATAGAACAGAATTCTTGGAATAAAAAAATCTCTATCCACCCACTAAACTCACCTTGCTAAGTTAGAAAAGTTTTAGATGGTACCTCACTGAGTGGTGTGGGTCTGTTCCTGCAGCCATCCCACCCTGTGCCCTCACAACAGAGGATGCAACTGCAACTTAAGGAGAGGAGCTGCACAAGAGAAGGGGAACTTCCAGGCTGTGCCTTGCCCGGGCTCATTTCACCATGCATCCAACAGGATGAAAACTGGTGGGCATGGGCCCATCTGTCAGCTCACAGAGCTGGGGGCTGCAGGGAGGGGGAAGCAGCAGTGAGGGAATAAAGAGAAGTGGGGAATGGGCTCTGTTCCCAAGCACCTTGTTCAGCACAAGGCTTGATGTAATTTTCTGCCCATAGATTAACAGTGAATTATTGTCCCCTGCAGCCAAACTGAAGTGGGGAGGTGTGCAAGAGGCACAGCGTTTCCCAGAGCAGTTCCTGAGATGAGGCAGCTACCCAGCTTCTGCATTGCTCGGAGCAAAGCCTTGAGATGCACAGTAGCCCAGAGTAATGAGCCTGGCTCTGGCAATAAAGTGATTGTGGCAGTAAAGTGAAACAGCCATTATGTACTTGGCAACGGCTCTAGCCTTGAGATAACCTGCTTTTTAATTGAGCTGAGGAATGTTTTCATTCTTTCTCAAGTTGCATATTATTTATGGGTACAATGTGTAATAATAAAAATTACATATCTCAGAAAAAACAATGAGCGGAGAGTCAGCTGGAAGAACACTACACAGCGGGCGTATATTTTCTAGAGAGGTAGTCATCTATTTTAAGTACCATTGTGCTCTGTTTCACTGTGGTAAACCCACACAGAAAGCAGCAGAACACTAGCGATGTTTTTGCATGTACAGAGAAACCCTGTTTAAAACCACAACCTCTAGGCATGTGCTGTAAAGGACCTCACCTCTGAGTTCCGTGCACTCATCCCTTCACACACCTCTCCCAGTCGGTATTCCAGCAAAGATGCTCGTGGAGGGAATGGTCACAAAAGGTACACCCCATGCCACTGCTCTGAAGTGTTCGTTCCCAGCAGAGCATCTTCCTTCTCCTCCATAAAGGGAGCAACAAAAATTGCTCCCAATTTCCTTCTGTGATTCAGTGTGCTGAGCACCGGCACCACTGGCAGTTGGGGGAAGGGGGAAGAATGCATTCCCTTTATCCATTTTTAATTGCTGGAGACTGTAAAGTTGATCTTCGGAAAATAAATACTTTACTACTTTTCTCTCCTCCTCTCAGCACGCCAGCACATTTGGTTTATCGATGGGCATTTAATAATAACTTTCAATACCGGAATTTTCTCAATTGCTTCTTCAGGTTTTTGCTCCAAACCACTGTGGTTGGATTACTCATGGGAAAAGCTGAGCAAATGGATTTTATGTAGTGTGCGTCTGCATGGAGAGAGAGTGAGAGAGCACAGAACCACTTAAATGATAAATCAAATATTTTTTAAAGTATTTTCCTCTGTGCAATAACCTTTTATTACAACCCTGCTGTCACAAATAGGCTGTTTAACGCTTTGTGTCCTGTCATCCTCTGTGAACACTAGAAGCAGGACTGTACTGCACACATTATCTTAAAAAATGTTTGCAGCCAATAGGTCTTGAATTTTAAATGGGAACAGGGCTGCCTACAGGTTTGTTAGCCTGACATCTACTTGTCTTTGGGCCTAGAAACCAAGCATGTGGAGAACAGAGGAAAAGAAAAATGAAGGCTGAAAAGAATAAAGAAAAGGAAAGAATGCTGTACCTATAATGTAAATCTCATGTTTAATTAGGAGGGCTGAAGAATTGTGGCCAGGAAAAACATGTTTCTCTGTAAGTGGTTTTGAATAGCACTGAAGATGAATATAATAAGGCTGACAAATACACCTTGGAGGGTGACTGCAAGAATAAAATCGATTTATTTAATAATTTAGAAATTGCTTCCAGCCATATCTCCCATTAAAATCTGAAGGCCATTGTATTCTGTATTTCTTTGGTCTTTTTTCTCCATTTTAGTCATGCTCCACCAGCTTTAATAAATAAGTAATACATGGGGGGGAAAACACTTATCTCGAGTGCTTTGCCACAACCCTGTAGGGCTCTTTGATTCTTTCTAACTCTAAATAGATCAAGTCAGGACCAATCATCTCCCTGGAGAAGAATGATGTTTCAGGGTTAATACTTTAAATATAGGCACAGAAGTCCAAGAATTAAAATTAAAATTAAAATTGTATTAATGACTGTCAAAAATGAAAGCAGGTAAGCAATATATTAAATGCATATTCAGCTTCCCAAAACCAAAGGAAAAATCACCTGGATATGTAAACAGCAGTCAGTAGCTCCATGTTCTCATGTAGGATGAGTTAAGGGAAAATGAGGCATAATGAGAGTAAAAATTAATCCAGGGACAACATTTTTTTATTCTATCACCCATTTTGAAGTTTTCTCCTTATAAATGTTTCTGCAGCTCAAGTTTCCTGAGATTTTTATCCTAATGGTGTTTTGATCTTAGTTGTTACAGATTCTTGTTCTTATACTGGGCATTTTAGAAAGAAAATATATTGGACAGTCCTGCTTCTTAATCAATTAAACATTAAGTACCCACCACCTCACTCGTGGAAAAGCAAATATAGTCCAGGCACAATTCTTCTGCCACTATTTTATGCAAAATTTATAGTGTGAATTCTATAAACAATTCATAAAGTCAAGTATGAGTTTGATATAGGTGCATATCAGCAATGTAGGCCAACTTAATTTACACTGGGAAGTTAAACAAAAGCACAGAAAATGCCTTTCTGCCCATTTGAGTTTGATGATAAAGCCAGCTGCATGGTCAGAGGGACCTTCCTTGTCTGCTCTGGCAGTTTGATATTTTCACTTGTAAGACCAATAGAAAAGCTGAACTCTGCTGTAGCAATAGCTATAACAATATTCATTCATTCTTTTCAGTCAAGTACTTCCATTTTCCCCAATATTGTTCATTTTAACCATTCTGAAACTAAATAAAATGGAGAAAGGAAAGAGAAAAGAGCACACACTAAAAGCCACTATAAAAGAACTGGCTGAATGGATGTCTTTCAATTGATGTCATCAGACTTCAGATAAATAAATGGGAAATTTCGTTAACATGCTCTTACTTTTCCCAACATACCAAGAAAAAGTAGCTTTAAAAAGGGCTTACATAATAGCCCATGTAGTTTTGCTTCAGCAGCTCAGGCAAGGCAGCACCTCCGCACCTCAAACTGCTGTTTGGCAAGCCATGAGTGGACCATGGGAGTAGATCCAGTGGTTCTGATCCATGACAAAACCATGATTCAGATGGGATCCAGGCCTGATGACACCCCATCTCCCAACACCTTGTCTTCTCATTTCCATACCTTGGCATTCTCAGACCCCCTCCCCATAGCCTTGGTAGTGCATGGCTTTGTCTCCACATGGTTTGGGGAGAAGCAAGCCCATCTAGCTGCTTGCCAGCATGGCTTGGTGGGTCTAAGAAAGAACCTGACTCCAGAGATCCCACAACAAAACACTTATGGCTTTTTTGGCTGCACATGGACAAAACCCTGCTGACTGGATTAAATGATGCCTGACTTTCTCTGGCAATTGCTAGAGCATGGGGGAGATTTTCCCACATCAGGAACTTGTGGGTGAGAACAACATGAGGGGAGAAAACCAAACAGCCCCTTAGCACCCTCATTGCCCATAAAGAGGCAGGCATGCATCCCTTAGGCACTGGATGTTTTACATTCCTTTTCTTAAGGTTATGGGCAGTTCTCATCATTCCTGCAGACCTAAGGGGAAGATAGGAAAGGCTGTATCATGATCTGGATGGTTTAGGGGGCAGGGCAAGGATGAGGATCCAGAGCACTGCTGTGTGGGTAGATGTGACACTTACCCTCAGAGACAGTCCCTTTGAACAGTCTCACGGTGCTCCTTGCAAGACCTTTTTTCAGATCTTTCGGGTCTCTCTTCAACCATCTCCAAGAAGACCCCCATAGCCCTTAGCAGGTCTTGCAGACAGCAGCCATTGTAAGGATTTCTTCCATTAGTGGACCACTGAGAACTGGTGCTTAGGGCAGGCCCCGCAGAGTGGTAAGCAAACACGGAAACTATCTACTGCTTGTTTTTGTGCTAAGGTCTCATCAGGGAATGTAGAGAACTGATTGCTGGGCAGAGAAACAAAAGCAGGTGATGGGTGGCTTGTGAGCTTCCCTCACCTCCTATTTTCCATTTCAGGTAGCTTGCTCCCTTGTCAGGCTTAGCCCAGATAAGCAGTGCAGTAGCTGTGGCCAGCATGGCCAGTGAGCCATATTCCAACAGCCAGCTTTTGCTATAATCCTTATTATTCCTTTCAGCTGAAATGGGGGAGGGGAAGGAGGAGGATTTTGCTGCTTTTTTGTGCCTGTTCAGGGCTGTGTGTTCTCTCTTGTCTGCACAGGGGCAGGCTCACTGCTCCTGTGTGTGACCTGCAAGAAACACAGCAAAAGGGAGGAGGAGGCATTGCTGAAGCAAGCAAGGGACAAAAGTGACTTGGTTGCTACTGCTGCTGCTGCAGAGCTGCTAAGAGGAGGCACAAAGCCCCCTGGACATTACCACTGGAAAGTCATTAAGAAGCTCACGGCCATGTCCTCCGCACAGATTGCAAGTCCTCCTCTCCCAAGGCATACACAAGGGCATGGGGGCTCAGGAGGAGGAGGAGGGAGGGGGGCACAGGAGGGAAAGAAGGGGACCAGTCCCTTCCCCAAAAGGACGAAAATGAACTAAAAAGAGGTGGGTGGAAATCAGCGTGGGCAGACTGGGTTTTTTGGGGTGTGTTTCTCTCTTGTTATAAAGTTTGCCCCTCCCCTCAGGATATTCTTTTTTTTAAAGTTTTATTCATGAGTTGTTAACTGTTTTGTTTAGCAAATCGGTTTATCCCAATGACCTTTCCCTGCTTTAATTTTCGAGATGGCAGATGGCTCTAAAGAAATCCCCCTTAAATGCAGAACCAGACCCAGGCTGTTTTTTCACACACACTGGACCTGCATCAACATGCCAAGCACAGCTCCAGAAAAAAGGACAAAGTCCCCAAGAAAGAAGCAGGGAGGGAGAAGGAGGGGGAAGGGAAAAGAGAGAGAGAGACTAGACAGAGCCCAGGTTGACTATTTCTTGCATTGTTAATTGTCTGGGATTTCTCTCTGGTGCTGTTTGCAACCCCCACCACTACTCTCTGCACAGAGGCAACAAGCTCCATGGAGGATGTCCTGTAGGATTGGTATCCAAAGGTGTATGTTGCAAGAGGCTGTCGTAAGAGGGAGGAGAAACAGATGGGAGTGAGGACCTGTGCAGGAATGAAGGGCAGGAATGCAGAAAGCAGAGGCAATGCTGAACCAAGCTGAGCAGTTGCACTGGTATGAAAATGCAAAATGGGAACAGAGGGTTGGAAGCACAGAAAAAAGCAGCCTGAAGCCCTAGCACCTTGAACTGCCAGCTCAACCTCATAGTGACTCCTCATCTGCCACCCACATGAAAGGAAAAGGGGCTTTCCAAAGGTCCTTTATCCCAACCTTTGTAGAAGATCCTAGTCCCACTTCCCCTTGTCCAACACATTTCCAAGTTTTAACCCATTCAGTTGTTATGGATGAACAAGTGAAGCATGTTCAAGAGCCATCATTTATCTCCTCCCCATCTCTTTCTGGGAAAAACTGATACAAATTGTCCCATCTGATATCTCTCTCAACTGGTAGTAATACCACCTGGAGATGACAAATTCCAAGGAGTGATTCTGCTCATTTTAGCTCACCATCAGGTGGCTCTGGTTGAAAATGTGGTCAGAATAGCAACTGTTAAAAAAAAAAAAAAAGAAAAAGAAAAAGAAAAAAAAAAAGGTAATGAGGAAATGCATTCAGGTTCTGCAATACTGGATTCCTGCCTGACCGTTTTAAGCTTATGCTTAAAATGAGAGATCCCAAGCAGGGCTCACAAATGGCAGTGTGAGCTCCCAACTCGAACTAAATCATTCCAGTCTCCAGAGGGGCTATACAAATACAGTTCTGCTAACCATTTAATCCTGTGTTTCATTTCAAGTATTTAGGTGAACCATATTGCCTTTCCTGGCTGGCTTCAATCATTTTGAGGGGGAAAACTGAGGAGTGGATGCAACCACAGCGTGTGACATGTAATAGTCTATCACACCAAAAAAAGGCAGGGGGGAAGGCACAACCCCCTGCCTCCTCCCTCCCTTTCATTCAACCCTATGGAATTCCATGGGAGTAAGTACTCTCCTGACCCAAGTCCTACCAACAGTAACTTCAGCCCACAGCCAAGGTATAATCACTGGACTACATCACAGGATACTACTTTTTGTGTTGCACTGTTGGGAATGGATTGCTTAAGATAACAAGAGCAGCAGACAGGATCTTTTTTACCTTGAGAAAGGTGTATGTTATGCCTGGAAAAATGCGAATTGCTATGATTTAAAACTTCTTTATGGAGTCTCTTGCCTTCTTTTCATTCTTCATGGTTTGTTTTTCACTTGGCTTTTCAAAGCCCTGTCCTGAGACCAGAGAGACAGTTAAGGAAGACAAAAGGGCCCCAACTACATCAAAGTCTAAAAGCAGCCCTAAGTCAGTATTGATGAATCTCACGGATGAATCTGTAAGTGCCACTGTCACACAGATCAGTCCTAACCCACACACAGCAAGGGAATTATATCTCTTTTGGGGGATGCAAGGTACTCCTCCAGTATAACAAATCCAAGTACCCCCCAATGGTTTTCTGCAAGTGGTGCCTAATAGACCTAAATAAAGCTGCCACAGTAATGTCCCCTCAACAACTCAAAGTTCTAACACTACTGAAGAACAGAGCCAGGCTATAGACTTCATTGTTTTATATCCTGTCTACCTTCACATGAACTGTTTGCCTAGCTCAAAACACACCCCAGCCCTGCTACTATTAGAGACAAGTGACCAATTTCCCTCAAACGACTTACCTGCAGGGCACAGGTTGGGTTTTTTATAGATTTTGTTTATTCCCCAAATGGATTGTGATTTCCTCAAGTGTTTTCACTCAAACCATTATTCCCCAGTGTTTGATTTCTGTATAATGTCAGTTAACTGAGATGGTCCATGATTATTTCTGTTCCCTGATGCTGTTCAGAGTCTGGAGGTCTATCAAACCACTGTGGCTTCCATTCACTCAAGGAGAGGTAGCAGCAAAACAGCATTTGGAGATTTTATAAAATATTAAACCTCCTGTTTTCTAGGCCACACAGTCCTTGCCTGAGGCAGCATTCATATAAAAAGTTAAGCTATTACAAGATTTATTGCCTGGATGCAAAGGAGCACACAGAATTGAAGTGTATGTCTCAGCCAGTTGGAATGCAAACAGATATTCCTTCTAAGGTGCCCTGAACTGGGCTGGAGACAGGCAACAAGACACGTGCAGTCTGCCCAGAGCAAACCAGCCTGTGCTAAAATAAAAGCACCATCCTGCAAGTATTTATGCCATATAAAATCATCTGATTAAAGAGGACACAGCCAGACAGGGCCCACGTACATTGTGCAGCTCCATCAGTGCAAGGGTTTGTCATCGCCAGCATGCCATCCGTCACCAGCATGAGGGATCCTGACAGCGGATGCAAACAGCTGGCTAAGGAGGAACCTTCAGTACATTCATTTAGATTCATTCATATAGCGTTCAGTCACCATAAGTTTAGCCATGCTGTGCTCCAGGTGGGCTAAAGATGTGTGGTGTTTGGGAAGGGAAATCACTGCTCTGCCCTCATATGCCAACTGTACTCAACATTGATACACGGACCAAGCTTCCCAGGGGTGCCTCAGAAAGATGTGCTTTTCTAAGACCTAATGCTTTATTTCTTCTCTGTGCTACTCAATATCCTCAGAATGACGGATTTTTCTTTTTCACTACATTCATGTGAGGAATACAGTTTTACAGGATCTTAGAATCAAGAGGACCATTTTCAAGTGGTTTTATGAAGACTTATGGAAGCCAGGTTCCTCTATATCCCTGATGAGACTTCTTCTATCATAACTATTGCACATTAGCTTTCCTCCTCCAAAGTGGTAATTCTCCAGTGCTTGACAAAGCTTTCAGCTCAACATTGCAGTGAAGCAGCAGCATGGTGAATCTGCAATGCCACCTGTCTCAAACTGAACATTTTAAGGTGAGCTGTGTGTTCTGAAGAACAGAAATAGACTTCATTGGTCATACCATACCCTCCTCACTGAAAAGCCTTTGCCTCCAGCAAAGATTTGGTATTTATCCTGGAGCAAGTTTTATCCATCACAAGTGTCATGGTCCCTTATGTATACAGAGCCAAAATATTCACTAGTTGCAGTAGGAAGAGTATTTCTATTTTTATATGTGCACAGACACTCACACATACAACAGTGGCAGAACTTTTTCAATCCAAAGCAACATCTAATGCCATTTCCAACCTTCATTTAGCAATAAATCCCCACAGAATCATAAGCTTAGGCTGGAAGGAACCTCTGAGGTCACCTCATCCAACTAACATCCCAGAGCTTAATGCTGAAAACAATCACCAGCTTCAACCTTCACTGCAACCAGGCTGATTCCCCTGGCTTTGAGTTGATGAGCCACTAACTCCACTTCCTCTGAAAGGATATTTTCTCACTCTAGCACCCCCAAATGTTTACAGCTATGCTCTTTGAAGAGAAAAATAAGCTCTTCATTCTTCTTTTCTTGCCCTATTTATAGAACATATGTTTTCTCTCTTTGCATTGGCAGCCAAATAATTGGGATACGATCACCTCAGAAATGCTGTGTTCTACAGTAATGACCCAAAATTCAACAATATCACATAAGGTTGACATCTGTGTTGGACCATCAGTGACCACAGAATCACAGAATAGTTTAGGTTTGAAGGGGCCTCTAAAGTTCATCTAGTCCATCTCCTCTGCAATGATCAGAGACATCTTCAACTAGATCAGGTTGCACATAGCCACATCCAACCTGACCTGTTATGTTTCCAGAGATGGGACCTCTACCATTTCTCTGGACAGCCTGTGCCAGTGTTTCACCACTCCCATTGTAAGAAACATCTTCCTTATATCTCCTCTAAATCGACCCTCTTATAATTTAAAGCCATTACCCCTTGTCCTATTGCAAGGACAAGGACTTATTGCCCTGCTAAAAAGTTTGTCCCTGTCATTCCTATAAGCTCTCTTTAGGTACTTATTGAAATGCCACAATAAGGTTTCCCCAGAGCCTTCTGTTCTCCAGGCTGAACAGCCTCAATTCTCCCAGTGCTGTCTTCACAGCAGAGGTGCTCCTTCCCTCTGATCATTTTTGTCACCCTCCTCTAGACCCACTCCAACAGCTCCATGTCCTTCCTGTACTGGGGAGCCCAGAGCTGGATGCAGCACTGCAGGTGGGGTCTCACCAAAGCAGAGCAGAGGGGAAGAATCCCCTCCCTTGCCCTGCTGGCCACGCTGTTTCTGTTGCAGCCCAGGACATGTTTGGCTTTCTGGGCTGCAAGCTCCCATTGCCAGGTCACGTCCAGTTTTTCATCCATCAGCATCTCCAAGGCCTTGTCATCAAGGCTGCTCTCAATCCATTGATCCCGCAGCCTGTGCTCCTACCAGGGGTTGCCCTGACCCAGGTGCAGCGCCTTGCACTTGATCTTGTTAAAATTCATAAGATTTCCATGGCCCCACTTCTCCAGCCTGTCCAGGTCCCTCTGGATGGCATCCCATCCCTCAGTCATGTTAGCTGCACCACTCAGCTTGCTGTCATCTGCAAACTTGCTGAGAGTGCACTCAATCGCACTGTCTATGCCACTGATAAAGATATCAACAGTACTGGTCCCACTACAAACCCTGAGGGACACCCTTCATCACCAATGTCCATGTGGACACAGAACTGGTGACCTCTATCCTCTGGATGAGACCACCCAACTAATTTCTCATCCACTCACCAGTGCACCCATCAAATCCATGTGATTCCAATTTGGAGAGAAGGATGTTGTGGGGGGATCTTGTCAAAGACATTACAGAAATCCAGATACAACATATAATGAAGTGCAAATAAAGGTTTAAAATGGTTCCTGGAACATGAAAAGTAAGGTTTTCCTCACTTACCTCAAAGTATTTTTATAGAAGTGTGCACAGTGCACAATATAGAAGTGTAGTTCATTATAATCAATTTTTAAAACTAGGAAAAAAACAAAATTAGGATTAATAACAAAACTCATATGTACCAAGGAAAAATTTTACTGCTGCCTTGGCTGCATAAATTTTAATTCACTGCTGCAGTCCTCTCTGTCACATCAGTTGACTGCCTTCTTGGGAAATATTTATGTAACTAAGGGTCAGGATCAGGCCCAATATAAATAATAATATGATCACTTAGAGGGAGCTTTACATCTGTACAAACACTGTCTAATGAATTCCTGATGGAGTTCTGCTGTTGACTAAGGAAATCATGTGAGAACCTCCACAATAAGTGAAGCAGCAACTCATTTTGGATCAAAGAAAACCATACAGAAAAGCAAACTAATATACAAAGGGCTGCAACCATTCTTGGCATATTTCCTCCTAATTTAGACCCACTTTGGGCACTACCACTATTTACTTTATAGAAAAATATCCCAGCCTTTGAATTGAAAGACCTTCAGTCTTTGATATCAGAGCTCTCATGTTTAACCAAGAGGACATTTTTCAGGGGGAGAGGGTGATATGTGCAAACTTCAGCTCCATACAGTGTGAACTCTTCATTGCAGAGGTGACCTTTTCATTTTGCTATTGTGCAGTGTGAGCACAGCAAGGTCCAGATCCATGCCAAAGATTCCAAGGAACTCAGGATCACAAACAAATAGCAACAGTCCCAATTTAACCAGGGTATGACCACACTGAAGCTGACACCAAATGCTGTAGCTGGGTGCTCTTCTTCAAGTGAATGTCTTTGGAAAGTGCCTGCATTTCTACATGGCTTTTAGGAACTACAGCATTCCCTGTAACTGCAGAAGCTGTATGTGTTGAGAACCTCCACCAAATTCTGTTCTGGCTCTTTTCACCTCAAGCCACGTGCACAAGACCAGATAAATGCACAAATAGTATTTTCAGACTCAGACTATGAAGGACAAGTATCCTGTCAATTTACCTGCTAGATGTCATCAAATACTTTCCCCTGCTTTTTTACATCCTCCCATGTCCTCTTACTTAGGTTCCAACAACTGCCTTATCATATTCTAAAAACCCCACTGAAAGATAATTTACTAAAATTATTCATACTGTTCACATACTGTGGCTTTTAAACCCACAACTGATTAGACACCCAAATATAGGATGGTATAAACTGGAGTTCAGTCTACCTTAATTCCCTGAGACTGGACATCACCCTTCAATGCTGACCAGTGTTTGAGGCTCCAGTGCACAAGGCCATTCAATCCATAACTCTGGCATGCAGAAGAAGTCTCACCAGTTGGCATGGGACCTCTTGGCTGTTCAGCAACATGTTTCCTAACATGCAGCCACATAAATCTTTCACTGGAGTAGGCTTCTCATCAAGGATGAACCCTGAAAATGCCACAATGTGAATGAAAGCAATCCAAATGCAAAAAAAAAAAACCACAAAAAAAAAAAAAAAACAAAAAAAAAAAAAACCCGGAAAAGNAAAAAAAAAAACAACCCAGGAAAGAAGTTGCAGAAGAGGGCACTGCAGAAATGGCAAGAGGACAAGTGGAAATTCATAATGCCAGAGTCAGCATGCACCAAAAAGGCAGGTGAGGGTAAATACATGGGTGAGTTGTGCTGTAATCAAATGAAACCTGTACCCCCAGTGATGCAAAAATGTTGAGTGATGAGATCTAAACAGCAGAGACCATCCAATACAGATCCCAGCCCGTAAGGATATAAATATATGGATGAACTGCTAGCCTTGGAACAAGTTAAAGGAAAGTAGATTCTGCAGTTACAGATCAAAGCAGCAGAAAACTCCTAAATTTTTTTTTTTTAAACAGAGAGCTTCAACCACTGTCCAGTAAACTGGTCAAACTGCCTAGAGGGAGAAAATTTGGAGAAATGATTTCTCACCACTTTAATGCTCTAAAATTAGCATTTTCAAGAACTAAGCATGTCAAGAGGAGAGATTATTCTTGGCATAGAGTAAAAACACAATAGATAATGTTATCTGAACCACTTTTACTGACTGCAAAATAACTAAAATATGTCCAAGGGGTTAGTTGGGTACCAAAAAAGGACCTGCTAACAGCATATTTGAAAACAAAAGACATGTCAGCAAATGAGCAGGAAAACATCCTGAAGGTTTAAAGGAAGGAAATTAAATCCTGGGAGGTAGCAAGAATACATCTTTTCATGAGATTGATAAGAAAATCTCCAAGGCATATATATTGCTGAACATAAAAATAAAATTATAAAAAAAAAAGGATGAAACACAAAAACAAGAAACTAATGAACACAGCTGCCTGGCTTGACTCGAGGGCCTCTTTGAACCAGTTAGAAGCCCTTCAGCACTTGGAAATCCAACCAAACTGATGCAAATAACAAGAATAAAGTACAGCAAGGGAGAGGTAAAGAGTGAAAGAGAAGAGGCTGAAAGGTTTTCCCAAAGAAGCTATACCTAAAAGTCATAGAAGCTGCTTATAAACAAGAACTCAGTGGGGGAAAATGCAGTGTATGTTGGATTGTCAGGGATTAAAAGAAGTGGTTGTCAGACAGACACAGAGAAAGCAGGAGCCATACAAGGGATCTCTAAGTTATAACATGACTGTTTTTCTTCATAGATGGATACTTTTAGCATTTCAAGGAAGTCTTTTATTGTCATGATTTAAATGGCTTTACAGATTACATGCCCATCTCCAAACATTTGGGTAAAGTTTACAGAAACCAGTTATTAGTTATTATTGTTATGATTGTTACATGCACATATTTCGAAGCCACTAAATAATTACCATCATGTTTCAATGCAGAATATTTTTTTGCAATCTGAAAACATAATGGCAGCAGACACACTGAATAGAGAAATGTATTTTTTATTATGTCTTGGTAATAATTGCCTTCACTGCTTCATATGAATTGAATATTTAAAATATCCTCATAAAAATAGCAATCCTTTAACAGGTATTATCCTCTTCCATAATGGAAGTACAGGTCATAGAAGACCTTCCTTTCCTCATTATTGATGCTTCTAGAAATCAGGCTGATAACCTCATTGTCACTGCAACATTTCTGAAATATTTTACAGGTGTCTAAAAATGCAGATATTAACCCCTGCTTTAAGTATTCGCTCACCAGCATGTGACTGAGAACCCTCTCTCTAAGAACTCCAGATAAGGTGTTTGGCCTGAAATAAAAGAGCTTTTCCAGTTTCTTGGTAAGACAGAAAAAGAGAGTTCTTTATCGAAAACTTATTAGCATATTTTGCCTCATTAATAACTTCACTGCAGCATTAATTTGCTTAATTATTGCACTTAGAATTCAACATGGTAGCTAATTAATTCAAAGGCTGGGGAAAAAAACTGGAATCATAACACATACACATACAGCACTGTTTTGGGAGCACAATTTTTGGAAAAATCTTTTTTTGTTGCTCTATTTCATGAAACACTAAGTCTGTGAATACAGTAAGTTAAAAGTTATCTTTTTAATTATTTATTTTAATACATTTTCCCAGGTTTTCCCATTTAGTCTTCTCTCCTGATGAATCTTCCTATAATAAATGGAGTTAATGCATCTCAACAGTCTGCTATTGGGATTTCCAACTCCATTACCCACTATTAAGATCTTCTTCTCTTCCTCTGCAAATCTTTCTTTCTATTTTACTGTCAAAGGCCAAAAGGCACCCTAAATTCTTAGGAAGTCACTTGAAAACCGAAGTTCACTTCTCTCCAAACAGCCCCAAAATTACATTCTCATAGCCCAAAGGCACAAAAAAAAAAAAGGGTCCAACACCAAAACACCACTCTCCATTTCCTAAATTTCATTGTAGCTGAAAAATAAATCTTGTGATATTTGGGTCATGTGTAAAATTCTCACCATCAGGATCAGAAATGATATTCCAGTATAGCATCTTCTTAACTGCTTGCTTATCAGTTTTACATCTCCACAAGACAAAACCATCAGAAACCAGTTAATGCTCCAGGGCTACTCTGAGCCGACGGTCTCTCACACGATGTGACAAAAGCTGCCCAGTAACTCAGGGGATTCTCACTGTGATGCTACAGTGATGCTCACAGAGGCATATGGTCCATAGCTGTGTTAACAGAAAATCTCAGCTGAATACAGCTACATCAGAAAACAACTATTGCCATCCCTGCTAGGCTACCTGAAGAAAATATTTCTATATTGATAGCAAGCTGGTGTAACTGGACTGATCACCATGCTGCTATTTGGTTGTTGGGGCAGCTCGCCTCCCACTACAGGCATTTTTCTGCTTTAGTCTCTTGCTGCTCTCATCCATTTACTCTTTGTCACATACCAGCGTGGTGACATGACACAACAGAGGATTTCAAGGTGCTGGCCTCAAGTGTCCACACTTTCATTCTCTTGGGTTGTTTCCTGTTCCCTCTTCCATCCCTTCTCTCTGGAATCATGTATAAGGGTTTTTTTTTTCTGTAATGTTCCTCCTCACCTCATAACCCCATCACCTGGTAGTTGTTACCTACAGATTCAAACCCTCTCCATGAGAGCAGAGAACAAATGTGGTTCTGTAACTTAGACAATTTCCATAACCAAGAAGCCACCATGCAAGAGTGAGACCCTTTGTCATGTTCCAGATGTCTCTTGCTTCAATGAACCTTGTTTCATCCTTCAAGAAAAATAAAAATTGTTGTTTGAAAAGGTCCTCCTATGAGGTGAGACCTGCTCCTTGCTGCAGCCAGGAGGGGGGCATCTTGGGGCTGCAGGCTGGGAGGGTTTTGAACTCAGCAGCCCTCAGCCACCCATTCCCAGCTCACAGGTCTGGTCAGCCCTCCAAGCCATGGAAATCCCTCTGAGAAACCAAGCCTAATGCCATGTTGGAGAGCTCCAGCTTGGCAAGTGAAAGATGGGCAGCAGACCAGCCAGGTGGGATTGGAGGACTTCTTCCAGATCTTGCATCTGGTTTTTGGGTACTGCAGTGCCCTGGGCCGGAAATTCTGTAGCAGTGTCATATTCATTACAAAAATGAAGGATGTTCTTAAATTAAACATAAGGATGAATAATGAGAGCACACACTCTGTTATTTATCTGACTTTTTAAATCATTTTACATATTTTATATATCAGACCACTTCAAGAACAGAATGAACCATAAATTTTTGTGCAGCTAACCCAGTGTCTGCATCACCAGATTTTCCAATACGCCTTCTATGGGATAACGTGGTATCCAGGAAAGAATGGGGTAAATTTTGTATTACCTGGATGTCCCTGATAAGAAGTAAGCAGCAAAAAGAGACAGTTTTACCATTGAAATGTTAACTTTCATTTGCCTCATTGATCCAGTTTATGAATGAAGCCAATCAAATCCCTCTAGAGGAAAACTATGGCTTGAGGCTATCTGCAGCCACTTATGGACAGTCTACTTTTCGGGGCCCTTCCTTTTCTACTGTTTCTGAGGGAAGCTAAAGTCCCTGGTCACAATTCTGTGCCAAGCTACAGCATTCCCAGCAAGTTCCTTATCAGGGGAATTAAAGACTGGACACCCAGAGCAAGCAGAGAGCCAAAGCTGAGCTGAATTAGCAAAAGATCTATTTAAGGAAACATGCCTAGCATCTGTTTTATTGAGCATATGTACTCTGCTCATTGCTGTGCACCATTAAGACTTCATGCAGAGATCATAAGGCACACATGAGTACTGCAGATTGCTATTTTTTTCCTTCTTTACTTTGCCTCATCAAGATTTCATTCAGGACCACTCTAGCCTAAAATTACCCCAGTAGTAAAACTAAAATCCCCCTGCCAATGATCTGAAGGACAAGGGGGCATCAAATACAGAGGAAATTTCAGAGTCATTAATACACATTGGGGATATGACCTTATTTCAGCAACAGGAGTCTGGATAACTGAGGACAGATGCACTACGTTATACATGAAAACACATGTTTAACTACTGTTAGTAATGACAGGATCTAACAAGACAGGATGCTCTGTCCTCTGGCTGTGTTGACCCCAGCAGGAGAATGCCCTGAGTCAGCCTGCATTCCCACAGACTGAGGGAGGACATCCAGTGGGAGAACAGTCGCCCCTTCCACATCCCATGTCCCCTGGATATCCATACTCAGGAGCACCTTCACCAAACACAGAGCTTGCCCCCATGCTACCAGTCATGATGGATGGGACAGAGGAAAACCTGTGGAACAGCCCTCTGCCCCAAGGTCCCTGGCTCTGCACACTGGGAGGACCTGGCAAGGAGCCTTTCTCCAGACTATTCCTAGACTGGACTCTGAACCAGAAGGGAAGGAACAACCCTACTCAAGCATTGCACTGTCTCACTGCCTTATTTCTGGTCTCGACCCCCCAAAAGGCACACAGGCCATGAGGTTAATCTAAAATAACGAGAATATTCAGAAGCTGGCAGCTGGATCTCCTCGGGGTTCACAAGGGGCAGATCAGCCACTCGTTGCTTTCATTATCTGGATTACAATAAAAAGAGAGAAAAGAGGGTAAGAAGCAGTCACTTCCCTGCAGACTCCTTGCCCAGATGTTAAACCAGCTGGCTACGAAGCCCACACAGAGGCTTTGCTGCCAAAGCCAGGGCTGACAACAGGAGATGGAAATATGGCCTCTACCTTTCCCTCTCCTGACAAAACAGATCAAATTATCTGTACCACAGCCTGTTTACCACGGCAGATGTCACCTGGGATACTGCTCTGCAGAGTCCCATGTCCCCATTGGTACCATGTCCCTCAGGGTTTGGAGAAGATCTTCACCACCTGCACCATCTCTTGCCAGTGTGCCTGGAGGGGCAGTCCCATGAGGATCACAAGCTGTGGCACCATGGGGCCCACACTTCCCGTGGCCTTTGCCCCAAACAGCTGCAGCTCCATCCCCATATGTACCTCACAATGTCTTACACTCCACACCATTGCTTTGAGCTGTTGCAGTGACCCTCCTCCAAAGATTTTTCATCCTCCTTCTGTTAAATCTTCACCTTCCCATTTGTCCAGCACACATTTCAAGTTTGTTTTTAAAGTACACTTCTCATGAGAAATGCACTTAGTCCACCAGGCAGGGCAGGAGAGGTAGCTCAAACATACACCTGCATTGGAGAGAAAATAGTTCTGCCTTCGGGTAATCCATCAGATTCTGGGCCATATGCAGGGAATTCAGCAAATCCTCCTTAGGAAAACTCCCTTGTGTTTCTGAACTGAAGGGCTGGCACTCTGCACCCTGTTCAGCCACAAAATGCTGGCTTTTATAACAGGTAAATAAAAACATTATTGCCAAATGCTTCTCCCTTCCTGTTTCCAAAAAAAACCCAGCAGTCTGTTAATAAAAAATTTTGATTTACATAACTATCAACAATCAACCCGATAACACAGAGCAGTCAACACCAATAAGCAGAAATTGGGGCATTTACCAGCTTCAGCATGCTTGAAATCCTGTGTTGTCTCTTTAAAAACAATGAAAAACCATTCTGGATAAAATCTTTCAGAATGTTTTATTTCCTCAAGAGAACAGATCTCTGTTCTTGAAAAAAAGACTCTCTAATATTAAAATATACTTAACCTGATAGAACAGAACGTCTCCTTTGAAGTTGCTTCAATCTTTTTAAATATCTAAAGGACCCAACCCACACAGGGCTTGCACGTTTTCAGCTTGAAAAAAAAAAATCAAAGCTTTCTCCCCTTTTTTCCCCCATGTACACCCACTTGCCAATTATGGGAATTAAAAAAAAAAAATCAGTGTATGAAAGAGGTAGAGCTTTTTACACTTTTGTAATTATGCACAGGATTTAATCATTTGGGGAGAGGGACTGCTTGGGGGGAGAGGAGAGTTTTATTCCAAGAGTTATGTGTGCACTTTCATCCTGGACCAAGTGTCAGCCACCAGGTGATTTTTCACACGGATCACCATGCTCCTCTGCTTAACAGCTCATCTCCGATTTGCTCGAACGATCAACAGCTCCTCATCTTCTTTATTAGTCTCTCTGTTTATCTGCCCAGCAATGAGCTCCAGCTCCCGCAGCCAGAGAGCAAGCCAAGAATAGCCAGATCCAGAGCTGTGAAAGATATTCTTCCAGCATCATCTGCCTCCTTGGCAGAGTCTGCAGGCAGCTGTACTCACAGCCCTGTGCCTGCCGCTGGGTATGTCATGTGGCCATGCCATAGTGGCACTGCCTGAGCATCTCTGTCCTCTTGGACACAATTTCCTTCGATTCACCTTGAATTCTAGAAACCCGTTATGTGACCGTTGTCTCAGATTTGATAAATAAGGGCTTTTTTTTTTAATGGCTGCCCATAAAAAATAACCAACACCTCTTGTTTCTGCTGTCATACTTTATAAATCTACATGCTGCCTTTAAGGACCATTCCCTTTGCTGTACAGGGCGTACTTCAGCGGCACTTTTTCACAGCACACGAGCAGGATTTTTTCCAGCTGATTTGTAGCACAAGGGCTGGACTTCTTCACTGAGGGATAAACAAAAAACCTGAAAAAAGAGGCATGGAGCAGAGGACAGGAGGACTACCTCATTGCTGCTCTGGAGATTACGGCTACATTAGTCAGTCCATAATTTTCAAAATATATTTATCTTTTTTTTTTTTTCCAGGAAAAAACACACCAAAAAATTAAAGTAAGCAGAATGTTATCCCTGATATAAAGGATGCAATCCTACATGGCTATTTCCTTGTGCTTTTCACCTCCTTCCTTCCTTCTTTCCTTCTTCCTTCTTTCTTTCACAAGAAAGACCAGTAAACACTCTGTATATATTAGCTACAAGCCTCATCTATAAAAATCCTGTCTTAAAATATTACTCATATCACACTGTTGCACAGTCAAATTTCATAGGAAACAAAGCACTAAATGCAACATAAATTATATCAGCATTACAACTTGGGCATAAATTATCTGAACTAAACAAAATCTGACCTTGCTTCTACTAGTTTGGTCAGTGTCTCCATTTTAGATGCTGCAGGTCATCCTTAAACATAAGTTTGTCCTTTCAGTTGATTTTTACATTTAGATTGGTTTAATAAATCATGACATAACAAGCATTAAAATATAAGCATTTTCTACCTAAGGAACTAGCAGTCTGTCATCTTCAGCAGTGGATCTGACACAGCTGAACACTTGAATAAAAAAAAAAAGAGAATATTTCCATGGACTGCGACTGATGCAATTGTATACAGGCATTTATTTGTCTCCTTAAAGTTTCAACCCCGATAGTTTTTTCCTTTCTTATTGTATTTGTCTAAATCAAATTGTGAGTTCTTCAGGGCAGCAATCTGTCTCCTCATATGTTCGTAAAGCACCATGTACACCTATGGCACTCTGTAATAAGTAATTTCTGATCTGTTTATGATTAAAGAGGGATTTCAGGTGAAATATTGCAAATTGAAATAGACAGGCTACGAGGACAGCTTTCACTGCCAACATCCTTAGGTTGGACATGGTGCTTCAGCACAGGATGGCAGCCAACGTGCTGTGCACAGTTTGAGCTTGCCCGTGTGCAGCTCCAAATTCATTTTGAGAGCCACCCTACAACCATCCCCCATGCCCTGACACCATGCCCTTAAACAACACATTCTGCAGCATGGGAGCACTCTCCGTGAAATGCTTTGTGCTGCAATATGTATCTTTTCATAAGGATATCTACTGTTTTTTCCAGGGTTACTGTCTTAGAACAAGTCAGACATGCTGCAGAGTGACTGGAAACACAGGAGAGCACTGTCTCGACAGGAGGTGGAAAGAAAGTGGGACAAGCCACAGAAGGGGGAGCTGAGGGAGAAGGTGAGAATTTATTACATTAATAGGATCACCTGGTGACTTGCTTGAGGGATGAACACATCCAGACCAGTCTGTTCCCCACTTAATGACAGTTGACTTGTGCAGGTTATCACCTATCTAACATGAGAGTCCAGCTGCATGGTGCGTGCACAGATGAAGCTCCCAGCATGCTTAGGATTACCATATCTATGGCAGCAAGGCATGTGATAGCCTTCTGGGAGCAAACATCAGATCAGACCTTTGCTTGCACCCCAGGACGTGATGATACCTATTGGTGGCCATCCTAAAATGCCCCATCTTCCAGAAGCTCAGCCCTACACATGCCTTTCCATCCCCCAAAGACAAAGCCCCTTTTACTCAACCCTTCCCAGTCCAGATTCCTCAGCTTCCCACAAAGTGCCTATACCCAATGTTTGTGGCCCCAGATTTCTTAAACCATCTCAGAGCTCAAATTCCCCAGCTACTTCCAGACCACAGCTCCTAGCCTCCCCCACTCCAGCTGCTGTCCCCAAAGCCATCATTCTCACCATATCTCTCCCATCACTTTCCCCACCCAGACCTCAGCTCCCCAGGCTTCCCCAAACCCCATAACACTCTCCAACCCTGCACCACAGACTTGCCATCTCACAGGTCCCTTTCCTCCCTCCAGGGTCTACCCATATTTCTCCCCTTTCAAATAGTCCCACCAAGTCCCTTTACCACCCAGTACCCCCACCTGGTCTTCCCTCTCCCACCTCTGCTCACAGCCTGAATTTTCCCATCACCCCATCTCCCTGCTATGTCCTGTCTACAGAGTCCTACCTGCCTGCATCCCTGCCATTCATATCTGCCACTCTGCTGACAGACAGAGTGACATCCCAATGGGAGCAGACCTTCAGCCTCCCCCACCAGGTGAAACCCCATAGCTCCCTTTTGCTACCCACTTCTTCACTGAAAGAGTCAGTCTGGAGGAAATTTCCACACAGAAAGATTTCACTGAGATTTTAGGTGTCTGGAAGGATTTTAGAAATATAAAATCAATAGCTTTGATTTGTTTCATTTCAGCATTTCAAAAGGACCTAGCTACAGCCTGAACCCACTGCCCTCTGTGGAGTGCTACTTTAATAGTAACTCAAGGAGATGTCTTGCCCAAGAACAGACAGAGAGCCCAAGGCCTGAACCTCCAAACTCACAAGGCACACCTTACCCAAACTGTGCCTGTGCATAATTTTTGGCCACCCAAAAAATGAGTTCTACACAGCTCTGTTTTAAGGTTCCCTGGGTCTTCAGTCTTTGACCACCTTAGAGGCCTTTGTTTCCTCCTCAAAATGCTGCAGCCCTGTAAAAAGCTTTGGTGCCATTTATTCTCTAAAGCTGCATTCCCAAGGCAGCAAAACAAGAAAGTCCCATGCAGAGGTTTCTTCCTCATGGTGAGAAGAGCAAAGGTTTACAGCTGCAGGGAAAAGGAGACCAAAACGGTCACTGTGTACCTGGAGGACAGTGACAAAAGAAGTCACCACCTGGGCAGCGAAAGTTTGTCACTTAATGAGCAATCACTGATCTAAACCCCCAGCATGCCAACTTGTGCTATTACAGGGCAAACAGGACAAGGTTTTCCCTCCACAGACCTATATATTTCCATGGCTATGACACCCAAGAGAACTGTGCTGGAAGTATATTGGTAAGACTGCAAAGTCAGGCACTTAAACTAGGAAATATGAGCCTAAGGTGGTCTTTGCAGCCCCAGCCACAGTGTGATGCAATCTTTATTTGCTCAGAGAAGTGTCACTTCTCCACCATTCTCCTACTCTGCTCTGCAGACCCAAGAGCTTAAGTGGCGTATTCAGAGGTTCCTTGCTTATATCACTCAAGCCTTGCTCAGGATGGAAGCAATAATTATCTCATAGACTTTTTTTTGGCCTTCCATGCTCTTAAGTTAGAGTGATTCACAGATGTTAATTATCTTATTTCCATAATGAACCTGTGGAAGGAAGGTGTATCATTAACTCTGCATTACAGCTGGTGAGTTGAGACACAGAGGTGCAGGTTAGTAGATTAATATCCACTAATTTTGCACACATACGCTGAAACACTCAAAGCAAGCTTTCCTTTCACTCTGTAGGGCCTGACATTGCAAAATCCATGATGATCTATTCGCATCTCCTTAGACTTCAAGGTACAGATCCTGGAAAAGCATAACTTCACCACCAGCTCTCCAGCAGTTGTCCCCAGGGTTGTAAGACTTAGGTCCATCATAGAGACCATGCCGTGTTTAAGAAAGCACAGAGCCAAGACCAGCATGGGACTATCATGGCCAACCATTCTAGAAATCAAGAGCATCAGGGATGTTTTGCTAAAGGGTTTTGATGGCTCTTTCCTGATACCAGACAAATAGCTGCCTCTGTCTCTCAGGTAGCCCAAATATCAATCCAAGTTTGTAGCAGACCAGGAGAAAAGAGGGGAAGCTTACCTGCTTAATCTCTGCTCTACTTAACTCCTGCAGGCTGCACCATTTAAAACATGCAGTCCAGTTTGGTTGAATGCTTACCAAAATGGCACAAGTCACCTGCCTGCATATTCTCGCAAAATGTCAAGTCCTCAAATAAAATCATTTATCATTTAGGGGAACGAAAAAAAAATCCACAAACAAATCAAAAAAGAAAAAGGAGAGCCTGGATATTTACCCCACAGACAAAACAACCATAAAAAGATCCCAGGATAAATTTACCCCAGTTTCCTTTCTGGAGATAACAAACCTGCTTCAGCTGAAACTTTCTCTTAGAAAGAACCAACAGCCTGACATCAACACCTGGGATGGAAAATTTCAGCTTAAACAGTTAATACTTGCTGAAGCATAAGCTCCATGAGACAGACATCTATCCAATGAAAGTATTGTTATTACAGGTCATAGTGAACCCTGAGTGCCTTTCCCCAACAGTGCCTGCTGTCTCTGCCTCCACTACCTCTGCCTGGCTCTCTGCTGCCCCTTCCCAGCTTGGCTCTCCCAGGGCAAGACTTAACATTGCCACCCACACGACCCAACCTGACACCAATTTCTCATCCTGGCTGTTTTATCTGGGGTAGGATAGCACAGCAAACCCAGTTCTGGGGAGTCACTAATCCAGAACCTTCAACCCAAGCTACAGCTCTCCTATACATACTTGCAGTTCTATATATTTTGTACTTTTTACTGTGCTTATCTCCTGTGGGTCTGCCATGGGTTTTTTGGCTGGCTAATGGCTTTATCCCCAAGCTGAGCACACAATCTCCAGTCATTAGTGAGCTGCATTTGGATGTGGTATATCATCCTCTTTGCAATGCCAGGGGTGTCTTGCACAAGCCTCCCTCACTCTTTTGATGGACTGTAGACAGCTTGCTCATTAGTCTAGTATCTAATTGCATATCAGTCACACTCTCAAGCTCCTCATTACTTCACTTACACAGCTACAGTAATTAGATTTCACATTTCTTTACACTCTCATGACATTGTTTTAGCCTACTGAGGAGGCACTCATATATAATACACATATATTATAAATTATCTTCTGTAATTATCATATTCATTATAACATATAACACATGCATATAAATACATAATGTTGCTGAGGCAAACTCAAACCCCTTCAGTTCTACATGTTCAGGATGCTCCAAGAGCCTTTGCAACTGCTTGTTAGTTTTAACTTCTGTGAGGCTTCACCCATCTGTGACCCTTCCCTTACAAACCGTGCCAGTTTGCATCATTTCCTACTTTTTCCCCCATCACCACGTACCTCTCTGGAAAAACAAAGCCTTCAGATCTGCTCACTGCAGAGATGCAAATTCTTTTAGGCAGAAAAACGAATTTGATGTTTAGTACAGCAGCAAACAGAAAAGTCACTTGAGCCGTCAGCCCTTATCTTTTGGGATAACATAGATTTTATGCCTCTTTTTTGGTCTAATTTGATGCATTTCTTTAGCACCTACTTTCTAAGCCTCCAGCTTTTATGTGAGATCATTCCATACATTTATTATGGCGCTTAAAAAGTGATAACAATTTATTTAACTTTTCAGAACAGAATTCTGCAGACTTTGGGGGCAGATGATTTTTTTCCTGGGGATTATGTGTGAAATATGCAATGGTGTCTGTATTTCCAGATGCAAAAACCACAGACACAGGGTAGCAATGTGCACCTCTTTTAAAGTGAGTTAAATAAGTGATGGCTAAACTTGAATAGGCAAACAGGTAATTCTCCACAAACTGTAAAAGGGCTGTGGCTTCATAGAACACGTCTGCAGAAGTAAACTAAGCAGAGCCAGAGTATGGAGCATTTTATTCAGTGTTGTAGATGTAGCAATAGAGACTGCAGTGGTTTCCAAATTGCCTCCTTGTCCTGCTGTGATACACATTTGCAGGTGCAGGAGGGACAGGTGACATTTGGGGACTGACTGGCTAACTCCTAAAAATGGGCAAACATGCCCTTCAGGGCTGTGGTACAGATGCATCCCTCAGCCACAGGAAACAGTTCTACTCCTCTCCACCCTGTCACCACCTCCAGTCCCAGGTCACATCACCCAGGGCCAACATTCTGCCTCCTCAGCTAGACCCCTTCAAATTGTATAAAGAGAATGAGCAAATGCCATGCATGAAAGATGAACAGTGAGTACAGGAACGTTTCATAGGTCTGGAGGTGCTGCAGAGGTAAAAAAAATAGTAGATATGGTCAAAAAAAAGAAAAAAAAAAAAGAAAAAGTCTACCTTGAAAAGCTTGTGGCCTTGAAAAGCAGTCTGATCTAATCCTGAGCAACACCCCAAATTCAAGCAACGCAGCACAATGCACAATGTGGTAGCAGAAAACCTTAAAGCAAAAATCCTGGCTGAAACACCCAAGAGCACCCAAATGATTTAAGAATCAGATTTTCCAAGCTTCTGAAAAGTTTACTTCTCATCAACTCGGTATCTAAAGCCTTTCCAGCTCTCTTGAAATGTGATGTGTTTGCTTTCCATCCTCCTCTGTACAGCTGTGTGCTGTTTGCCTGCCCTGCGCTGCCTGGAGCTGGCTGCATGTCAGGCAGCAACACCCTGGCAGCCATCGAAGATAAAATCACCCAGCATATTAAAGGTAGAGGCAGAGAGGGACATTTAACTCTGAGCCCTCCTGCAGCTAGGAAAGGGAGATGATCCCAAAACCAGGATCAAGGAGAGCCGCCTGATGGAACTCACCACCACTCCCCCCACATCCTTCAGTTGCGGGGTGCTCCTCGCTATCCCAAAATAAAACCTGGTGCTGGGCAGACTCCCAGCCCTGGAAGCAGCCAGCTGAGGGAGGATGCTCGCAGAGCGCGCTCCTGCCCTGGCAGGCAGCCAAGTGCAGCAGCCGCCTGTATCTGAGCTTTTCCCCTGCTCTCACAGTCCCTTCAACACAAGTGACACGAGGCACACTCTTGCTCACTGCCTGCTGCCGCTCAGGAGCTTGGGAGAAGAAGAGACTTAGTCCTTCACAGCTGGGGGCTCTGACTTTGCGAGCTGAGGAACGATTAAGATGGAGGACAAGGGGGGAAGCAGGGGGGAGAAGGAGAAGCAAGATGGAGGAAGGGACTCATGGTACATGTCTGAGTCCCTGATTCTCTGTCGTGTTTTTCCCCCATGCTGCCTCTCACTGTAATCCTCCGGGACACAACCAGGAGCAGACGAGGGCCAGAACCTGCGAGCCCCCTCAGCCTGGGAATCAGAAGTTGTGGCACTGTGCCCAAGCTCATTAACCCTGCTGCAACACTGGGCTAATTAGCTCCAGCATGGCATCATGCTAATGCAACTTCTCAGTTTCCAGGACCTTAACGAGGATTGCTTCCCATCCCAATGTCTCCTCCTGTCCCACGGATGTATCAGTGGACAGGACAAGAAATCACATATGCTGGGTAATACTGAAAATATATAAACAGCAGAGAAATGGGAAGGATATTTTTATGGGCATAGCAAAAATCTATTGGCATGTATGTGACTATCCTTGTACATATATAAGGATTTTACTGGTAAGGACTTCCGAAACTGTGGGAAGGCAGCAGAGCCCAAGAAGTGACCTGGCCATACTTGTTTAGTGTGGCACTGGGTGGATGACACTGGCTGGCCAGGGGCAGCAGAAGGACATGCAGAAAGGGACTTTGCACACCAAATAGCCAGGGAGCTGTTTCTCAGAGAAATCAGTGGAGCCCATCACAACCACCAGACATAAGTATTCGCAGAGGACTGTACATCTTTCTGAGAGCTAAGAGGTGTATTTCTTCTGCCCATTCATCACTTGTAAGAGTCTAAAATTCCAAACAGTCCTTCAAGGAGGAGAGTGTGAATGAGACCCAGGAGGAAACAAGGAGCTGCTGGAGGAAAGCCAAATATATCAGTCTGGACACCTTCAAAGTGCTATGAAAGACATCCCAGCCAGGCATGTAGCAGCAGCCATGGAGCAGGAGCCCCAGTTCACAACAGCCAGGGAGAGAAGCTGTGAAGCTCTCCTCTTTAATATCCCAGTGATCTGACCAGACCTCAAGCTATGGAGAAGTTAAGCATTTATCCTAAAGGTCCAGATTGGAGACTGACATGAATAACGACTCTATTACCTGCTCCCCCTAAAACCAATGGCACCAAGGCAAAATAGCCAGAAAGGACCTGCATAATAAAGGTAGTTACTTCTAAGGGCATCTCTGACCTCCTAACAGACCTCGTAGTGGGCAAACAGCAGGACTTGGGCTGTCACCTGTCCGATGTACCCACAGTCTGTAGACATGAGGGGTTGAGTCTGAGAGAGCTTCAGCCATGCTAAAATATGTGCAACTTCCACAGCATTCAATGTCGACTGAATACCTAAATATCCTAGACCATGGTGGGGCTGAGCCTTGCTTCAGATGAGAGAGTTGAGAACTGAACATGAGCATCTGCCTCCTGGCTTAACAGCTTAAAGGCCTCACTTATCTCCTCTGGGGAAGAAAAGGTANGGGGGGATGGCCAGAGAAGAAAAGGAAAGGGACACCAAGGAGTAAGGTTATGTGGGAACATAAGCTAGGTTAGGAGGGGAAAACTCACATTCAGATACCTTGCAGGCAAGACAGACCAGGAAACACCCCAAAAAAACCTGCAGTAGACCCTGGCTGAGGACAACATGGGGAGACCTTTAGGAATGTGCTGCCCCTGGGATACCTCTGGGCAGCTCGCACGAGGCCCACACTGTGTGGGGAATGCAGAAAACTGGTCTTTTGTTTCATGCCCCTTTGTTTTAACCTCTTGAATCAAAGACCCCAGCTGCTACTCCGGGAAAGGCTAGAAATTAATCCAATTAAAAAATAAATTCCCTGTGGAATCAAAACTGCTTGCCGGGCGGGGGGTATTGAGCACAGAATTTCTTTCTTCTGCAAAACAAACTCCTTCTTCTAACCCACATTTCACAGAGGGGAGATGTAGGCAGGGAAGCATTTGAAGCAAATAAACAAATGATCAGAATGATTTATAACCCTGGTACCAACCTACAGCTCACAGGAAGGTTTGCAGCCATGTCTTCTATAGCTTGCATGGCCGGAGACAGAAGCACAATGCCGCATGCTACCCTCCAACACGAACAGTCAGAGAGCAACAAAACCCTTCACCGCTTCGTTCCACTCTTTTGTTTTCCAGGGGTTTTGGTCAGCCCAGGCTTGTGGAGCTTGACAGGTTAACCCACACTTCCTTGGTTTCAGCAGAAATGATTAAACAGGGGGGATTGTTTAGGGCCTGAAGCAGAAGGAATTCCTTTGTTTTTATAGATCACTCCAAGGCAGCCGACCCTGTGGAGATGCCCAAGGAGAAAGAGGCAGCGCCTGAGTATGGAGATGAGTTTCCAGGGAGGGAGGTCCATGCCACCACTCTACAGACTAAGAGACAAGGGGTGGGGGGACATCCTGCACCTCAACTTCATATCTGGAGAGAGGGTCAAACAGATCCACTGGGTATGTGGGTGAGCAGGACTAGCTGGAGACCATGTCCAGGTAGCCTGGCTTCCCCTGAGAGGCAAAGTCATACCACCCTAGTGCTTGTGCTACAAGGGGATCCAACCCCACCACCCTGAGGGCATGCACTCACCACACAGCCTGTGTTGAGAGGGCCAGAGAGGAGCCCTTTCAATAGCCAAAGCCCTTAAGATCTCCTGCAAACAAGGAAGCACATATAACACAGCCACCTCTCCTTAAACCTGGCTTGCTTCCACTGCCCTGTGCTTGCATGAAGCTGCACACTCTCCCTCAAGGTACGTGTGGTCCTGAGATACTAGATGGGAATTCTATGGGAGCCTTACCTTCTCTCACACCACTAAAACATAAGACCTTCTAGCTTATCTCCATGAACAGAGATCTCTGGGCAGGATCCCAGGCACCTGTTGAGAGGAGGGATGTGTTACCCTGTTGCACTTAGGGACACTTGACACCTTGAGATACGTGCAAGCCTACTGTGCTGTAAGTGATGGGGAAAAGGGCTGCAGCAGTTAAGCGTCTATGCTCAGCTGGAGGAGTGAAGAACGGGATGAAATCCCAGGGTTTTGCCACCCCTTGTAAGGCAATAACTACCTGGGGAGAGGGAAAAACATCCACAAACTTTATTTCTAAGATCTGAATCGAGAGAAAAAGAAGTAAGTTTAAGGCTGAAAAAGGGAACCTGGAGTGATTTGCTGGTAATCACTTTATTGCTGTTGGCAACAGGCTGGTGGTCTAGGAGTGCTCCCCCTCCTTGAGAGCAACACATTACCCAAGAACCCAGGGTCACAGAGGTGCGTGGGGAAGCCTTGCTTTTTCCTTTGCCTGGCACCCATCTCTCAAAGCAGCTTTGATTTCTGTGTCTAAGAGGTATGGAAATGATCTTGGCAGCAGAGATCAGACCTCTGGACACCACAAAACACCTCCTTCTTTGCACGATCTGAGTCTCTGCAACAACACTAAGTGCAAGAGAGCTGGTAAATTATTAAAACAACCTTGCAACAGCTCCAGAGAAACCACCAGTGCCTCAGATTCAAAGAAAAGGCTGTGGTGTGAGAATCCCCATTAGTAACAATACGCACAGTTTGCAAGAACATATGTCCCCACATGGAGCAATCAACCAATCTGGGCTGTTTAACCACAATATTTCAAAGAAGTGCTTTTAATGCAGCTGATCCGTATGTTTATTTTGAGCTGTAAAACAGGACTCTTCACTAGGCTTTCAGAACATTTCTGTGGTGGACTCTATCCAGACTATTGGGGAGAAGGCTTTGCTCCAGCAGAGAGACTGATATATTGGGTTTTTTTTAAATCAAAGTCACAACAGCAGAAAAAGAAAAACCCAAGGAGGCAGAAAGTGCATTTGGCCTTTAAAACAAAACACATGCACACACATACAGACACAGAAACACACACACACAAAGAAAAAAAAAGAAAATTTAAAAAAGCCCCACACTAGAAGAAGGCATGAGCAGCAAGACCCCACTGTGACCCTCTTAAAAATGGGTTTGGATCGAAAGCATGTGAGAGGGGGAACGGGTGGATGGGAAAGGGGAAGGATTTCCAAGCCTCTTTCTGATTCAGATACTTGAGCACACATTGAAAGTACAGCCCTTTGCACCCTTTTCTCCTGCAAAGTGCGTGGGAGGTGAACACAGGTCCTGGTTTATCGATTGATTGGCTTTTTTGTAAAGAGTAAGAGCTCCTCATGGAATAGCCATGCCTTTGCGGGGAGGGGGGGGTGGGGGGAAAGGTCTGGTCTCCTTCCCTGCTCGATCTAATCCTAATTAAAAATAAATTACATGCTGTATGGAACTTGAAATGGCAAAGATAATCCTGTTACACACGAGGGGCCGCCCCGCTGCCCACTGCCCGCTCCCGGCCGGTGGCCCCGTTCCCAAGCAGCCCGGTCCCAGTCTCTAAACTTCGGACCTCTGCCCGGTCCGGACCTCGGCCCGGCTCTGGGCGGCCCGGCCCGAACGCTCCCCGCCCCACCGGGCGGCCGCCTGCGGAGCTACCGCGGGCAGGAGAAAAGAGCTCCGCGGAGGTTTGTTCGTAGGGAAACCGGGCGTTCAGGGAGCTTTTGTTGGCGGCGGAGCGTGCCCCCCTCCCCGCGCCCTCGCAGCCAGGGCCGAGGCGCGATTTAAATCCCATTTCCATAAGCCGGCGCTGCGGGAAGCCCGCCGCCCCCCGCTCGCGTGCCGCCCCGCGCAGCGCCTCGCGCAGCCCGGGATGGAGCTCCCCGGGATGCTACATCGCTCCGTGTACCCAGACGAGCGCTTTTATCCCAGGTTTTCAAAGGAAGCCGGCGCCGGGTTGAACCGGACCGCATTCTGTTTGTCACCCTCTTCCTTTAAAATGCATCTCTTGGGTTGCCTGAGTCATGGAAAGAGGAAAGGGGAAAGGAAGGAAAAGAGGAAAGGAAGGACATGAGGTTTCCCGGAGAGGCAGTTGCCCCTCGGGACCCCCGTGGCTGCTGAGGCACTGCGGGGCTGGGAGCCTGCAGCGGGCTCCGCGCAGGGTCTTGGTGCCTTGCGGGGCAGATGGTTTCGTTCCCCCCGGTTCGTGCCAGGTTTCAGCCTCATGCTGTTATTTTGTTCTTCTGGAACGAGACTGGTGTTGCTTCCCAGAGAGGCCCTATTAGGACAAAAGAAAATCCTGTGAATAGGCGTAACAGGGCACCAGGAGGGATAGGTCTTAAATGTATTTTAATATGAGCACGGCATTGTGTGTAATTCAGCGCTCATCATCGTTTAGTCAAAGAGTTATGGCAGTGATTGGGAATGAATAGAGGGACATAATGGATACATGTGGCGTTTGCTCATTATATTCAACTTAGTCCAACTCCTCTGTGGAAACTGTTCAACTTTCTCTCCCTTTAGCCTGTCATAGTGAAATAATACAGACATTGGTTCCTCCAATGGGATAGCCTGCCATGCTATTATATTTCTACAGCTAACGAGGGCTTCATAAGCCTTTGATACAGCCTGATCTTTGAAACCTTTCCAAATCTCCTCAAGCTTATGCTAAATCCTATTTGGAACTTTTTTTTTTCTTTTTTTCCTCCTCGCCTGCTAGTGCCCCAGGCTTAAGAAACCCGGGCGGTGACATGCATACTAAAGCATGCGGGGACACCTCCTGAAAGGCGACTTACGGCGCTGATCACAGGCTCTCACGCGAGTGACACACCACTCCGGGCGCAGCTGAATGCCGCCCGCCCCCGCCGCCCCCCCGCACCCCG
>VZTX01022144.1:69004-139422 GCA_013400915.1 Pardalotus punctatus | reverse complement strand
GCCTCCCATTGGCTCCACCGCCCGCTCATTTGCATAGCGCCGTCTATGAAAGGCGGTGCGGCGGTGCGGGGGGCGCAGACGGTGTTGTGGCTTCTTAGGACGTGCTCAGCTCCCCGGTCCCGCGCCCGTCCCGCCCGCACCGCGCCGTCGGGCTGAGCCCCGCGTCGCTGCCATGAGCCCCCTGCGGCTGCTGGCCGCCGCCTGCCTGCTGGCCCTGTCCCGCTGCAAGACGGTGAGGTATCGCACCGACGAGGAGGGCGCGCCGGGCACGGTGATCGGTACGCTGGCCGACGAGATGCCGGTGAAGGCGCCGGGGGAGATGAGCTTTCGCCTGATGCGGCAATTCAGCAACAGTTCGCTGGTGCGGGTGCGGGAGGAGGACGGGCAGCTGAGCATTGGTGAAGCGGGGCTGGACCGGGAGCGGCTGTGCGGCCAAGCCCCCCAGTGTGTCCTGGCCTTCGACGTGGTGAGCTGCTGGCGGGAGCGCTACCGCCTGGTGCACGTGGAGCTGGAGGTGCGTGACATCAATGACAATGCACCGCGCTTCCCCCATGCCCAGATGGCGCTGGAGGTGTCGGAGAGTGCCGCACCCGGCACTCGCCTCCCACTAGAGGTGGCTGTGGATGAGGACGTGGGCTCCAACTCCATCCAGAGCTTCCAGGTCTCCCTCAACAGCCACTTTGGTGTGGAGGCGCAGACACGGGCAGATGGGGCACGCTGTGCTGACCTTGTGCTGCTCCAGGAGCTGGACCGCGAGCGCCAGCCCTCCTACACCTTGGAGCTGGTAGCCAAGGATGGTGGCAGTCCAGCGCGCTCGGGCACAGCCACCGTGCATGTCCGCGTCCTCGATGCGAATGACAACAGTCCAGCCTTTGCCCAAAGCTCAGTCACGGTGGAGTTGCCCGAGGACGCGCCGCCCGGCTCCCTGCTGCTCGATCTGGATGCCGCTGACCCTGATGAGGGCCCCAATGGTGAGGTGGTCTATGCCTTCAGCAGCCAGGTGCCCCCCGAGGCACGGCGGCTCTTCCGCCTTGATCCACGCTCAGGCCGCCTCACACTGGAGGCTGCCGTGGACTACGAGCGCACCCGCACCTATGAGCTGGACGTGCGTGCCCAGGACCGCGGTGCCAGCCCCCGCGCCGCCACCTGCACCGTCGTGGTGCGCCTCACTGACGTCAACGACAATGCTCCACGCATCAGCATCAGTGCCCTCCGCGGCGCTGCCAGCGCCGCTGGCGTGGCCTACGTCAGCGAGGCGGCAGCCAGTGAGAGCTTTGTGGCCCTCGTCAGCGCCACAGACCGCGACTCGGGTGCCAATGGGCAGGTGCGCTGCAGCCTCCGTGGCCACGACCACTTCGCCCTGCAGCGAGCCTACGAGGACAGCTACATGATCGTCACCACAGCAGCGCTGGACCGCGAGCGCATCCCTGAGTATAACCTCACCGTGGTAGCTGAGGACCTAGGCTCACCGCCCTTCAAGACCATCCGCCAGTACACAGTGCGGGTGAGCGATGAGAATGACAACGCGCCACTCTTTGCCAAGCCCCTCTATGAGGTGGCTGTACCAGAGAACAACCCCCCAGGCGCATACATCACCACAGTGGTGGCTCGTGACCCTGATCTCGGCCACAATGGTAAGGTCACCTACCGGCTCCTGGAGACTCAGGTCATGGGGGCCCCCATCTCCACCTACGTCTCTGTGGACCCTGCCACTGGGGCCATCTATGCCCTCAGGACATTCAACTACGAGATCCTCAAGCAGTTGGACCTGAGGATCCAGGCCACTGATGGTGGCTCCCCACAGCTCTCCAGCAGCACCCTTGTCAAAGTGAGGATGGTGGACCAGAACGATAACCCTCCCATCATCATCCACCCGGTGCTCACCAACGGGACGGTGGAAATTGGTGTTTCCAGCAAGACCTCCCGTGACTCCCTGGTGGCCCAGATCAAAGCTCGAGATGCAGATGATGGGGCCAATGCTGAGCTCACCTTTGCCTTCCTGGAAGAGTCTCAGCAGGACCTTTTCACCATCAACCCAAGTACTGGGGACATTGTGCTGAGGGGTGACCTCTCTGAAGAGCTGGGACAGCTATTCAAGGTCATCCTCACTGTGACAGACAATGGCAGACCTCCCCTGGCCACAACCGCCACAGTCAACTTCCTGGTGACTGCTACTGCTCCATCCAGTATCCAGGACATAGCCAAGCCCAGCTCCTGGGAAGGAAAGGCTTTGCAGTGGGACATCCCTCTGATTGTGATCATTGTCCTGGCAGGCAGCTGCACCCTCCTCCTGGTGGCTATAATCACCATTGCCACCACCTGCAACAGGCGCAAGAAGGGGAACGACATCAAAAACAATGCTGCCTTGAAGGACCAAATAGACATCTCCCACCTGGAGAAGGGCCATCAGGAGGAGGGCAGCCAGAGGGGGAACATGTTTGAGGTACGAACCTTTCCCAGCAAAACTTCTTTCACCAGCCCCGACCCCTCTCCAGCTGCTGAAGAGATCTCCACCACTGAGAGCGGCAGTGACAGCACTTGCCTCTATGAGGGTCAGAAGAGGCTGAGGGGACAGAGTGGGGAGGTAAGGTCCCACGATGGGGAAGTGGGGCAGAGGGTGGGGGGTGTCTTGGAGGACGTGAATTGCAGAGGAGCAGTTAATGTTGGTTTACCCTTCACTGCTTTCCTCTCTCATGTCTCCTTTGATTTCTCTCCCCACCCGCAGGGTTTTGCTGCCACTCCGAGCTACAGCAAGGAGCCTGCTCCCCCCGTGGCCATTTGGAAGGGACACTCCTTCAACACCATCTCTGGCCGGGAGGCAGAGAAGTTCAGTGGCAAAGACAGCGGCAAAGGTGACAGTGATTTTAACGACAGTGACTCAGATATCAGCGGAGATGCCCTGAAGAAAGATCTCATCACACACATGCAGAACGGTAAGGGCTCAGCCCCTGCTCCCCACTGGACCTCAGGCAGACAGATGGGTGGACAGGGAGGTGGGTGGAGGGACCCCTCCCTGGGGCACAGTGATCAGGCAGGGCAGCTGGAAGGGGAAGCCAGACATTGCATGGCTCAAACTGCCCATCTCTTTGCAGCAGGCTGTTAGATGTTGGTTCCTCTCTGCACTCGTAGCCCAGCACAAATTAGCAGATGCTGGAAGTGCTGTAGGATTGGGTTTTCTTCCCAAAAATGATTCCCTTAAAGTTAGAATTGTGAGGAGTGTCCCTAACAAAACAACCTTACCTAACCAGGCATAGTTTTCTGTTGTGCTGTAGAGCATCGCCTCCCCACTCCTACCATCAGTGCAGTGAATCATCCTGTGACTGGTAACTCTGAGGATTGTGAATGGTGCGCATTTATTCCTGCAGTAACGACAGCTTTCCCCTCCCCTATCTCTTTAGGTCTGTGGGCATGCACAGCTGAATGCAAGATCCTGGGGCATTCAGACCGCTGCTGGAGCCCCTCCTGTGGCCGAGCCAATCCTCACCCGTCTCCACATCCTTCAGCACCCCTCTCCACCTTCTGCAAGAGCACATCCTTGCCCAGGGATCCCCTTCGCAGGGACAACTTTTATCAAGCCCAGCTGCCCAAAACAGTCGGGCTTCAGAGCGTCTATGAGAAAGTGCTGCACAGGGACTTTGACCGGACAATCACGCTCCTCTCCCCACCACGCCCTGCACGGCTCCCCGACCTTCAGGAGATCGGGGTGCCCCTCTTCCCAGCCTCCTCGACTAGATACCTGGGCCCCCAGACTGAGACAACTGAGAAGGCATAGCCCAGTGTGCTCCCCCTCAAGTGCACCCATCCCTGCGCACACAACTAGGTCACTCCCGAGAGCCTTTAAGTTATTGACCAGATCCGGTGTTGTATGTGTAAATATGCAAGATGTGCCTTAAAAATGAAGTCGTTTGGGAAAGATTTCCAATCAGATCAGTACTGTTTGATATTTGCAAACAAAAAAATTGTTTGTAGTTAATGTAATTTTTATGAAATGTGCAGTATTTAAATTTCTTTTCATGTTTTCTACATTGGGGTTATTTTTTTTTGCTTTTGGTTTACCCATGGCCTGCCATTTTTTTGTAGTGTTTTTAACCTGTACATTGTGTAATGTAATGTTTGTACATAATGAAGATTTGTTATATTTTTATATAATAAATACTTAAAAATGGGAATTCTTGCCAAAGGAACTGTCTGAAAGACACAATAATAACAATTAATAATAATAATATCCTGAATATGTATAATCTTGTAAGGGAAATTCCTCTTTCCCAGTGTAATAATAACCTAAGCAACCCAGTGTACTGAGAAGTTTGCCTTGCCAAATGTGACTTGTATTTCTTGAGTCTGTGGTCAACTTAAGTGTTATTTAATTGCCTTTGGTTCCTGTAATCTGTATCACTGATAAACACTAATAAAGGTTTTGTGATGTGTCAGAGGGATCTGTTCATGGATTTCATGCTTCAGAGTATAGAGGTCTTTACAGGTCAACAAACGTATCTAGTGCTGGGAAATGCAGAGGGAAGAAGCTACTTTTAGTCTTGCCCAGCCTTGTTCTCTGGCAGTATCTCTGGAGGTTTAGCTCTAGAGATTTTAATGCTGGGTGGGAGGAAGGGCTGTTTGACAGAGCTGGCCTTTGCTTGTCACTGCCTGGTCTGAGCTCTTCCAGCTTTATCCTTCACAGGCTGGGAGTGGTGTAATTTCAGTGAGGCAAATGAAGTTCCGTTCATCAGCGGGAGCATTCGTGCTGTGCTGATGTCTTTGCATCAGCAACCACCCAAGCACTTCACTTTCTGTTCTGGCTGAGACATTGAATTGGGCTTCATGGGTGTGTGCTCAAATGTTTACCCCTTTTTAAAGCAGCCTTACTAAGGGACAGTAGCGTGTGTTTGTGTATATATATTTATACATCAAGGGAAAGGTGCATAAAACAGGAATTAAAAATGTTGACTATATTGACATTTCCTATTATGCTTATTTTGCTCATCCCTGAAATAACCATCCTGGGGAAAAAAAAATAGCTTTGAGATTCCTTCCTATTGGGGTTTCAAGCTAAAAGCAGCCCTCAAATCCTTCTGCTGCAATCAGGTATAGAATAGCATTTAATGAAACAAACTGAATCATGAGTGTTTCTTCCTGTGTTCAAAAAAATGCTTACACTGGAGGTAACACTACTGGAGTTTTAATATTTGATTGAAGTTTTCCAAAAGGGAGAACTGCTCCTTATGTGGACTATATAGTTTCACATTTTGTACAAAATAATCCAAAAATCTGTACATGGCAAAGCTTTGGGGTTTTATCATTAATTCTTTAACTATATATCTAGTTAGTGTGGTACATATATATAGAATATGACTCACCAAGAAAATATAAAACCTTCTTAGACATAAACGAGGCTCTATTTGGCTTTGTGTCTCAAAATGTAAGTAGGAAACATTATCCCACCTGCATGTCCCTTAACCAACAAAAATCCCCTTTCTCCCTCAATTTCCAGCTTTCTCAGGCCCATGTAGCAAGAGTGGCAGAACCTGTTCAAGTTTTTATGCACACGGGGTCTGAGTTTTAACTGGGGCTTCATAAAAGCCACGGTGTGAAGATTTGCAGTGGGCAGAGAGCTTCAGAGTTTTTACTTGAAGGGAATTGAAATCAGGCTGATGCAAGGCTCAGCTGGGAAACAATGTCTGTGATATACCTCCTATGGTCAGGAAAACAGGAGAGCATTTCTGGCGATTCATCTGAAGTCTGGTAGCAAAAATCATGATGCATCTAATGAACTATGACGGTCATCTAGGTTAAATTTAGAGCTGAAGTTGGGGCTGAAGGGTGGGTGCTGAGAAGGAAAGCTAGTAGCCTCTCTTCTGGCTAATCAGCAGTGATGCAGAGCAGCAATGTCTGCATGGAAAGCAATTAGTCATAACTGAAGTCAGGAAGGGAAAGGCTCTCTGTCAAAAAAAACCCAGGGCCATCTGATAAACTGGTTCTTCCTCATCTACCTCAAAAGCCTAGGTTACATACCCCAACACCTTCACAGCAGGACCCTAGGCTCCCCTGGAGGGGCTGACAGGAGGGAGTCACAGCCAAAGGATGGTTCATTGCACTGGGTTGAGGAGCTAAATTTGTGCTGTTTCCTGCAACAGAGCTTGTGCCTTTCCATGAGTGGACTGATGCTCCTCACTGCCTGACCAGGAGTTTGGACCACCCCAATGCAAGGCAGTCTTGAAATGGCAGGAAAATCAAGTCACCCATTCCTGTGCCCAAAACAGTTTTCAGCAGCAGGCAGCTACAGTCTCATTGGGATTTGGGATCTGTCTGTTCTGGGGTTCCACATACTACAAAATGTGGGATTCAGCCATGTAGTATTTTAATCTGAGCCCATAATTCTGCACGGACTCTCTGGTTAGTGGAAAGATACAGACTTCTTCTGAGAACATCCCCACTTGGCTTTGCCAGGCAATGGGGACAGTTCAAGTGCATCACTGAAGCTCCTGATGTCCCCTCTTCTTCTAAGGGCAAGGGGCAGCAGCCTAGACTCCTTTAACTTCTAGATGCCTAAAATTTGATGAGGGAAATCTCCAAGCTCCATCAGATAAGAGCACACGCCATCCAAAGTGCAGCTGAGTGCAGAGGGGGGCCCAAGGCTTAGCTCCTGGGCTAAGTCCCTTGGATCAAACATTTGTTCCTTTGATGCTATTTCACTGTGTATGTCCTAGTTTTTTCTTTCAGTTTTTGATTAACATAACTGAGATCTTTGCTAACATAGTTCAGAAATTAACGCAGCAGGCCTATCAGTTAAATTCTATTTATTTGCTAGGCATGGTGTGACATCAGCCCTATGTCACATGATAATACTGTATGACCACAGAACCTCTTGCTCGCAAAGAGCTACCTTCTCCTGTCTGCCTTTCCCTGGCTCTGGGGGCAGAGGTGAGGAGGGGGTGCAGAGACAGAACTGGAGACAGCACTCCTTCATTGAGTCAGCATTAATTCCATGCCTCACAGTGGCTACAGCAGTGGGACATCCCAAAAGCACTAACAGTGAGCTTAAGCCTGCTCCTGCAGAAATTTCTGGTAGTCACATACAACAGAGCCAAACACACCCTTCATAGTCAGTGGGACACCCTTCGACACCCTTCATAGTCAGTGGGAAGAAATAGGCACTTTCAGGACATTAAAAATAGAAGTGGGTAATTCCCACAGGCTCTTTTCCAGGTGTGCCTTCACAGCCATTAAGGTGTAGCTGCAATATGCCTCCTAAGTGCTCCATAGATACTCCAGGACTGTGGGGTTGCATCTGACACCCTGGAGACCTTAGACAGACCTCCAAATCTGTTTTAACTCTCAATAATTTAAATTAATTTTTCCAAAGTCAAGTCTGTTTCACCCATAACAGTAATTGGTAAGTGATTTCTCTGTATCTATCTTGACCCATGAGCTTTTTTCATCTGATTTTCCACGCCTGTTCTGCTGAGGACAGGGAGTGAGCGAGAAATTGGGAGGGGGTCTGGCTGCTGACCAAGGTCTATCCACCACACACACCAAGGAGACAAGATGCCAGGGGGATGCGTTCTGCTGTGCTACAGCCAAAAAATTAGTCAAATTCCCACTGACCTGCCCTTTTGTTCTGTGCCACTTGAATGCCTTCAAGGATGCTTTACGCATAGAGATGTGTGATGGAGTCAAACACCACTGAGGTGCCTGATTCTGGATCCTGCAGTGCATGCTGTAGGTGCAGGACTCCCCCTAAAACAGGGTGGCAGCACTTACACTCGTAAGTTGACGTGGCTGTGACCTCTGGGGTGGGGGCTTAACCCTGTGACCTCAACACATGAAAGAGGTACTCAGAAAATGCTGCCTGGACCAGACCGTGACCACAGAGAGAGAGCCCAAGGTGGGGTTTAGCTGAAGATTCAGACTGATGTGACTTCTGTGACCAACGTGTAGGGGTCTACATGAATGACAGGCATCTGTGCTCCTATGGCAGACAAGGAGGGCTGGTCACGTGCGTCCATGGGGATTGTCACTTGTCTCACAGTAGGCACCTGCATTCTCTTAGCAAAATTGCTCTCTAGTCTCCCATAACTGTGTTGACTACCTCACCTTGTATATGACAGCAGACTAAGCACCTGTCTTACACACAGGCACAGACCTTGTGGATTTAGAAATTCAGGTTGGTGTCCTGTCACCTAAGGGGATGGTCTACCCTCCCCAGCTCCAGCTTCCTTTTCCTCTGACTCCTTTGACAGCACCACCCAGGAAAGTCATCTGCCCGTGGACAGATGTATATAAGTACCAAAATAAGGTAGATTGCTGCACATTTAGCTCATTCAGATGTCAAGCATGTGTTTGGGGGGGGGGGGTTGGCAGTGGGCAGAGAGAAAAGAGGGCCCAAGGGCCTGGAAAGAAGGCAGGACTGTGGTTTTCAGTAGCAGCCAGATCAGTCTATATGTAATGTAAAACCCCTGGAGGTTTCTAATCGATTTCAAGGTTGGTCAAGGAGAAAACAGGATAATTTGAAGACTTGGCATCACTAGTGGTAATGCCCACTGACTCTTCAGCTGTCACCTAAGCCAAAATTTAGGTTGATGAATGTGGTCTAGTAACTGAAGTGTTTCTTCCCACCATATACACCAAGGTCTTCAAGTATTCCTTATTTAAATGGATGCTTTGGAGAAGCTCCCTGGAGTTGGGTTCCCCCCTCAGCAGTGATATGGATCCCTCCTGCTGGACACACAAAGCTGATTTCATACTCATGCCCATGATGCCCATGGAAAGGAAGCAGATGGCCACCAAACTGAGAGAATCAGTGACTTAGCCTGGATGTGAGAAACCAATGGGATCATTCAGGTGATAATTATTTATTATTTTTGAGTGGGCATTAGAATCCTCAGGGTCCCAGGCATGAGCACTCAGCCTACAGCAGGCAAACCCCACTTGCCTGTCAGTTCCTGCTGCAGTGCATAGCCAGCTGCTGTGCCCCAAGGGTACTTTTTGAGTAAGGAGGACCCACCAGCCCCAGATCTGAGGTAAGGAAGCAATCCTGTGTGGGGCTCTAGTCAAATGCTGCCAAAGAATGCAGACGTATTTGTGGCAACATCATCTTTCACATCTGAAAACTGTTCCAAGTTGAGCGTCTTTGCCTTAATCAACATAGGATGAATGTGTTGGGGGTCAGAGGTGGAGGCTGTCTCCTACCCATTCTCCTAAGTAGATGGCCCAATGCTGGGTGCCAGGAACTTCATTTGTCCCTGCAGATGTCTGCCAGGCAGCCCCATCTTTGCAGCCCAGCTCCCAGGACCCTTCACCCACCTGACTGCTGGATGCAGCCTTTTGCCAGGGTGATGAGTCCTGGCCCTGTCCAGGCTGGCCACTATGGGGAGGGTCACTGAAACCCCAGCCATGTGCTCCATCCCCTCAGGATGGGACAACTCACTGAAGAACAACCAGCCCAAAGGTCCCTGCAGACAAGTTCTCCCTTTTTCCCACAGGTTCATGCTCTGTGTTGAACTACTCCTTTGTTGTTAAAGCAACATGGTTTTGGGATAACTTAAGTTTGCTCCTGAAAGGAGAGGGGAGTTGTGTGGGAAGTCAGCAGAGGTCATGATGATAGAGAGCTCTGTAAAATTCCACCAGAGGGATAGGGAGACACGAAGAGAAGAAGAAAGGGCAACAACTTCCTCCCTTCACCTGGAAAAGTCTCCCACTCACAGTGAGAAGACAAAGCAGGGAGCAGGGGAAAACAAGAGAGCAGGACCCACATTATGTGGGACTAAACTGTCTAGAGGCTGCAAATACACAAAGGTTTGAGAGATGATCCCCAGTTAAATACGCAATTTCATTATGTACAGAGGATCCTCACCTTAATTCATCCTCTTTTTCCATGCAAAACATGTCCACTGGATTTGGAAGAAATTCAATAACCTTGACTTTGCAAAAGTCCTACAGTAGACACTAAGAGCAGGTTCAGGGGACAACTAGCTAGAGAATAGCATGAAGAGGCACCTCTGCTAATCAAGATCTTAACATTGCTTTTGTCTACAAATTTGCTACCTGAAAATCTGCATGTGGGACAACAGCACACAGTGTATTTGGTGTGTGACCCCTAAGTGAGAGTATCCCATCCCCAGCTGCAGCTCCTAGAAAATAATTCACTTAGGTCTCCTCCCTCCCCAGAGTTTAATTTCACTTCCATGCCAAAGACTTTCCTCCTCCCTCCCTTGGGGCCTAGATCACCTCAGAAACAGGATTCAGCCAGGGCTGGCAGCCTGCTATGACCTTTGCCTGTTGAAGTAATGTACAATAATAAGAGACCTGAGATATTTCTGAACACACAGCTTGGCAGGACATGAATTAAAACAGAGTAACACTACCTCTACCCTTTGCAGGGCCATAGCTGAGAACATTTTATGAACCTCCAGGAGGTAAAGGAATATGTTCAAGGCTACGCAACATATCTGTGAGAGGACTGGGAGGAAATCCAAGTGTGTTTTGTTTACATATCAGCATACAACCTGACACATGCGATGAATCCAGGACAAGGCCAGATGGTTGCACCGGAGACCAGTGGCATGAGAAGGTAGAAAAAATTTCTTCCAGTCACTTCACTTGAAAGGGAAAGAGAGTCTTGCCTCCATCCTCTCTCACCCACACCAGCAGCAAGCTATCACTGTCCAAATCATCTTTGTAAAAGTCCCCACGATCCCTCAGTCCCCTGTCAGACGATAACAAAGAGGTTCAGTCTGTCGCTTCCAAATTCATGGCTCCTTTGGGCCCCAGGATGGCTGGGGTACTGCTTTGTTTTACCACCCTGGAATGACCTGGGTTTTCTTAGGAGTTATTTATTTTTATTTATTTAACTGCGTAAATTGATTATCCATGTAACAACTTTAATCAATTATCTGTGGCAAAGAACTTCTCTGCAACTTAATTAGCAAAGTTCTTCCCTGACCTAGCAGTATCTGACTGCATCATATAAGAGCTTAACTTTGAAATGGCAACACATTTCATTAAAAATAACTAATAGCTGCAGGGTTTAAAGATGTAAATGTTAATTTTCCTAATAAGAAAAAAAAAGGCCACGCAGACTCTACCTGTCTATATTCATTATACTGTGTCCACATGGGATGACTCACATTTGCAAAACTCAGGTTTAATTAACATGCTTATTTTTACAATTATATTTCTCATTATAATAAATTAAATGTTTAAACAGCCAGTGCAAACATTTTGATCCAAGACAAAAATGCTTGCACAGTGCTAGTTTAAGCATTTAATTTATTATAATCCTTTCCATAACAAATGCCTTAGAAGTTGATTTCTTCGCTGTGAAAGGCTATTAGTATTATTTCCTCTGGTAATGTTTAATCCAAGACAATCAGAAGTGTAAGGCGTGAACGGAACGGGGCTGGAAGCGATGATGCTGGCTGCGATAGCAAAGGAACCTGCCCCGGCCGCAGCAGCACCGGAGCCGCCCGCGGGTGCCAGCCCGGCCCGGGCACCCGCGCTGCCACCGGCAGCCCACACACGGACCCATCCAAGCGCATCCATGATCCAGAGCACCTTTGGGACCCGAGGGCGTTTACCCCATCCACCCCATTCAGCGCCCCGCCGGCGCAGCCGGCGCAGGCTGTCTCTCCGAACGAACCTCCCGGCCAGCGCTTGCTCCCTTTTAAAGCCCCGCTCCCCTTCCCCGGCGGCGTCGGGATGGACGCGGCGCCTGAGGGCGGCACGGGGCCGGCGGGCCCCGCCAGGGGGCGGTGCGGGAACCGCGGGAGCGGCGGGCCCGGTTCTCCGGAGGGGCCGGGGGCTCCAGTGTCCCCCACTCAGAAAAAGCCGAGAGGCAGCGGGATATGCTCAAATCATGGTGGCTGGTAAGACTGAGGAGCTCTCTGGTGACTGAGCTCCTTATTGCCTCGAGGTTTCCAGCCTGGTACGGGGTAGGAGGCTCAGCCCGAACTCGGCAGCTGCGTTACACCCTCTGCAGCAGGGTTCGGCTGCAGAAAGAGCGCTGGGGCTGTGAGGGCAGGCTGAGAGAACTGGGCTTCTTCAGCCTGGAGAAGAGAAGGCTCCGGGGTGGCCCTTCTTATAGCCCCTTACAGCCCTTCTAAAGGGCTACAGGAGAGCTGGGGAGGGACTTCTAACAAGGACGTGTAGTGTCAGGACAAGTGGGAATGGCTTTAAACTGAAGGAGGATGGGTAGAGATTATATTTTAGGAAGAAGTGAAGGTGGTGAGGCACTGGAACAGGTTGCCCAGAGAGGTGGTAGATGCCCCATCTCATGAAGCAGGCCAGGTTCGATGGAGCTCTGAGCAGCCTGGTCTAGAGGAAGAAGTTCCTTCCCATGGCAGGGGCGATGGAACTAGATGGTCTCTAAAGTCACTTCTGACCCTAACCATTTTATGATTTCTAAAAAGCTTCTGACCCAGTTTCTGCATGGCCAGGTTCCTGGGAGCAAGCTGGGTCAGGGAATGTGTCCTTCCCTTGGCGTAAATTCACCAAAGGCAGTATTATTCCCCAAACAGATGCCAGCTGAGCGGGCTCCATCAACTCCCACCCGGCACCAGGACTGGGTCATGAGACCTAGTGAGAAGTAGGGAAAGCAGACCATGGTAGGGCAGAACAGGAACTCTCCAGCAGCACGGGAAGGAGCAGGAGGGGTTGTTCAGCCTGGCTGAGAGCAGTGAGCCAGCCTCCATCTGACTTTCCTAGGGTTTATGCTCCCAGGAGACATCTCTTGCACCTCCTCAGGGGAAACCTCCACCTCTGAGCTAGAGCAGTGTCTGCAGAAAGAAATGGGCCAGGAGGCAAATTCCTCTTGAAGTAATCTGAGAAGAAAAGTCTTGCAAGAGGTAAAGCCAAGGCAGGGTCGTGCAGTCAGGTGAGAAAAGCCCATGTGTTCAACTCCCCCAGCAGCCAGAGAAACACAAGGCAGGGAGCTGCCTGGGCTGGGGATAGGCACGCAAGGACCCACCGTGGGTCCCCAGTGTAAAGCCACCGGCATCCCCTGTCACCATTTTTCCCTTGCACCCAGGAAAGCTCCCACCCCAGCTTAGGAGCCTGGAACCAGTGTCAAATAACCATAGCTGTACTGGATATTTCAGTGATGTTAAAAAGTTAGTCTGCAAGTCACTCCAGTTTACTTCATAATTCAAAAGTATATTATTTGAATTCATAAATAAAGCCCTTTAGGAGATCTCATTACTCTGTGAAAAGTATTAACAAAACACAAGTTGTCAATCACTTTAGCCAGCTGACAAGCTGGAAACCAGATGATGATCCAGGCTGAGCCAAATCAGCAAAGGGGGAGAAATATCTCTTCTGGATTTACCTCCAACGAATGACCAGTGACAAATGACTGGTGATTTTTTAAAGAAATGGGCATTAAAACATTCATTGACAAATCACAAAATCTCCCCAGACCACTGAATTAAGTTTAGGGATTGTACATGGTCTGAAAAACGTCCGGCCAGAAGGCACCCATTTATTTTTCATTGCTTGCTGACAAATCACTGCACTCACAAAAATTCAGCAGATTCATAAACTGAATTCACTGCTTAACTAATTGCAAAAAGCAAGAAAATAATTTGAGTAGTAGTGCAATGGTCATTACAAAAATATCCACTGACTTTGGAAAATTGAGAGCACAACATTTTTACCTCAGAGGGCAGATGTATGTAGGCCACAAAGTGCCTTGGGTATTTCTTAGAGTCCTCAAGTTTATTAATGTATTATTTTCTCGGAAATTCAGTATATTTTTCCAGCAGGCAAGAAGCTGGGGCTTCTGCATACAAGTTTCATCTGCTTAAAATGTGAAAAAATATAGATCCCCTTAGCACATTCTGCTACAGTAGAAGCAAAGTGTAAAATAAAAATTCCAAATATGTAGATTTAAAAATAAAAACACAGAACTCTCTCCTCCCTAAAAGGGATTTGAAGGAAAAAAAAATCCCTCAGCTACAGATAGGTCTAGACTTTAATTGTCGAGCTGCCGAAGAAGAATTGTTGGCCTGAGGTCATTTTAATCAGGTTGCATGTCAGCTTGCAAAATCTCCAAATTAGCTTACAGCTTGGGGAGAGAAAGATGTTTTTCTTTCCTGAAGAACGCAAACAGATTGTTGTGACATGTTCTCAGTCATCATGACAGATCAGATCCCTGCTTTGCGCTGCGAGCCGGGAAAGAAGGCAGCCGCTTCTCTGGGTCCTTCAGAGATTTGGGCATCTCCCACTTTGTCAGAGCTGGGAATGGAGTTTATAGAAATCCTTATGAAAGTGAGGTTTATATGCAAAGACTCTGATAAAAGAGATTGACCTTAATTGGGAAGCAAGTTTCTTTCACATTTTTTAACAACCTCCAGGCCTTCCTAGCAGTCTGATGAAAGGGAAGTTGTGAAAAGAAACAATCTGCATTTATGCAGCAGAAACTATCATATCCTGAGCCACGCAGAGAATGACAAGGAACCGACTCATCCTTTTTAAAAAAGGATTAATTTGCCATTTTCTTCCTGAGGTTGTAAAAAGCAAGGATGTGGGTGGATTTCAAAACAGGCTGAGTACTTTAGTTGGATTTACAGTGAGCTCTGAGCTTGTGTGAAACTGTGTGTTGCTGTGGAGTAGCTGACTTGAGGTGACGGCCCTCCCAAGGTATCCACAGCTTATGTGTCTGATTCAGTCCCTCAGCTGTAGCACATTTGGATACTCTTTTAATTATTTTTATTTCTCCGTGTTCAGTTTTTCATCAGCATCAGTAAGTGGTTCCAATGGGATCACAGGGGAAAGAGAAGCAAGAGGATGGGAGCTGGGGTGGCGATTTTGGTGGTTTCATCTGGAAAGACTCACAGAGGGAGAGGCAAGGGCCTCTCGCATGACAACTGGCTGGTAGTGGGACACATCTCACCTGTCTGGTGGCCCCCAAAGGTTTACATTTGAGCTAGTAACCAGCAGTGTCTCATTCATAGGAGGAGTGAAAGAAATTGGTGTCTCTAAATGGCAATTACTCCAACTTCCAGCTGCTACCTCCTTCTCGTAACTAGTTCAGGAACCCTAAGGAAAAGGAGTCTGTCCTTGGTAGTGGCTGAAGGCTCAGTACTGCCTGCAGCCGAGAAAGGCTGGAGACAGAGAGAGAGTCCTGCCTTGAAACCCTGGACTGCCACAAACAGGTGCATTCCTGCGTAGAGATGGACTTGGGACCACTTTGCCAAACCAGGAGAGGATGCCATGTGTAACAGGCACCCGTGCATTTGCCATGAAGGCGTCATCCTGAGCAGCTGACATAGAATCATAGAATCATTTAGGTTGAAAAAGAGCTTTAAGATCATCAAGTCCAACCCTTAACCCACCAATGCCAAGTGCACCACTAAACCATGACCCTAAGTGCCACATATACATGTCTTTAAATACCTCCAGGCTGCCCACTTCCCTGGGAAGGTTTTTCCAGTGTTTTATAGCCCTTTCCATGAAGACATTTTTCCTAATACCCAATCTTAATCTCTCCTGGCACAACTTGGAGCCATTTCCCCTTGTCCTATTTCTTTTTACTTGGGAAAGGAGACCATCCCTCCCCTTGCTGTAACCTCCTTTCAGGTAGAAAGTGATAAGGTCTCCCCTGAGACTCCTTTTCTCCAGGCTAAACAACCCCAGCTCCCTCAGCCCCTTCTCATAGGACTTGTGCTCCAGACCCCTTCCCAACTCCATTGCCCTTCTCTGGACTTGCTCCAGCACCTCAATGTCTTTCTTGTAGAGAAGAGCCCAAATCTGACCATAGGATTTGAGGTGTGGTCTCACCAGTGCCAAGTACAGGGGACAATCAGTGGCCTGCTCCTGCTGGCCACACTATTGCTGATACAGGCCAGGATGCCATTGGCCACCTGGGCACAGTTGGATCATGTTCAGTTGCTGTTGACCAGCACCCCCAAGGCCTTTTCTGCTGGGCAGCTTTCCAGCCACTCTTCCCCCAGCCTGTAGAGCTGCCTGGGGTTGTTGCGACCCAAGGGCAGGACCCAGCACTTGGCCTTGTTGTACTTCCTACAAATGGCCCATCAATCCAGCTGTCCAGATCCCTCTGCAGAGCCTAAGACATAAGATCCTCAGGCCTTTAAAACTGGGTGGGATGAGACAGTGGGGTAGTCTCTGTTGGCACAACCCCTAGCATCAGGAGAAAAGACTGTATTTCCCTGTTCCCACTCTTAGGTGGCTTTGCAAGCCAAGAGAAGTCACAACCGTCTATCTCAGGGTAGAAGCTGCCAGTTTCTTTCTCCCAACAGCCTCCACATTGACAGCATAAAAATCTTTATCTTCCCTGTTCTAAGAGTTTGGGGAGTTATTTTTTTGTTTTCTGGCTCCCTGCCATCAGCCCTGGTGGGACCCAGGGCAAGGCAGCAGTGCCATGCAACCCAGATGTCAGCAAACCGTTAATCCCAAGGGACAGACCCCTGGGGTGAGAATCCTGCTGCAACTTCTCCAATTAGACAGCTTACCTCCTGCTTTGCCTCTGCTTTCGCCATTTCGGACCGAACATATTTTATTGTTCAGACTCCTAGTTAAATGGCTGGGAAGCTCTGGATGTAAGCACACGGAGATTACTGGTTCAATAATAGAGTCAGGCACATTGGCTTTACATCGTTTTGCTAATAAAGCTGCAAAATAAAGCTGTTGATTCTTCTTTCATCAGTATCAGCCCCATGAGGCTCTCCCATGTCTCGCCTGGTGATTAGAGCAGAGGACTGGGAATATGGGTCTGGAGTTCAACCCTTAATGAGCCGCCTGTTCAGCGTGTTTCACTCGAGGCTCTTGACCTCTTTGCACCTCAGCCAACTCAGCTGAAAAACTGGCTGAAGGATGGACCTCGTGGAAACCATCCACCGTGCCCCAGTTGAGCCTTGAGTCCAGATTTCATGGGTAAATACAAAATAAAAATCAACAACAATTTGAATCTGCGGTGACCCAGCTCAAGTGCCACGAGGACATCAGGCCTCACCAGTGTAAACAGTGCTCAGTCTCTGGGGTCCCCCATTACAAAGTCAAAACAAATCTAAGAGCTATCCCTGCAATGTTTGCTGCGGTGAAAGAAAGCAGTGCTGCAGCCTCCAGCACAGCAACATGGTGCCAGCTCCAGCATCCCGGTACATCAGTGCCTGCAGCACTGAGCAGTGCTGGGAAAACTTTGGGTGCCATGTGCAGTCCCAGCTGAGGGAAGCAAGGTCTCCCTTACTCACTAAATCTCTGAGCTGCCAGACAGCCGACAGCTCTTCCCTTACCCTCGAAGGCTCCTCGTGGAGACATGAACCATGCCAAGGACAGGAAAGCTTTAGTGCTGTATCACACCATGTCCAAAACATTTCCAAACTGTCCCACAGGCAGGATGGCACCTCTGTTAGCACCCATTCTCAGTGCAACAGAAGGAGGTGAAAGGAGGTGCTGGTATAGCTTGTTTGTTGTGTAACACCTTCCAGGTGTGATGGTGATACTGAAGAGAAGCCCTAACTCACCCTGACCAGTACACACACACATCTACTCACATGAAACACAGTGATTTCTCTCAAAGTTGAGAACAGTTGAGAGCTTTTTTCCTCCTAAGTAGGAGGTCAGATTTCTAGGTGGCATAGAGAAACGGGAGTTGCCAAGCTGGCATTTAAAGGTGGGGAGCAATGAAGAAAAGAGGGGCATCATCCCTTGGGATTTCAGAAATGTGGAGTCAGTTTGCACGTGCTGTTTGTCACAGAGGGTTTAGCAAAACTAAGCAAGAAACACTTTCCAGACAGCAAGAGCACCTGGGATCCAGTCAATCCAGTCCTGTGGTGAGGCCATTTGCTCCCAAACCTGCTCTGCACCTTCTCATACAGTCCTGCATTGTGCAGCCATGTGGAGATGAGGCTCCTGAACTAGAAAGCTCTTCTTGGGCATCAATAAGAATCCCAGGTGTACTTCTCTGTCTACCTTAACATTATCCCACCTTGCACCATGCACACATACCCAGCCAAGAACAGACTTGGAAAAACCTGAGGTTGAGAACTGTCTTTCAAAACTGCCTCCATACCAGTGCCTACCCCTTATAACCCTATCTGCCCCACAAAGTGCCCTTTAGTGACTGGTGACTTGTAGGTGTGGAGAAGGGGCTGGAATGAAGCATCCTATGGAGTTGGGAAGGTGGGTATTTGCACAATACGATGGGATCTGTGCGGGTGACTGGCTGTAAGCACAGACCTTCAGTGCACAATGGAGATCTCTGTTCTAGTGTAAGGATCCTTTTGCTGAGGATTTTCCATCCCTTGAGGAAAATATGCTAACAGGCTTTAAATAATTAAACAAATCACATTGCAGGCAAACCCAAGTTGATCTTTAAAATGCATTATCCTCAGAAGGCTCTAGAAAGGCTCAGTGCTTTACACCCTCCTCAGAGCTCTTCACACATTAACTAATTCATCACACAAGGAACCACCCAGCTGCATCTCGGAGCAAATGCTGTGCCAGTCACCTCCATCTTTAAAACTGTGTTGCCACAGCTGGAGGCAAGGTTTCTTCAGCACCAACAAGCAGAGGCAGTGAGGCAACAAAGCTCTTTTCATCAGGCCAAGTTTGCACGGGGGACATTTCTCCCACAAAGCCACTTGCTGATCCCAGATGGAAGGGCGGGTTTCCCTTGTGGCCATGAAGTGCTCTAGGGCAGCTGCAACCACCTCCTTGAAGGAAAGGGGAGTCCTGTGGTAAAGACCACGAGTTTGGCTTTCCCTGGGCAGAGGCCAGGAAATCAGCTACCTTGACCTTCTCCTCTGGGCCACTGAGGCCAGGGATGGTGAAGAGACATTTGCAGGAGAAAGAAGACAGGAAGGCAGAGGAGCTGCAAGGTGGTTCTGTCCATTGAGTGAGATGTTACAGAACACATTATCTGGCTCTCTGCAAGCTAATCATTTTTATCCCCCCAAACCAGCCCCAAAACTGCCTGATGATAAGTTCTTGCTGTCCCTGACACACTGTGCAAGGACTGGTGAACGGCTTGAGGCAGCAACCAGAAGGTCTGTCAGCCATGAGAAAGCCTTGCTGGTGAGGAGCAGGGCAAGTCCATGCCCATCCTCAGCCCCCTCCCCAGTGTCCCCACAGCGAGCTGTGCTGGGCATTGCCCTTGCACTCACAGGACCCCATGGATGACAAACTGGTGGGCAAAGGGCACTGCCACCCCTTCTCCAATTAGACAGCTTAGCTTTCCTGTGGTGGTCTTTGCCACCCTCAGCTCTCCTGCATGCCATGCATGGCCCTGAGCAGATGGGCTATAACACATGGAGTTTAAATTATTTGACAGTTCCCCTTTTGGGATTAGGGAACACCATGGGAATGGCTGCTCGTGGTGCTGCGGGGCAAGCCCTGAGAAACAAGGCTGTGTTGGGCATTCTGGGGGCAGCTGCAGCTGTGAGCCCCTGAGCAGCCAGCTCTTTCCAGGAGCTCACAATTCCTGCTCCAAACTCGGGCACATGTGGCCTCCAGGGCCACATGCTGCCATTCCACCCTCCATCCCTTGCTCTTCCAAGCTGTCCAAGGTAAAAGGTCCCCAGCTTTTTTCATGCTATTTCTCAAGCATTTTTTCCCTTCAGTAATCCACACTGAACACATGTGAGGACCCTGATGCACCAGGCTTAACAAATAACACCTTCAAGGTAGGAGATTTGGCCCCAGCCATACCAAAATTATTATTGTTGTTGTTGCTAGAGCTTGATTTCATACGGAAAGTGGAGTCATAGCACTGTCTGATGGACTTTCCAGCAACAGCTCACCCCTTTTCTCATCCATGTTCCAACTTAAGCACAGAGGTTCTTGGAGGCAATGCAGCTCTCACAGCCTTCAGTGGGGAACAAAGGCCCTGGTACACCTTGATGGACATGCTGCAGACCCCATGGTCATTTCTGAGGGACAGCATGCTCAAGCAAAGGGTTGTGATGACAAAATGCCCCACAACACTAAAGTTTCTCATAGTTGTTTATTGGTGCTTTCACCCTCCTAGGTTATATTTCTGAAGTCTGATGTGAGGGAGGGTATTTTGGAAAAAAAATTTAAGTAAAAAGATCTAATCTGGGGAAAGAAGTATTGTAGATTGCCTAAAAAAAAAAAAATTAAAAAAAAAAAAAGCTTGATGAAATAATAGAATAGGGAATAGATGAATAAGGATTAAATCTGATGGAATGAACTCCTGTAAGAGTCTCACAGAGGTGATGAAAGCAAAAAAAAATGTTTAAAGTGTTGTCAGAAGGGTGAGTATAATACACAGTTCAAGAGATTTGATTTATAAAAAACATTCTGGTGCTGCAGATGGCTGTAGGACAATCTCATTGGAAATATTCTCTAAAGTAGGGTCATGAAATTATTAGGAGAGCAGCCCATAGATCAAAAAAGAGAAATATAGTTGATTCATGGGTACTTTTGGTTGAGGGGGGGAAAAAAAGAAAGCTAGGCTCAGCCTTTGCCACAAAGCAAAAAGAGACTTAGCAGATTCCTCATCAAAGTGTAAAGAAGCCTCTGGGAAACAAACAGATTGATGCTACCAAGTTGTTTGAGATAATAATTACCTCCAAAGCACAAAGCTGTGGTTGGAGGTTAAGAAGGGAAGTAGCCTATGAGCAATTTGCACAGAACAGTTACAAGAGACCACATCGTTAAGGGCAGGAATGAAAGCATATAATGACAGTTAGCTATTTTATTTTATTTCTTTAATTCAAGGAAAACAGAAGGTGCAGCCACTAGCTAAATTAAGAAGAATAAGATGAAGACATATGGATAGATGGGAGCCAGCCCTGAAGAAAAACAAATCAGCCTTTAGTGTCCTGGGGTGAGGAAGAGCAAACCGTGATGGGCCATATGTCGTCACTCGACCACAGGAGAGAACAGGGAGGATCGGGATGAGCAGCATCCTGCACCAAGCACACTTAAGGCCATCCTGGGGCTAGCTCAGCTGCACTGGGATGTCCTGCTGGGGATGCATCCCAAGCAGGGCAAACAGGGATATTCGTCTTCTCCAGAGAGTAGTATTAGAGCATGGACCTTGCAGGGCTTTCCAGGGAAAATTTCACAGCCTACCAGGAAAAACAGTGGTTTTGGTGTTTGAAATGTCATGAGTTTCTGGTCAGAGAAAGGAGGATTGTGTCAGCAGGGGAGGAGAGGAGGAAAAGCGAGCATCCCAGGAGCACCATGGTGTCCAGGGACACCGCAGAGATGAGAGCTTTGGTGATGACTAACATACATGGGTTTTCATCCTTTGGCCTCACTGCCAGCAAGAATTTTTAGAATTTATCAAAATTCTTAGGCTGTCACAAGTTAAATAACTGGTTTTAGTAGCAGAGGAGCTGTGGGGGTGGCTTCTGTGAGAAGCTGCCAGAAGCTTCCCCAGTGTCCAACAGAGCTGATGCCAGCCAGCTCCAAGACAGATGTGCCACTGGTTTTGTCCGAGCCCATCTGGGACAGTGGTAGCACTTCCGGGATAACAGTTAAGAAAGCGGAGGAAAATCTGGCAAAACAGCAAATGGAAACAGGAGTGAGAATATGTGAGAGAAACAGCCTTGCAGACACCAAGGTCAATGAAGAAGTGGGAGGGGGTGCTCCAGGAGTGGATGGATGCCAAAAGGAGGCTGTGACCATGTGGGAGGCTCATGCTGGAGCAGGCTCCTGGCAGGACCTGTGGCCCCATGGAGAAAGAAGCCCAGCTGAGGAAAGTTGGCCGGCAGGACTTGAGACCCTGTGGGGCACCCAGCCTGTTCCTGAAGAACTGCACCCCAGAGAAGGGACCCAATCTGGAGCAGTTTGTGCAGAACTGCAGCCACGGGAATTTCTCACATTGGAGAAGTTCATGGAGGACTGTCTCCTGTGGGAGGGACCCTACGCTGGAGCAGGGGCAGAGTCTGAGGAGTCCTTTCCCTGAGGAGGAAGGAGCAGCAGAGACAACATGTGATGAACAGACCACAGACCCCCTTCCCTGTCCTCCTGCGCCACTGCAGGCGAGAAGGGAGAGAAAATAAGGAGTAAGGTTGAGCCTGGGAAGAAGGATTGGGCAGGGGGAGGAAATGTTTTTAGGATTTGGTTTAGTTTCTCATTATCCTCCCTTGATTTGATTGGTACTAAATAAAACTAATTTCGCCCTGTCCTTATCTTGGCCCATGGGCCTTTTGTTATATTTTCTCTCCCCTGTCCAGCCAGGGAGAGGAGTGATGGAGCTTTGGCAGGCACCTGGCATCCAGCCAGGGTCAGCCTACCACAATACCAAAGCCAACATTTTATTTTTCTGTAGGACTTTTTCCCCCCAAGGACTGTGGTTATTATTGAAGACACATCAAGTATGTGGAACCTGAATTGGCACTATGGCATGGTGGTGTAAAGCCATGGAAAAGCAGAGCAGTGAATCAGGTGCCCAGTCTCAGTAACCCTCACAAATTTTCGTTCAGGCCATAATGGAGTTCAAACAACTATTTGGAAGTCTTAGAAAATGAAGATTAAATGCATAAGGCACCACAAAAGACTTACAGAAAGGCACACAGCATGACCAAATCCTTCTCATTTTTAATATTTCTATTTCTCCTTCTAAACTTTTTCTTTAAACTTGAAAATAATGAGAAAATGTGCTTCCTTGAGACAAGCCAGTACTATCAGCTAAACAACCTCACATTCATTGTAGCACTCCAAGTGCTCCGGAATGCTTTTCAGCCCAGAGGATAATAGTATTAGACGACCAGAAAGGCTGTCCTGTAAAAGACTGTTATTATGATTTCTAGTCTCAAAAGTTGGCTTAATCCAGCTGAGCACACACATGTTATTTAGAGAGGAGACTGAGCTCAGACACTGGTATCATCGTCATCTTTATTGCACATGAAGGGTTCAGCCAGTGAAAGGCAAGTCACGTTTTTTTTGTCCTAAGCCCTGCAAACACTGGCTGTTGCACTCGTCTTTGCACTCTGCAGTGAGAGTCTGGAGCTGCTGAATGTGGAGCTGTTTGCACAGATTTGCATCTGTCTAAAAAATCCTGTTTTCTCTCTTGTCACCTAATCAATCAAATGGCAAAAGATGCACTCCCTGCACCCTCCAAGGAAAACAGCTCTGCCCACACAAAAGGCAAAGCATGAGCATAGGGGTTAACTCGAGGTGATAAGCTGTGAACCCTGTAACACAAGCTTTTTTTTTTACTGTCTCCTTGAAATTTCATGCTGCTCTTCCTCTGTCTGTGGAACAAAAGAAGAAGAGGCAGTGATGCTCTGAGTTGGGAAAAAAATCTGGGATTGTTCCTTGCATTAGAAAAATATGTTTGGAGGATTACTTGGGGAATTTGCACCTTGACTCAAGGAGGAAACAGTGCTCAGCTTCTCTCCCAGGGTTTAGGCAGAACAGCTCCCTCCCAAAGGACTGAGGGTGAGGACCCACACCCCCCAGGTGAGCAGGACCCATCTCACACCCCAGCCGGCCAAGGAGCAATCCCTGCGGATCAGCTCACAGCTGGCACCACTGCTTGGAATTGCTCGAATCTGCCTATGCCAAAACCTGCCAGGGCCACTGCTGCCCCATCACTAGGGTGGGGGTGAACCTTCCGACCCCACCCTTTTTGCTCCAGGGAGGATACTGCATTTCACCACACAGCAGAGGAGTGAAGGTCCCTCTGTGAACATCCAGCACAGAATTCCATCTATTCATTCTTGCACTGATAGTGTCTTTGCTAACATGCCTCCTTGTCAGGGCTGCCTCAGCCACACTTGCAAGCCAAAACAGCTTGGCCTCCCTCTGTCCTTCCAGTGACCTCCCAAGAAAGGAGCTACTGGGCATTCAGATTTATGCCAGGATGGGAGGGACAGCAGGCTTCCTCTCCTCAATCTCAAGGAAGCAGCTCAAACAAGCTGAACCCCAGTGAGCAGCAGCTCTTCCTGGGCAACCGCTCCTTCCCTGGCACATTTTCCCATGGGAGACAAGAACAGGGGCCTTAAAATAAATCTGTCTTTTTAAAGCAGTGATGCTAAATGAAGGTTTGAGATCAAAGGCTGGGATTCTCACATTTTGCCAAGATAGACATATCCATTCACGAGATTTTTGGTGTAACAAAATACTTGCTAATGAAGAGGATCATAATCTTATTATTAGCCCCAACCTACCACAGTATGTCATTCGAGAGCGGGCTGGAATATGTCCTAGTTTAGGAAGTTGCACAGTGGGCTTTGCTTTTGATTTAATGAGCTGTGATTGTGTTTATTTTCAGCAGCAACTCTGCCCGTTAAATTTTGGTTGAAGGTCTGATTGTTAACGACAGTAATCGACGGGAAGGATGAATTTAGGTTGAAGGGGAGGAAAACAGGAATTGTATGTCTCTGGGATTCAGTCCCCAAGCAAGCCGACACAAGGTGGTCAGGAAGGCCTGAGCTTTCTCTGCTTTTGCAATTCTTGATGACAGGTTTTCAACTACTGGTTAAGTCAGTTAAGGGGATTCAGATGTGAAAAAACTAAAATTTTTGCAGTTATGGAGTAGGGCACAGAAGAGAGGCAGGTATAGGAAATCACCACTGGGAGCCCAACTGGCCTCTTGTGGGATGAGCCAAGGTGGGACAAGGTGGCGTCTGCTACCAAGATCCCAGGAATTTTAAGATGGGGGGACACATCAGTAGTGTGCAAAAACGGAACAACCTGCCTGACAAGGAAAACAGAGAAGAAACGGGAAGACAAATATGGAGATACATACTTTGGAAAAAAAATTGCTACAGCAGAGCTGGTTAGTGTAGGCACTGCTCTGGAGTTGAGATGGGGCTCCATGTGGCAGGGTCTCCCCAGATTAACAGCCCCCCCTCACTGCTGCTTGTCTGGGTAACTGGAGCTGGGCCACTGAGCAAAAAGGGCAGGGCAGGACAGGTCACAGCTCTGACCCACCCTTCACACTCTTTTTGCAGCTGGTGTTTGTGTCTCAGCTTCCAGCCTGATGAAGGATGCTGTGCTTTGTGTTTGACACCATGAGCCCCAAAGGGGTCCAGCACAGTTTATTTTCCAGCATCAAAGAGTGCACACACAGACACATGCATGTGCATGTATGTACAGGCAGGACATCCTTAAAGGGTGTGAAGGAAACACAGACATGGACAAACACATGGATAGACACACAGAGCCAGTTGTAGTCCTTAAAAGCTTGTCATGTACAATATTAGAATGAGCAAACAGATGCAGATGAACATTCCTTCTGCCCAAAATTTGTTATGATCCTACCATACCTCAGCTACTGAAAAAACAAAAAGCCGAGCTGAGCATGGTGAGTGACAGGAAACAGAAGAAATCCTAGGGATACATCCACTTCAGGTGTAAAGGCAAGAGGTATCCTTATTAAATGAAAATATTAAATTACCCCCCCTCACTTTGTCCCCACTTAGCCTGCAGCAGGGCTGGGCTCGCTGCTCCCTTTCCGAGGCTGTGCCCAGCCTGGACACGGCTCAGCCGGAGGCTGCTGGCTTGTGCCAATCAGCGAGGTCTTTTGCGGAGCAGTCACCGACCAGCAGCTTGTCAGCTCCAGTGCCTGTGAATTCCTGTGGCAAGTGTGAAAAAGCAGTTAACACGTTGTTCTATTTTAAAAGCTGCTTTTTTATGACGGCCGTCTGTCTGACGGGGGACCCCTCCTCTCCGCCATGGCATCCGGGAGGTTGCGTGTCCCCTACATCCCCGACCCCCTGCTCGGAAGCTGGAGACGAGACCCAGGGTGGATTGGAGGGGACGGGACTGGGGCAGGAGGTCACAGACCCAGCGAACTTCGGCGGCTGCTGGGCAGCTCAAGGGGCTCATTGTGCCCGGGACTGGGCGGTGCTGCCCTCCCCGCGGGCCGGGGCCGGGGCGGGCCGGGGCGGTGCAGCCCCGCCGGGGCTGGGGCCGGGGCCGGGGCCGAGCTCGGGCAGGTCTCCCTCCCGCGGTAGCCATGGCGCAGGTCTGCGAGAAGGTGCCCATCGCCCGAGTGGGGCCCGACGATGTGGAGCTGTGCCTGCCCCCCGTGAGTGCTGCCGGCAGGCACGGGGTGGGACAGGGTGGGAATCGGGACAGAACGTGTGGGCGTGAGTTGGGATAGAACGGGACCGAGCGCGTCGGGATGGGACGGGACGGACAGGTCGGGTCTGTTTGAGACGGTATGGAACGGGTGGGGTCGGGACAGGTCACGATATAACGGGACGGATCGGGAGAAAACGGATCGGATGAGGTCGGGTCCGGACAGGCCCGCGGGTCAGAACGGGACGCTGCGCTCCGTGCCGGGGCGGGGGTCCCTGCCCGCTCCCACCCGCGCTCTCCGCAGGCGTACGCGGCGGCCGCGGCCCCCGGGCCGGGGCGGCTGCTGAAGGCTGGGGCCGCAGTACTCATCGCCGGGGCCCTCCTGCTGCTGGCCGGGGCCATCGGCGCCTTCTACTTCTGGAAAGCCACGGAGCGGCAGGTGAGCGCGGCGGGCCGGGCCCCGCAGCACGTCCGCACGCGGGGCTGGGGGGGGCTGGGAGCTCTCGCACGTACGGAGAGGCACGGGCTGGAAGTGCTTCTTGCGAGGTGTATAAAGAGGTCTTTAAGCAGAGCTGTAGGGTTTTTTGCCATGCTTTCAAAAATGCCAAACACCTAAAAACCCAAACCTATAATCACTATCTTTGGTGGCTGTGTGGATGGAGCTTCCTGGAAACACATTTATTAGCGAACACGAAACACATCTTTGAGAGCACAGACTCTACATTGATTTCTGCTCACAAATCCTCAGTGAACTCAAACCCCAACAAGGCCCCAGGGATTCACATCCTGGGCAAACTCCAGCTCTCAGGACAAAAAAAGCATTGAAATGTGTAAATTCTTTTTCACATCATCTGCATTCTTAGTCGAGATTCTACCTGGACCCTCAAGGATGTAATGCTATAATTAACCCATTAACAGGCACCATTATTTCTCTCCGGTGCTTTGTACAACTGTGCATACACTTAGGCACTTATGGTTTGCAGCTGTGGAGCAATTTTTAAAGTCTTGGTTAAGTCTTGTTATTTACAGTTTCTGGGGTAGACGAAAAACTCCTTATGCAAAAAATGAAACTGGGAAGCTGGTGATCAGTTTAAGAACCAACCTTCAGAGCATTAGAACATGTTTACAGATTAACTTTGCTTTCTGTTTACATAGAATTTGTGTTTAAAACATATTTGAAACATGATGGTATACATACAAATGGAACTTTTTCCATAAATTAAATTAGTACCGTTGAATTTACTTTGGAGGAAGTTTGGTACTGCCTCCAGCCACACGCCAGCCCTCATCAAGGAGAGCCTTGTGTGAATTCTAGCAACCAGAGCAAAGGTGTCCCTATGAGATACACCCATACACATAGAGATAATTCAGATAATCAGAAAGAAAAGTACAAGGTTTTATAGCAAAAAGACAGGACACATTGCTGACCTCCAAGATGTGCTGCAAGAGCTGTATGCTTCTCTAGGCTTTTGGAAAGGGAGAGGGATGCAAATGGTCACATAGGGGACAGTGCTTTCAGCTTGGAGCATGTGGGTGCATTTGCAGAGTACAGGACAGTGTTTCCCTTTTTTAATGCTCCCATCATCTAAATTCAGCCATACAAAATATGTCACATTCACAGTTTTCATTAAGCTGATCTCTAGGTGAAGACACTAGGAAAGCTGAGTTATTTTTCCAGTCTGCCTTCAAACTCAGAAAGCTGCACTTGACTTGCAAATGTTTAGGAAGCAACTCTAAAGAAGTACATTCAGAGTCATTAATTAAAAAACTAAGGCAATTTTTAAATTCTTGGTTTTATTTTATACCTTTAAATTCTTCCCTAGCTAACAGGAGTATCAAAATCTCAACTCTAGCTCAGCCCCTATCAGGGGAGACCACATACAATGGTCTGGTTTTATGGACCATGTTCAACAGGAGTCCTAGAAAGCAGAGAATATGGGAGTGGCTCTGTATAACTGAGGAACCATAAATCTTTAGCACCTTAGACTTTCCTGAGCGAAGGTGAGAGAAGAAGAAATTTGTCTCTAGCTGTCAGTGTAAATTTTTCATTAAAATGCTGTAAAGGCTTTTTTAAGACCCAAAATAAACAGCTTGTGCAGCACTTTTAGCAGAGCTGCACAAGAGAATCGCAAAACTGCTCCACAGATTGTGGTCCTCCAGCAAATACAAGCCACGCTGTAGCTCTCCTCATTGAAAATAGGATAAGGGCAAATATGCTGACAAGGAAAATATGAGTCTATACAACTTCACATCCAATTTAAGCAAAGTTCACATCCATTACAAGCTGGGAAGTATCTTCGTATTCAAGGGGAGCCTGTTTTCCTGTGCCTCAGCAGAACATCCTAAGAGATAAATAGGCGTTGGCCTCCTTCGAGTAGGACATTCATGCCTCCTGTCCTTTGGGAATCATGCTAGCATAACAAGCAATTCCTAAAATGTCCTAGAAGAAGGTTTTTAGATGAGTGAACATGGGTGTGGACTCATCCCACACAGTTTTTGAAGTAAAACTATAAGCACTCCCTGGAAGGGGGACCTCAGGAGGTCTCTGGTCCTACCTGATGCTCAGAGCAGGGACGACTGTGGGGTCAGGGATGGTTGCTCAGGGCTTTATCCAGTCATGCCTTGAAAACTTCAAAGGGTGGAGACTGAACAACCGCTCAGGGCCAGCTGCCCCACTGCCAGCCTGCCCCAAAGGTGGAGTAGTGCAGTGTTGGTTGTTGGAGGGTTACCAAATGCCTGCAGAAGCAAAATTTAGGAGCTAAATAGGGATATGACAGAATGACCCATTGCCTGGTGTAGGAGGAAGGCAATAAGTAATTACTGGCATGTGCTACCGCTCTTTTATTGATTCCAGGTGTACAATGTTCACTATACTATGAGCATTAATGGAAAAGTACAAGATGGATCAATGGAAATAGATGCTGGAAACAACTTAGAGACATTCAAAACAGGAAGTGGGAGTGAAGAGGCTGTTGAAGTCCATGATTTTCAGATCGTAAGTAATGCCACCCTTGTCCTTCACGTCACACACTCCAGCACTGGACTCTTAAGGACGCCTTGCTCTGCCCTGACATTTCTGCCCCAGTTGGTCTCAGGTTCCAATCTCCAACCATCCACACAAACATTTTTGCTCTCCTGGCTTGCTTTCACAGGGAGACAGGCAGTTTCCTCCAAAACAAAAATCTAAGTGCTTTTTGGAGATAAGCCATGCCAGGTACCACTCTAGGAAGTGGTGTGGATTAGGCTGCAGCAGCTTTGGCTCCATCTAAACACTTTGCATTTTCAAACCACTGAGCAGAACTACTACGTGTGACCTTGGGGTATTACTAGAAAAACATTCTGCCAGGCTGCAACACAACCCTTGCATGATTTCATGTGGTTTGAACTGGAAAAAACACCTCCCCCAAACATCCCTCTTTGAGGAGCATAGGGTCAGCCCAGTAAGCCAGATAGACACCAAGGAGAGACCACTCTACAGTGCTTGACTTTTGGAGCTTCTTGTGCCCTGAGATCAAGGATGGGAGCTGTTCTCAGGGTTGGCCGGAGTTCATCCCCATGGCAGAGGATGGAGGCATTTAGCACAGATTATGCATCCATGTACCAAACAGCAAACACATTTGGGTACCCTAGCAACTTGTGGCTGCTCAGCACGGAGCCTGGATTAACATATGCCAAACCTAAGCAGGGCTCAGCAGCTCAGGTAGAGTGGTTGCCTGAGCTGTACCACCCGGAACTAGTAAAGGCACATCTATGTGGTGTTGCAGAAACCCATTTACAGACCCTGCAGTTAATGTTCTCAGGTGCAAAACACTCAACTTCAGAGTTAAGCCCTCTGTAACTCAAAGCAGCACCTAAAATAAAGACGCTGCTGCTTGGAAGCATCTCTGCTTCTGGAGCAGAGCTTGATCTAGAAAGGCAAGGAAATTCAGCTCCTTGGCTTCTCAGCAAGAATAAATGAATCCATGCCAGGAGACCCTGGACCCCAACTTTCCCAACAGCTGTGGTTCTGCCTTTATGAAACTCTCATTAGCATCACCATAGCAACATTATTAGCAGCTGAGTAAGAGCATCTACAGTGAGCTCTTCTCATTTGCCTTTGCCATTTCACATCTGCACAAAAGCACCAGTCCACTGGAGAGATGCTGAACTCATTTTGCCTCCATGTGTGTTGCTGTTGAGCTACTGCTTGGGACAGCTAGGTCAGAAATCAGCTCCTAACACCAGCCAGCTAAAGGCACCTCCCAGGGATGGTGCCTGCTTGTAATTACAGAGCTCCAGGGACAAGCTTAGTGAGAGCAAAGGGATGATGCCACTTGGGTTTTCAGCCAAGAATGCACACAAAGGAGAAAGCAATTGAAGAAATGTGCTTCCAACAAACTGGTATTTACATTAGCAGCTTTAGATTGGCAGTGCTGGAGTGACTGCATGGTCAGAGAAGGCTTAGATTTGGCAACATTAGGGTATTCCTAGCACACCTGGTGCACCACAAAGCCTTATGTCTTAGTACAACCATCCTTGCATAGCCATCCACTCTCTCACTGCTTTACAGGTACTCATTTGGTTTTGATGGGGGTGTGTCTGTCTGCACAGGACCTGCAGACACACAGGACATGGCTCAGGTATTCCAGTATCATCCATCTCATGCTGCACTGGATCACAGAATAAGATGGGTTGGAAGTGACCCATCAGGATCACTGAGTGCAGCTCTTGGGCCTGCACAGCACCATCCCCAGGAGTCTCACCATGTGCCTGAGAGCAAATGTCCAAACCCTTCTTGAGCTCTGTCAGGCTGGTGCTGTGACCACTTCTCTCAAGAACCTGTGCCAGTGCCCAGCCACCCTCTGGGTGCAGAACCTCTTCCTAATATCCAGCCTAAATCTCCCCTTCAGGCCATTCCCTCGGGTCCTGTCAATGGTCACGACAGAGAAGAGATCAGTGCCTGCCCCTCCCTCTCCCAAGGAAGCTGTTACTGCAGTGAGGTCTCCCCTCAGTCTCCTCCAGGCTGAACAGACCAAGTGACCTCAGCCGCTCCTCACATGCTTTCCCCTCAAAGCCCTTCAACAATCCTCGTTGCCCTCCTTTGGACACTCTATAACACCTTAATGTCTTTCTTATAGTGTGGTACCCAACCACATGAAGGTACCCAAGATGCCCTTCAGGGCAGGTGAGAGGGGTCATGCTAACACCCACGCCGCCTCTTTCTCCTGGAAGCAAGAGGCCAGGCAGAAAACCAGCACACCTCAAAAGGCATTAAGTAGTTATATTTAGGTGTTTGACTGGAGCTTGTGCGACCACATGAAAAATACAAAAGGTTTGCCATTTACAATGAGGTGTCTAAATTTATAATGTAGAAGAGAGATCTTTTATGGGTACCCAAAAACCTCCAGCAGAAACATAGAAACGACAGATAAGGTTCCCATGGCAAAATGTTGATGCCCGAGGTTCTGGCACAGGGCTGGAAGGTATGTCCCAAGACTTGGAAGAGACCTGCTCCTTCTCTTGCTTAAAACTAGACATCCATGGTTTATGCAATTGCATTTCACCCTAGTAGGCCAGACAAAGTCCCACACACAAATTTCTGCACCAAATTGCCCATCATAAACTTCCCCTTGCTGTCACAGTCACTTATTTGTACAAACTGAACCAAGCTGCCCCCGCAGTTTTGTAAAACTATGTCACAAGGGTACCACGCCACCAGCTAACACAATTTCATGACTGCCTACGTTAGGTGCTAAGTTACAGTTCAAATCATGTCAACTGATTCCTTCACAGAGCTACTCCAAGTAGCCTACAGCCTGCATGGAAGCACTTACATAAAACACCCCCCCACTTTCAGAAATCAAGCAAAAACTTCTAGACCCATTTGACCAAAATTGTGAAGCTAAAATGATGAGGGAAGAGTGTTTCATTGCTTCTGGTTTTAAATAAGATTAACCTTCAGACTTCAGTGGCAATTTTAGCAGAACTGAGGCACTTTCTTGGGGGTGGTGAGGAGCTGGAGGGCTGTGCACGACCCCCTGCCTTCTGCTTTTGCAGGGCATAACTGGGATCCGTTTTGCTGAAGGAGAAAAGTGTTACATCAAAGCTCAGCCAAAAGCTCATGTCCCCGAAGTTGACGTTATGGCTAAAGCGAGCCTTTCATCTGAGCTGGTAAGGAGTAGTCTATTTTTTTTAACTAATCTTTGTAAAGAGAGAGCCTTAAAGAGGTATTTAAATACAAATAAAAATGGCATTTGAAAGCCACTGTGGCTCATGGTGGGGTTGTTGAAGGTAGGGTAGGACAACTGAGGATTCATTGACTGCTTACAAGGAGTCCCTGAAAGCTAAGAAAAACAAGATTGGTGTCAGACATGTCACTGTGTCCAGAGACATTGTGAGAGGCTGCAGATCAGTGAGTGGGGAAACCAGAGACCGATTTCTACCAGATCCACAGGAGACCTCCGTGACAAGATTATCTGCTTGAGACCAGGCTGTGCACAAGGCTGGAAGGGAGAGAGTGGGAGAAGCAGTTGCTGTAGTCAATTCAAACAGAGACCCTGGCAGATCCCATGAGATTTCTATCAAAGCTCTTGAGCAGAAGCATGGACTCCGTCACTCTAGCCCTCTGAAATAGCTGGTAAAAGGGAATTGTGGAAAATATGGCAAACTCAGAAGATAGATAACTCAGAAGAAATAATGATTTTTTAAAAAAAAATATGACTTTGCCTTCTTAGCATAGAACTTAGTTTTATAACACATTAACTAAATTTCATAGAATTTGCATCACAACCAGCACAGAAGCTGAAATTCTCACCCAGATACCACCGGATTTCACATTTGCACAAGAAGCTGATTGCTTTATGCACTCAAAGCCCAAGTTTCCCAGACCTGAGATCCCCAAACCCATTGCTCACCCAGGAGTGGCTCCAGTGTCTTGCATCCAGCTGAGCCTTGGACACTGCTGGAGGCTCAGCCACCAGCAGGAGAGCACAGGAGATCTACAGCCCCTTTCCCTGGGTTTGCTTTGCTCCTGAGAGAGTAAAAGCAGATATAATTAGCTGGGAGAGGGGTACTGTTAAGGATGCACTTCCCTGCAATGGTGCTGTGACTGCTGAACATCTGCTTTAAAAAGAAGGGGGAAAAGGTCTCTACAAATAGAGTCAGGCTGACAAATGTTACCAAGCCTCCTGAAGCTGGTAGGATTTTCCCCATTATGGGGAAGGGAACTTGCATGAGTTCCAGACGGAGAGCTCCATCTTTCCTGCCTTGCCTTATTTTAAAGGCAGCTGGCCTTGACTTAATTAACACAATTGTTTAAAGACAAATTTCGAATTTTTCATTTTTTTGTAAGAACGAAGTCACAGACCTGAAGATATTATCCTAAAATAATCTAAAAGTTATTTCTAGTTTTCTACCTGGTGACAGTAAACTATTCCTTGTCCTGTTTTTTGTGCATCTTCTCCAAAGATGCATCACCTACGTGACTGCTGCAATGAATCGCATGCACCAAGTACCCAACTTAGTGCTACCACTACAACATTAGCTTTTCCCTGTCATTCAACTTTGTAGGCTGGATGTACAACAGGAATGGAAAAGTAGTATTTCTTTTTCTAGGCCAAGTCCTCTCTCTGATACGGAAGTATTTAGCAGAAAGTATGGGTATGCTGTTTTCCTCCAATGGGCATCATAACAACACTACTTACAAAAATTGTTGAGTAAAGTGAGCTTTGATAGATACCCAGGTTCTGGCAGCTCACAAGTCAGGATCATCTCAAACAGAAACAAAGGATATTTTTATTTCTGAAAATTAGATTCAGATATTTCTGATGTTGATAAAAGCTTAAGTGGGAGAATATAAATAAAGATCAGTAGACAGATTGGATAGCAAACTTAAATGACTTGAGACCTACAAAAGAAATCAATAAACACACTAAAGAAACAACAACTCAAGGGAATAAATTGATCTAGTCAGTTATATAACAAGTTTTGATGACTTTTATGAAAGCAATTTAGAATTTTAACTTTGAAATCATGCTGGTTTTCATGATTCAAAAGTTAGTTTTCTTTTAATATTTCACCATTGCTATAAAATACTTACACATTTTATGTAAAATAATACTTTGAACTAACAACTTTAAAGAATCAATCACTGGCATTTTCCTACATTACTTTGAAGATATGAACCAAAAACCTGCAGGCTACACTTCAAAAAGGCAGGCTCCTTTAACTTGCACTTCAAGCTTTTGGTCAATTGAATTGCTTTTACCAAACAAGACCTTTAATCAGAGTGATCACATTGACTTAAAACTGGAAGCTGGAGAAGTTCTCAAGCTATAATCCTCTCTAAAACTTTTGAACAAGATTCCACCCCTCACACCCCCCCCCCCACACATTGTAAATAGAGTTATGCATTGGGAGTATGTCAAATGAGAATGGGGCATAAGAAAAGATGAGAGGCTTGGGTTTTGCTGGTGTATTTCATTGCTGCTTTGCTGAAGGTGGTAAATCTTCAGTTTCTACCACCTGAAATTCTGGTGCTTTGGGCTGAAAGATCTCTGACACTCAGCCCTCATGCATGGGACAGAAGCCTTCAAGAAATGAGATGGGTGAAATCATAGCCCCAGCAAAGCTGACAGTGGCTTTGCCCTTCATTTCAGTGGTGGCAGCCTTTCCCCAGGCTTTAGCTCAGCACAGTCTATTCACATTCATGACACAGAAGGATGCTGGGTATTAGTTGCAGCAGATAATTATACAGTTTGGTGCTCAAGAATTAACAGTGAGCAGGCACATGACTGCTCACTGAGCAGCAAAGGATTTATGCTCTTCTATTTGCAGGAAGATGAAATCATGCCTGTGAGATTTGACAAAAACTCCCTTATCTGGGTGGCTGCAGATGAGCCTATCAAGCATAACAGCTTCCTAAGCCCCAAAATTTTAGAGCTTTGCAGGGATCTTCCGATTTTCTGGCTGCGACCAACATATCCCAAAGGTAACATTTCTTTTATTTGAAAAGTATGTTATCCCTCCCTACATCTCAATGCCTTCCCTACACCAGGCTTGCTACCAAAACTAGCACATCTGGGGAACCAGACTCCTTTCCTCCCTTGCCCACACCTTCCTGCATTTGTGCCAAGATTGTGGGTTTGGAGTTTATCCCCTAGATACTTTCCATACTTGTATTTACTCAGAAAATTTGTATAGCCCAAGTGGGTGACTTGCAATGAGATGAAACATTCCCAGAGAGGTCAGCCTACTTCTGTAGAAGGATAAGACAACAGCTTAAACTAGCCCCCCAAATGTTTAGGCAGCTGACACAAGGTATTAGGAGCACTGGCCAGGAATTGGGGACCACACATAGCCTGTCCTGTTTTCTACCCTTCTTCCCCAGAGGAATTCATTGGAAGATGCTTTAAGCAAGCCAGCTGGTGGATGGTTTATGAGATCATAGGGGCAGTCCCAGCTCTGAAGTTCTTGTCACCCAGAGCCAAGCTTAGCAAAGGTGTACAGGAGCCACCAGGGAGATGGCAACTCATCCAGGTGACTTCCAGGCCTAGGAGGAGAGAAGGCTCAAAAATATTTATTCCTCCTTGTACCAGTTACTATCAGAACACTTGGGTGGGACAACACACGTAAAAAAAAAATTGCCACATTTTAGAGCACCTGTGGATCCAAGCTATCAGTATTTTCCACTTTCCTCATGACCATGCATATCCCACTGGGCAACAAAAGAACAGTATCAAAGCTGTCCAGAACCAGATGCCCTTGAGAGCAGGGCACCATCCTGCCATGAAAGCATTTTAAAAAATGAGATGTGTACAACTGGCATTGCTAGTGCTGGCAACTGCTGCAGAGTTAGTGTAACTGACCACAGGCTGGGTCAAAAAAACCCCAATAAATCTCCTCACACATATTTTGCCTCAAGGAGAGGAAGGAGGGGGGGGATAGGTAATGACACTGGCTTTGGACTGGGATTGGCTGCAGACACAACATAGAAAGGCAAGCAGCTCGCATGGGGATGTTCATCAAGTTTGCTAAGGCACAGTTTTGGTTTTTTCTCTGCCCTCCACCCTCTACTTTTTTTAATATTTAAAGAAATCCCTGAAATGTTAGGTAACCACCAGGACACGCTCAAGATAAGATTGTCTTCTGGTGATTATTTCTTCAGATAACCAAAGGAGAGATACAAAAAGAAACAGGCGCCAATCAGAATCAAACTTTGATGAGGAAGACTTGGAAGCTGCTTCTGAAGAAGTAAACCCCAGGTCACGCACTGTGCAGCTTACTCAGGAGCTTGATCACCAGTCTAATGAAACTAGGCCAATGGGACAAGAAACTGATCAAGCACTTAATCCAGACAACCCATATAATGTGAGTATTTGCATTGTAATCTTTCAGAGCCAGGGACTGTGCTGGACAGGTAACACTGGTATTGTGGGGTTTGTCTTTTTTTTTTTTAATCTGCACAGTCTTTGCTTGTCCAGCTTTTATATGAAATAACAGACTGGTAAAACACCTAAGATGTTCAAAAACATCTTACCTCTGTCCCCTTCTCCCAGTTTTCATTAGGTTAAGGCAAGTTGATGCCAAGTTACTTCTTGAGGTTTCCAGGTCCATATGGAAACAGCACTGGAGAGTTGGCAAGCGTAGCAACTTCTAAAAACAAACCAAAGCTGGTCTTGATCAGACAGCTGAGTCCCATCACTTACTATTTGAAGAGAGTCCAGTAGCTAGAAACATGATTTGCTCTCAAACAGAACTGAGTACCAGACATGTCTACTACCAAGGAACATAGCAGAAGTGTCTGGGTGCAGAGAGATTAAGGTCCAGCCAAATCAATTTATTTTCTCAGCCTCTTCTCTATGAGGGTAAGCAACCCCAGACTAGCAAGCAACTGACAAAGAAGAATCTGTTTTGAGACAGCAGCAGTGGGTGGAGGATGAGTGTCGTAGAACTTGTTCTCACCCTTCAAGAAGCAGCAGCCCCCAGAAAGAGCAGAGGAGCCACCCCGCTGTGTTCCAGCACCTCTGCTGCGCTGCAGGAAAACTGGCTGTGTGAGAGGCACCTTCCAGTCTGCTGCACCAGCGCCAGACAATTTACACCCACCATTTGGTGCAGCAGGAGTAAGTCATTTTAATACAACACTGTCACAAGATAAATGCCTCCTGCTTTGGAAGTAAGTCCCGGCTTTGACTTGACATTTATGCAACAGCAGGAGATCATTATACTGTGACAGCATTCTGCCGAGTTGACATCCCTTAATTAAACTTAAATTAATCACTCCAAATAAAGTGTATCTAAATCGACTCTCTCACGAGGTCACTAAAACAGCAGTGGCACTGGAATGTACCTTCTCCTTAGAGCTGCTAATATCACCATGCCCATGAGGTCTGAGCTGCCTGGCCTCTGGAGGGCAGCAGCAGAACAACTGCCACAGGTCCACTATTCCAGCCAGGGGACAGCTGGGCCAAATGGAGAATGGCCAGACAGATACAGCCATCAGACTTCCCTCAGCCTGCAGGGCAGGATTCACCTTTGCATCGATGCCTATGGCCAAGCTGTCCTAGAGACCAAATAATCTGATTTAAAAAGACCATTAATTATGCTGTATGTCTTTCCTGAACGATGAAATGAGTCCTCCCTAGAGCTATTCCTCTTTACTCACTGTAAGTGAAGCCTGGATGGTGAGCTCAGGTGACACTCATGGCACAGGTATTGGAATTCAAGGATGGTAACTCCTGACCAAGAAAACAGTATCTTCCCTGTTCTCAGGACTGGGAAGGAGTTGCTGGGCCCCTAACAACACCCAGCTGCCACTGGTGTCCTGCACAAGCCCAGACAAGAGATGGCACCTTTCTGTGTCACTTTTTTTGTTGTGCTGCTACTTTTCTGAATGAAAAATGACCAGGTAAAAAGCTGTCTGGTACTTAGCATTTGTGCATCACTGCTGCTTTTCTTGAAATAACACCAATGGCCAAAGAATAACCAAGTTTCAAAAAGCAGAATACCCAGGTTACCTTTTGTTTCCCCAGAAAAGAGGAAAATAATTTTGGAGGCTAAAGGCTTTTAGGTATTTTGTGCACGCTTTGCTCCATTTAACACTTTACTGTCAGCTACAGAACAGGTGGAATTCTCTGTTCACAATGCACCTAAGTGTGGTGGGGTGGGAGGGAAGGAAGCAGACTGAGAGACGAGCAAAATCCTCAGAAAACTGCAGGGTACTAGGGATGTAGTTTCCTAAAAATGCTGTAAAAAGCATTAAAAAACTAAAACTAATCATTAAAAACACACTATATATTTCAGGCATTGTCACCTTCATGAAAGATAACTCTCTTGAAACCTTTTCCATCACTAATATTTAAAGCTTGGGAGCTTACTGTTGCTGGAGCTTTTGCAAGGACGGCAGAACAAAAAAATTAAGTTAGAGCTGCCTGTTGTTCTTTCCATTTTATAAGGGTGACTGCATCAATTCGACTCTTCTGCCAAAGAGAGAGCAACAAAATAAAAAAATAATAAAGCAAGGTGCACAGGTCACCTAGTGGGAGTTTTGTCAACTTCCACAGGCCCAAGACTGCAGTTTTTACCACTTGTGGGGTTAAGAGGACCATGGATGTATTCTGCTGTTCTGTGAGAATGAGAGCACAGGGCTTACATTTAATATTTTACATTCCAGCAGCTGGAAGGTGAAGGGATGGCTTTTGACCCCATGCTGGATCACTTGGGTGTGTGCTGCATCGAGTGCCGGCGAAGTTACACCCAGTGCCAGCGGATCTGCGAGCCCCTTATGGGCTACCACCCATGGCCTTACAACTACCAGGGATGCCGCACTGCCTGCAGAATCATCATGCCCTGCAGCTGGTGGGTTGCTCGTATCATGGGTGTTGTGTGAGAAAATCCCTTGACCAAAAAAAAAAAAAAACCTTAAAAAAAAAATGGGAGCCTTAACAAAATAAGCAGGAATGCAATGACAATGAACTGGTAAAGGACTAAACCAAAGCAGCAGTACCAATCCTGCCTTACAAAATCAGAGTGTTTTTACTGCACCAAAAACAAGGTGAGATATTCCAATTGCAAATTAAAATCTCGAGTTAATATTAAATTAGCTTTACAAGTGAGAAGGATATACTAGCACTTACTGAATTAAAAAACTGAGACATCCCAAAAAAAGACAATATTAAACTTTTCTCACAAACTGGTTTAGCAGTCCAGAAGCTTGCCCATACATCCAAATTCAGCTTTTCATAACAAACCCCTCTCTTTCCAAGCCATATGTGAAAATTTACATCCAATTAAGCAACTAGCTCAACTTGTACACTTGGGAGTGCCTTTAATCCATGTAGCTTACTTAAATAAATCACAAGTTAAGTTGTTCCCCGTTGCTATTCAGAGTTTCCAGGTCATTATGAATGGTTATAAACCAATTACAGCATACCTTTCCCACAAAGCTGCTCCAGGGGACACGGGAAAGCGTACATTGTGCTGAATCGGAAACAAACAGCAGGAAAAGAGGCTGTGGAGGGGAATGTGCGTGGCGACAGAATCAAAACCCTTCGCACATCCCAACATCAAAGAAGCCCCAGCATCAAGAATCCTGTATCCATGATACCACTGTAGTCTCTAACAAGTATCTGCTATCCAGCTACTACAGCAAAAGTATTTACATGCAGTTGCAGACCAAGGAGTCTCAAGACCCTTCAGAGTCTACAACAGCCACTGTTATTTATAAATCCTTGAACTAGACACTTTTGACACAAGATTACAACCCCTCTTTATTTAACATGGACAGCAGCCATTCACACCAGTTCCTTTAGCTTTGCTGAAGCTAACATCCCTTCCCCACAAGAGAAACTGCTTACCAGAAGGGAAGGGGGGGAAAAAAAAAAAGACCCTCCCCCCCCACCCCTTTCTCACCTCGCCCTTTTTGCTTAGGCAAACTCTGCAATTACTGGGATTGATCCCATTACATGTTAAATCTCTAAGGAAGGTGCTAAACTGAAACACTCAAAGGTGGAGCGACTTAGTATTTCTAGCCTTGAAAAACAAAGATAAAGGTGTTACATTGCCTTTATCCACACTATGCATCTTGAACCCTGCCACCGAGTTTACAGAGCCAGCTACATGGTCTTTATTAATAAAATGGTTCAATTTTTCTTAAAGTTCGCTTTCTGGAGCATTCATTTTTGTGACAAAACAGCCCCTGAGATGTTGCAAGCCCAGTAATGTTATTAACACTGCATGACACACAGAAAAGAGGAATTAATTTGACATAATCATGGCTTAAAGAAAATAAAGACAACCTCATGTGGAATGCTAAACTGCGTATCTAAAAAGCAAAGTGTTAAATGAGAATAAGATGAGAACAGAATTCAGTATTTTGTCCTATTGTAGCTTTTTAGTAGAAGCTTCACCTTCCCTTAATCAGAAGGACAGACTTGCTTTGAAATATTTAAATTATAAACTTCTTAAAGTGGGATTTCAAGGCCTGTTAAATTTGAGTTTCTTCTTTTTAAACTGAAAATGACCTTGATCATTATGTTGTTTTAGAAGTACGTCATTCATATGCTTAGAAAAGTCAGTTTTCCTTTTTTTTTTTACTGCAGATTAAACAAATACATTAAAAAATCCCAACTGCTTTCTGTGCTTTTTTCAGTGTAGAAGGTGTGACAATTCTTTTACATACTCATTCAAGAACTATCTGGAGAGGAAAAGAAGGGCATCAGCAAGTGAAACACTGGAGGCAGAGGGAGAAATGTGACTCTGTGTGTATTTCTGAACTAGATTGTTGCTCACTTTTACATCTTGAGGCAGCCTGTCACCTGCTTCTCCCTGTGTCCCCCAATAAAACAAAGTCTCCTTCTGAAGATATAGAAATAACTTTCTGTAGGTGATTTCCATGTCTACACATTCTTAACGAAATTAATTCTTCCTAAACAAAAGCTTGCAATTATTTTCTTTCTATAGGCAGTCATAAAGCGTGAAAGAAGTAAAAAAGCATCTAGCTCATGGATATATAGCTGTCCCATATGGCATGCATATCTCAAGAACACGTCTGTACGCACCATGCCACAAAAGCCCCAGTGACCATAACATTTATCTATTTCCAAAAGATAGGCAACAAAATGCCTTCCCCATATCAAGCTTCAAGCAAGCAAATTGCTATTTACCTACATACCGGAATCAAAGAAACGTAAAGCTCTCGTGCTGCAGCAAGGCTGGACAAAAAAAAAAATAAAATCTTACTTCAGCGTAACATCCGACTTTGAAGGAAAAGTGCTGAGGCAATGCAGGAACAACAACAAAACCAGACAGCCAACAGTGTGAAAGATGTTGTGATATTCCCTGCAACTGTGTCTCAGACTCCAGCTCTAACTATTCACCATGATCCTTTCCCTACTGTATTACTACCAAGATTGAAGCTTTTCACTGCCACCACAAATGCAGTACCCTTGGCACACTAATGAAGTTACGAATGTGAGCATTTGGGGTAGGGAGGGGGGTGTTCCTTGAATCTGACCCTGTGATAGCAGAAACCAGCTGAAAGCCCTCCTTTGGCCAAAGTTTAGGGAAGGAAGAGAGAAAGAGGAAAGAACTTGTCATCAGTGTTTCCCACCACAGGCTGGTGGATGTTTGTCACAGCACTGCAGTTCGCTACCCTTAAAACTTAATTACCCATGTGATATTACTAGGAGGATTAGAATGGCAGAGCAGATTAGAGCAGAAAAGGGATAAACTCAGGCTGGTGAAAAAGAGATAGAAAACAAGGAGAAATACCATATGGTTAAAAGGACTGAAAGCCAGTGATGGGAAGGCAGGGGGAATATTTTTTCTGAATCTACAGTTCCCTTTCTCCCCACTTAAAACAAACGAACCCTTTGTCCTTTTTGATACAGGAATCACCCTCCACTTCTATCTACATTGAGGAAGCAAAAAGTAGCTGGGAGGCATGGAAGGGAGGGCGATCTGGCTTCTACCTCCCATGGAACACTTCACCCCTACTCCACCACAAAAAAATTCTAAGAAAGTTTCAGTGAAGAACAGACTAATCACTTGTTTGATGCAGTGCAGGGGAAAAAAAAATAGTGAAGCATAGAACTACAGTTGGCAAAGAACTGATCATTGATTGACATGTCTGGGTGGACAGAATCTCTGCTCAGAAAGGGCGAAAGAGAGACTGAACCAGGAGCACCATTCCTCTGCTTCTGAGAGGCTCAGCTGGGCTTTTACAAACACATATGCCAAAGATGAGAGAGAGAAGCAGCCTTTAACTGCAAAAGGTATCTTCCCTGAGAACAAGAGCAAAGATCAATCCCATCTATGGTATTAAATGGGACAGCTACTGTTACCTCTTGCTGTCCTGTTCTCGTATTTCCATCAGTACAAATCAGAGCACTGAGGTGAAACTGCCTTGGTCCTCTAGATGGTACTTTCTACAGATGGCCAAAAGGCTTGGGAAAAAAGCCCTCAAGCAGTCTGAACACAAAACATCATCCACTCTGTCCTTGCAGGCAGTTCTCTTCTTCCAGCCAACTCATTACCAGTGCTGCTACATATTCCACTCACCCTCTCCAGTCCCAAAGGAAATTCCCTTTGTCACAGTTTTGTTTTTTTTCAGAGCCTCTATTCAACCCCCAAGATACAGCTAGCTTTCTCTTCATCTACAGCTTCTGGTACCATTTTGTGCGTGTGTGCTTTGTCAAGAACAAAATACACTGTTCATAAAGTTCATGAAGCAGCTTACCCCCAACTTTCTAAGGAAATTTTGCCTACTGCTTTAATCCACTCCCTTCCAAACAAAACACTCAACACACCCCCACATTCCCCTCCCCATATAAGGCAAAAAGACCTGCCATTATTGATTAACCTAAACTCAAAGGAGGAATACACACAAATTATCTGCCCGTGCTCAGAAACATGCTGGAATTATGGCTAGACCTGCAAACTTGGCTTACAGGATTGAGATGGACAGGGAGCTCTACCACTTGATTGCCTACAAGTTTTAGCCTGAAGCTAAAGCATTATATTTGCATTACATATGCCTCAAGAGTACGTAAGTGGCAATGCATTTTATTTTACTTTTTGCCTCAAGCTAAGTGAATTGAATCTCAAAGCAGTGAAACAGTACCCACTTAATACAAGAATATACTGTGTTTATCTGACATAATACTCCCATGGTCTTTCAGTAAGTGAAAGACATAGGAACCTCTGCTATGTTCCCTTCAGTAGGTAAGAGCAACTTGATTGGCAGAAAACATCTTCAAATTACTTTTTAATTTCTATTTAAGAGGTTTTTATCTCGGCTCTTCCCCCACAGCAAGCCCTTGCTAAGCTCTGTTAAGTACTCTGAATGACATTTATAAAGCCAGGCTGGCCAAGAGACAAGAACACAATTTTGTGACAAAGTGAAACACTCAGACATTTGTCTTCCTTCTACATTAAAAAGGAAGAAATGCTTTTGCGCATAAATAAAAGGCAGCAAAGCACTTATCCAGGAGAATGGAGTTCAAGTACCTATTCCAAATGAAAATCAACTCCAATGTTACCATCCCATATGGATGGGCTAATGCTCTACATATCAAGCAACCAGCTACTCAGAATTCTCTGAACGTCAAAAAAAGCCTCACACTGAAGCTAACAAATCTTCACTGAAACATGTCCCAAATATATGCTTTGAGAAACTCTTCCAAGAAGCAGACGCTGCTCAATAAACGTCAAGAGGTAAGACACACAAAACCCTTCCTAAATCCAATCCACCTCAGTTCATTTCATTCAAAGAGCAGGGTATAACATTCAGTTCTGAAGGTTATCAAATTGGAGCTTTGGAAAACATGAATCAATTCTGAAGCCAGAAGTGATGGCAAAAGAAACCACTGCCCAGCCTGCACTATAGGATAATCATGATCTCAGCGCATCAAGAAACTGCAATTATGTCAAGACTGTAGTCATAGTCTACAGCTGCCCACTAAGACAGAAGTCTGAAGTCCCTATCTGTGGCATGCATCCAAAAAACCCCTCTCTTTTTAATATTTGTGAGATTTTAAAATCTTGGTATCTCTCTACTCCTCAGGCATAGTAAAAATAGTGGGAAAAAAAGCCATTGCACTTCCTCAGCATCACTGCCAAATCTAGATTCCTATTCCTCAGGAGGAACAGAATATATCCTTCCTTCCTCCTCTTTCATTTTCAATCATCATTTAATACTTAACAGCTGCAGACTTCACTTGCCCTATTAAAAACACCTGTTCTAACAGCCTTTCTATTTTACCAAGCTCATCCAATTGACACTGTAGAAAAATAATACGCCCAATACAAAGAAAACAGGCAGAGTAACAAACAATTGGGAAAAAACCACATAATTAGGAATGCAAGGGAAAGTAGGAAAGTTAAAACAGTATCCAGTGGTTAGCAAGGAATGACATGGCTTTCACGGTGCTGTCAGTATTTGCAATTCATGCTGTTTCCTATGATCACAGAAGATTTAGTTGCCTCTGAATTCCCAAGAGACAGTGGCACATGGACAAGGCATGTTTAGGGCAACTTTCTGAGTTCATCTCTCTCACAGAATGACAGAAAGGCTGAGGCTGGAAGTGCCCTTGTCCAACCCCTTTGCTCAAGAAGGGGCACCTCCAACCAGGTGCCCAGGAGCATATCCAGATGATTTTTGAACACCTATAGGTCCCTGCACACTTGTATACAGGAATTACAAGCAGAGATAGTACTTAGATTCTCAGTTCTGTCTCTGTTTCTCTATTGTTATTTACAACTTGATCATGACAAAGCTGCAGTGATGGAAACAATTAAGGACATACAAGTTCTTCTTTAAACAGTTTATAGTATTCAGAAACTATAGAAGTTAAAGCAACTACTTGCTTGCTTTGATTCCAGGCAATAGCAAAAGATCCTTCATTTTGAATACAGAAGGTAGACAGAGGACCTACTTTTCTGTAAAAATTTCCAGTCACAACAAATTTTCTATCTTCCATCACATGTGACTACAGTTCAACCTATCACGCAGGTGGGAAGGATTCCAAAAGTGGGTATTTTGAGTCTGCATCAAGAATAGTAATCTCATCCTCTTCACTCAATGCACATTTTGCTCCTATACATGCCCGCTTTTCTTTTGAAGCAGTACAATCACATCCTTACCTATATGCTTTAAATGATTCCCCTACCAAAAAACAAGAATACTAAAAATGAAATAAAGCAGCTTCTGTATAGAAAAAGTTGTATTTACAGTTTTATTTAGCAGAGTTAAGGAGCAAACAATTTTAACACTGTTGTGAAAAGTGTTTTTACCCAAAATTGCCAAGATCTAATAAGTTATTGAACAGAAATACCAGGTGTAAGGCAATAATCCTGACCAGCCATTAGAGATCACCCTATCCCAAAGAGCAGAGCCGATAAAAGGTGGTAGAAAATTTGGACTGATGGACTCAATTTCCAGAAATTAGAGAGACGATAAAAATAGGATTCCACTCTTGAGTATATCTTTAACATCTGCAGATGAAGGAATTTCTAAAGCACGCAAAATGTAAAGACAATTCCTGTTTTCAAGGGAACATTCAGTGCTTTGAATCAAAGAATGCTATGTCCATACATAGTGGTCAGTACATGACTATGGCAACACACAGATGGTAAAGATCAGAAATAGGATTAGAATTTTTTCCATTCCATGTCATCAGGAGGATTTACTTCTACCTTCCTTTTACCAACATCAGACCAATTGGTGCTCAGAACTGTGCCACCAGACTCCATCTGCAATATGAGAGAGAGCTTGTTTAGTTGGCTAGAGAATTCTAGGAATAGAAAAGCCACATACAGCAAACTTCAAAGAGCAGTGATGACACAGAAATTGTGTAAATATAAAATAAAATTTGACAGTCATCATTCCATAATCTCCAGCCCAACAGTACTTTTATCACTACTGGACACAATGAGATTCTGCTTCATTAATAACAAGCTTTTAAAGGGTCAGTCACATTCTTGCCTGTGATGACTACAAATTAAACTAGATACAAGCAATCAAGAGGAATTTGATCCTTCCACCCCCTGGCAAGCCTTCAAGTTCTACATGAGCCAAACCTCTACTTCCTTTGATATCACTGATTGAAATAAAGAAACCAGTGACAAAGCGCAACCTTGAACTTAAAGAGTGGCATTAATTAGTGTACAGCCCTGTAGCTTTCAGTTAGAGTAGGAGCAGTATCTCCAACAGAACCATGACCATTCATTTATAGGCCCAAAATTTTGGTTAGAGAGGCTTTTCCCAACTTACACAATGTTTAGTAAATCGTGTCAGTGTGCAAAAGTCACACATTTCTTCAGATAAAAGAATGAAGACTTACAAACGATTTGTTCATGGCACGTTTTACTTCATCTGTACCATCTGAATAGATTTGCTGGAAGAGTTTATTTAAAGCAGCATCTCCTTCTAACTTCTCATTTTTCTCCTCTTCTTTGATTTCAACTACCAGTTTGTCCCAGTTCCTTGTATAGTGAGAGGATGATGGGTATAAGTGCTGAGTATCTGAAAACAGAAGTGTTAGTTAACTAAGCATTTTCTCACGACTTGGAGAGTGGCAGAGAACAGACACGTATGTACCTGATGAATCAGAGATGATAATGGGACATGAAAATGCAAATGGATTCTTCTGAACTAATATAGGCATTGCAGAAACAAAAATAAAGGAAACTAGGAGATGCAGAAGTTTATTTTTAGGTAAACAGAGTTACATAATTTTGTTATCCAACACACACAAAAAAGCTGGCCAACAGCAACACAGATAATTAAAATCAAAATGAGGTAAGAGATACTGGCTAATGAAAAAAAAAAACCAAAACCAAACAGCAGCCTAGAGCCATAGGACAAGTTGAGCTAAATTTGAAAAAAATCTGAAATCAATAAATCAGGAAATTCAAATTCTGTCAAAGACAGAATATTTATCTGTATTGAAAAAACTCCAAAGTATTAGATTCCAAGAGAAATGCAATACTTAAGGAAATGATACCTAATTATTTAAGCAACAGGTCACATAAAATAGCAACTGCTGTCCTGGGTCTGGCCAGGACAGAGCTAATTTTTTGCAGTCATGGTGAGTGGCAGAGCCTGAAGCTCTGTGCCACGGCCAGGAAGATATTCTGCACCACCTCAGCTCATTACTGGGGCAGGAGTAAGGGACTCTGTGGTATCCCAGAAGAAGCGAAAGGCTTCCAGTCAAGAAAAAGGTGGCAGGAGGGGGAAGCCATCCATCATCATTCATTGTCACCCAGGGTCCACTGGAGCATGCTGCATGTAAATCATTCTCTCTTTTGTATTCTTTTGTTTTTAATGTTGTTGCTGTTACTGTTCGTTTTCTAATCTCATTGCTGCTTCCAGTAAATTGTTGTTATCTCAACCCTTCATCTTTTGTGCCTCCAATTCTCAACTCTGTCCCGCTGCAGTGGGAAGGGAGAGTGAGACAGTGACAGTGTGCTTTGGGAAAGTCCCAGTGGGGCACTGAATTGGGGGGTGCCATTCCTCAACCATGACACATGTACGTAACATACAGAACTGCAAAACAGGGAGCCAAACAGATACACAGAATTAATGACAAGCATACATCCCTAACAATTTATCAGCTTAACAGAAGTTATGACTAAATTTAATACCTATGTTTCAGTAATGGCTTGCAGACTTCCTCTCAATTCTTGGCAGTGAAAACAAGACTATTAGGCCTTTCATTGCAAATATGAAGCTGTGATTTTCTAAACAGTATTTAATGGTAAACTATTATTAATAACTGTAATACAAATACAATTTGTATTGTAACTCAATACAAATAAATTATTTAGTACTTAACAGTTCAGAGAACAAACCTGGTGTAAATTGTTTTAACTTAGGAGAATCTCCCTGGCCCTCCAGCTTCTCCCATCTTACAGCCTCTGGCTTCTTCATTTTTATCTCAACCTACAAAAACACAAGACAAAGAACAAATTAATCCAGATGGCAAACAGTTCTGCCAAGCAGCTCAAGTAGTTGGATCTCATAGCTGTAAAAAAAATACGTATATTTGGTTTTAGAAACACAGCCCCTAATAGGAAGCCTGTATCATAGCCAAATTTACCTGCATTACAAGATGAAGTTACTCAAGTTCAAGTCACACATCAACTGAGCTCCCAAGTGCCTGCACAGCTTTTGTACCAGACTTCTACCCTTTTGTTTAGGACCACTTAACTTTATTTTGTTTAATACTCACTTGATTCTTTTTGAAAATTATGGCATCCCGAAAGTAATGATCAGTCCCAATGTCTCTACACTGCCAGGCTCCAAGGTACTGCCTTTCAAGCAGCCCTCTCTTGCCAGTCAGCTCTAATAAACAGCAGTTTTGAAAGACAACAAAATCCAACTTTATCTAAGTTTACATTTAATTTACCAAAAAACTTCATATTTGATGTGTAGTACACAAACCAGAGAAACACCCTGGGACTATGCAGATCTTCCCACTGGAGAAATTCAGAAGCTGTATTCATTTGGTCCAATGAACAAACACTGCTATGGAGAAAACTGTCGAGTATTCATTGACAAAACTGGCAATTAAAAATGGATATGGTTGCAATTATCATAGGAGAAACAAAATTAAGCAAAGTATGTCATGCCCTATTCACAACTTCACATAATCCCTTCAGACAACCATACTGAAATGTTTTTTCATAATTAACCTTCTCCTTTGATAACAAGGTTACAAAGTTGCAAAACAATGTCTGCAAAACAAGGACTGTCTAATGTCACTCCAATTCACTTAAGGAGATGTCATAAAATTCATACAATGCTATTAATTAACTCAAATCAGTGCGGGCTAAACTTCAGTGCTTCCTTACTTGTGAACAGCTCAGCAGAAGCAAGTTCTTAGTTCTACCTAAAGCCACTACAACCTGGGGATCCCTGCAGACCCAAGAACAAAGGCACCACTGTAAAACCTAACCTTATATTCAAACAGCAAGCTCCCTGCACAGCATTATGTTGATCTGAAATCTGAACTTTATTTAATCCATTGTTCAAATCAATCACTGGTAAGCAACAGACTGAGATATCTTACCAAAATAAATAGACGTGCTCACTGAAGTTTCAATGCTTCCATGTTCGCAAATCAGGATGAATTTTAAGAATCGGAATATTCAGTTATGAATGTTTCTTTTTACTTTTTATCCCTCATGAAGGTACAATTTCCCTAGATAAGTTTAAATACTTTTTTCCCCATCACTAACATGTACTAAGAACAACAAAAAGTTTAAAGATAAGAGGCATGAAATGTCCTTCAAGGCAGGGGAAAGTTTCAGTAAGCTTGTAAGTCCAACACCCACACGGTATTTGATTTCCCACTCTCTGCATCTGTTGGATTTTCAATGTTTTCAGCCACTTTACAAGTCACAAATTAAGCATCACAGTATATGTTTTTAAAATAAAGTCACAGAAGCAAAAATAACAAAAAAAAAAAAAAAAAAGGCTGTTAGTCCAGATGCCCAACCTACTGTCCCTAAGGAACTTGTCTAGAATTTAATACTGCAGTCTGTAAGGATGCAGAGACTTCTGTTGAACTATGCAGAAGAAGAATTCAAACTGTGCCAATAATTATCCTTTGTTAAAACAACAGGAGTCAGCCAAGCTACCTCCACCAGACTCTTAAAAAGATTTTGAAAATTCCAACCTTAATATTTATTTTTTAAATCTAATGCTCTGCAATCAGGTTAAGGAAGCAAAAAACATTTGAATATCTACATATCAGACAATCAAGTAGTTCCACAACTGGCAAAACTGGCAGGTTTTTTCCCCCAGTGGATTTGGATCTCCCGAGCCAAACATTTAAGTTAATTAGCTACTTACAAAGGAACTAATTAGTTACAAGTGAAACATGAGTATTAATTTAAAAGAACTCTCCTCTTTTTCTTATATAAACTCTTCTCTATTATTGAGTTGCACATTTAAGTTGAGGAGGCTCTCATGTTAAGATTTTATACTCTGCTTATTAGTGCATCCCCCAACACGTTTTAGGGGAGTGGGGAAAAAAATAAAAAGCAAATACTTGATACTGAAACTGCTTGACCTGATACCACTTCAATTTCCCTGTTTATTTTTTCTTTCACTAACTCCTCTTGCCTTTACACTTCAGGCTTTCCACCAATATCTTTCAGTATCTCAAATACAGGTAATCTCGCCCACACCAAAAATGACCTCTAATGGAATACAATGCTTGATGTGAGCTACTAAACATGGGACTTTTCTTCTACTCGGAACACAATCCTCCTCAACGACATCTTATAAAGACCTTTGGCTATTCATCAGAGTACTTTGCCCATGCATAAAAAGAAGAAAACAATAAAGAACTTTAGTTTTGCTGCTCTAGTAATCCCCTTTCTCCTTTTCTAATCTGCTAGCTCCTACACTTTCCTCTCTGAAACTGTCCCGAAGCCAGTACTACACGATAAACATCCCTAAGGAAATGCAAGTGACATAAACTAATTCCCAGTGTAAGATGCAGATTTCTTAACTCTAAACCATTTCAGCCCTGCCAAGCTAGAAGTACACACAGCTGAAGAACTGAGACAGAATGCATTTCTGACATGATTAAACTTCTATTCTGTCTACTACATCCACTTCAACTGAAGTTACTCATTAGGCGAAGTGGCAGGCAGGAGCAAAACTAGGGAAATCATTAACTTCATACCATTATACAACCACATTTTCCAAAAATATAAAGCTATAAAGTTCTGCTTGTGAAGGCGCACATTTCTTCAACTTGAGAGCTCTATTTGATCTAAGAAGGAACAACTCTGCGAGTTCCAATTACATGCACAAATGGCAATAAATGCATTTTAATGAACGTTTTAACACAGATACTGATAGCTATCACACAGAAAAGTAACACATCAGCACGGACATTTGTGTCATATCTAGCACACAAGTACTGTTAGTTTTTTCCTCTCCTTTGAAAAAAAATCACTTGGGCAAGAGAAATACATCAACGCTTTGCCAACTACTTTGATTCAACATTTATATTTCATAAAACGTATGCCTGTGTGCCTCGTGCCAACTTCACAATATAAGAGAGGAAAATTTAACTGCAAATTAAATGCTCTGCATGCCACTTAAGGACAAGCCTAATTCCTCAGCTTCTCCTTGTACCTCAAGCCATGCAGCCACCTGACCACCTTGGCAGTCCTCTGCTAGGACTTGCTCCACTACATCAGTGCCTTTCTTGCCACTGGCAAGCCTAAAACAGGACACTGTACTCCAGATCTATACAAAATCCCAATGCAGATATAATACACTTTCTCTTTAAAGTCCCTTGTATTTTGGGTTCAAAGAGAGCAAAGCAAGAAGGAAAAAAAGACACATGGAATTTAGAGAGTAATTAATGCACTACTTGTTTGAAATACCATCTTGAGAGAAATTACCCCTCTGAGAAGAGGGTCAAATGAGGAATTTATTGTCTAGAAGGAACACCACCCACAGTGAAAGAACACAGGTAAATTTCTACTCAGAGTTTGCTAGTCATAGAAATAATCAATGTTTTAAAGCCTATCAGAGATTTGGACATGCTTGTTTGCAGCTTAATCCAAGTGTTAGCTATCAGAAAAGATGCCACATTGTTACTCTCAAAAGCTATTCTGAACCATTTCATTGATATTATAAAAATAATAAAAAATCATTTTATTTTCAGATGACTGGCATAAAAGAGCATTTAATCCAATTTTAAGGAATCATTTCTCCCCTTTAGTAAGGATCAGCAAAACACCAGTTAGCCAACATTTATTTTCTAGGTAGATAATTACTGTTAAAAAGTCCAAACCTCCAATGAACTTCATTTCACTTGAACATACATTTTGGGACAGGCATTGTCAGTCTAACTGACAAATGCAAAGAATTTTTATCTGCCACCCTAAAAGGAGATTCTGCTGTACACTGACAAGCTGCAAGACTTTTTTCTAATTTCTACTGCATTTTATAGCTTACAGTCCATGCTAAGGGGAAGTTCATATACCACTGGCAAATTTCCGTCAAGCTCTGATCAGATGGATGACGGATACCAGAACTGGCAAAGCTTAAGCAGCCGTTCACCCATTAATTTTAAGACACATCAAAAACACCCTTTTCAATTCTGGTGTTCTGCTGTATCAAACATATGAAAACAAGAATTCAGGGGTTTTGTTATTTACTTTGTTATTTACTAAACTACTGACTGCCTTCTCTGAGTGGCAAATTTTAAGTGTTTAGAGCTGTAATTTTGTGATCATATTCTTCATTTTGTAGGATAAAATAGAACAATCTTCTAAAAAATGTAAGATCTATTCAAATGTACCTCTATGAGCACATCTGCCTGCAGTTTTGGTATCCTAATTATTCAAAGACATTTTATATACTTCTTGTAGTCTAAATTCCAAGATTTTTGATCCAAAACTTTAAACAAAATATATTAAGATGAAAATAATTCTACAGTGGTATCACACACACATGATAATGAAGAAATTTATTCTACAGGGAGTATACTGCAACAGAAGGGATTTATTCTGTTTCTTTGCCAGCTATGTACTATGGAGAACTGAGGGAAAAAGGTTCAAGTTTCCTCCAACTGATATTACATAGCCAACACTTAAGAAATTTTTGAATTTTAGAGGAACTAGCAACACAGATCATTCTCGTATTCTAAAACTATTTGTCACTGCATCTGCCATGTAAACCATCATTATTCCAATAGTTCTCAAGACAGATAAAAGCCCTTATGCATAGTTTTCTTTTATGCATTTATATAAAGCATGGGCACTGACTCATATGCTTGTATAAAATAACAGTTCTCAGAGTATTAGCAAGTTTAAATCTGTCTCACATCCATCTTCATTCATACAGAAGGAAAAGAATAAAATCAAATTTATTGTTAAATAAGTAAGTATCATCCCAATCATAGTGAAGATTTCTATATGGTCTATCCAAGGAATTGCTCCAACTAGCCCCACCTAAAAGATGGAAGAAATTTCAGAAAATTATCCATTCATCTTAAATATTAGGTAATAATTTATTGAAAATGCTCCAGAATATACATGGGAGATATCAATCTGTACGAAAGCATCACAGGGAAAACAAGTACACGCGAGCAGACAAGTCTGCATTCAAGTGACTACAAGCAATTAAACAAAAATATCCAAGAAAGTATCTTTTAAGGATCAGACTGCAATGGTTAAGACCCAACTTCAGTTAAAGTAAATCTGCTCCTCTGTTTATCTATTTGTGTACATTTGCCTCTGAATAGAGACTCTGATGACAGTCCAAGAGCGTGTGAAACAGTTCCACTCTTTGCCTTTTCCCTGACATTCAGCAACAGGCATCAGTTCCAGTTAGCTTCACTGGGTATTTCAGAGTTTGCAAAGCAAAATATTGGTTCAAGGAAAAAACCAACATTCTGCTGATGCACACAACCATATTCTTGGCATGAAGCTGCTGAGAGTGTGCTTCTACCTCAGACATTTCTATTAAGCAACAAATGTCAACTGTAAAAGAGGCTGAGGATTTCTAACACATCCCTAGTTTGCAGCACAACTTTGATCTCTAATTAAAGGACAGTTCTGGGGTAAAGAAACCACTTTTTCAAATGGCTCTATACTGCTGCAAGTCATGGCTTGCAAAAAGCCCAAAACACTACACACTGAAAACTCACAGTAATTGTCCTCAATCTATTTGTAGACAGTGCTCTTTTTCCCCCTATCTCAACTTTCCTTCAAGGTCATAAACACACGTGCTAAAAGCACATAGTCATCTTCATTCTCCTAAGTCTAAGAAGAAAACCCCCAGCACCACCTAGAACACATCAGAAGACCTAAAGAATTGCTCATGTTACACAAGTTTCAAAGAGAACACTGCAGTATATTCCCCTGGAATCCCAAATACACTGACTGACAGACTGAGCAGAACAGGGAAAAGAAAGTGAGGCTGATTGTGCACAAAGAACTCTTTAATAACATTAGAAATCCTTACATTATTTGTGCATTTCTGCTTTCCTGACATACTTTCTGGACAGACACAGATTAACTAGTTTTGTCTTAAAAATACTTAGTCACTCATTTAAATTTTTTATGCCTTTTTGCTTCTATGAAGGGAGCAAGATGACAGTATACACCACTGAGCTACAGGATAACTGCACCCAGGCAACTTGCAAAGAGCAAACTTGGTCCAGCCTTTACATTTTGGCTCCCTCTCCTGGAAAGAAGTAAAAAACCAAGTAGCACTACTAAAGGCGCCTTCTTCCCATGAAATGCTGAATGCAACACAGCTTTCAGCTTCCATTTGTAAGACACAAATCTCAAATTTCTATACTGCTTTTTGGAGCAGCTGTTACTTTTTGCTTGATCAGATTGCTACATTCAGACACCTCTGACAGATAAGGAATACAATCAATAATGTCACTTGATCTAGTTAAGAACTCTCAATTATGCTGTTAATGTAAAAATGCTATGCAGATATAGCAGTACCCTTAAGAGAAGGGCTCAATACAGTGATATTCAGCATTTTCTCACACAAACATTAACATGAGGCCTTAGGCCATCAGAGTTATATGCTGAACAACATGTAACTCTAAGTAACTTGCCACTAAATGTGAGCAGGAACCATAATCAACTCAAAGATAAATTTGCCACCAGTGTTATCTACTGAACAGCAAATAAACTTTTGAATTAAGTGAAAAAGAAAAAAAAGGCTTGAAGTATGGCAATAATACATACAGTCAGTATTAAAGGCAGCCTGTATCATCTGTACAACTGTTGACAATCAGAGAATATAAAATACTATAGGATGTATGAAGACAGAAATTCAAGATTTTATCTCAAAACTGGACTTCACCCATATATTATGCTGTTCTTGAGTTGGCATCAAGTATTTTACCTCTTCTAGTTCACAGCTTGAAGTCAAAGTCTGCAGATGACAAACACTACTTTATTTCTGCTCAAACAGAAACTACGGAAACAGCTCAAAACATCCATCTATGCTACCTCTGTAACACTTGCTAGCTCTGTTTTTTTCCCCAACAGACTTTGTATCTCAGAGCTTGACACAACATGGATTGATAGAAAGGTATAATTTTAATTTCCTTGCTGGGAAAGGAACAATCCTTATGATAGCAATTGTATTTTTCACCACTGTCAACACTCGCTGAAAGAACCAATTCAAGAGTCTGCTCTTTGCAGTTACTTTAGTTCTGCAAATACAGTTAAGGCTATTTTCTCCTCCTGAATTTGCATCTTTACCTTCATTCCTTTGCATTTGTCAAATGACACCAAATTTGAAGCAGTATTGAGAAAACCTTCTACAGCTTCTCTTAGTTCCAAAATATGCAGGAGTTCTACTCTCTGCCAGTTCTGTTGTTTCATTCTCCATCCATTACACTTATTAGCTGTATGAAGCTCATGGAAAACCCAAACTATCCACCACACAACCTGCTCTCACATTCCACTCTGTTTCGTCATATATTTTCTCATATCATCAAAAAATAAAAGGCCAGAGTCCTTTGTTGCCCAATGATTACCGTGTATTAGTGGCAACATGGCTCACACATCCAAAGCAGCAGCACAACACAAAGCAGTATGAACAAATGAAGTTATTCTTACCTGAAACCATTAATGCACAGGAATAGGTCTGTTTTTACCCCATGAAAACTCAGCTTCTTTAGGAGTACACAGTAAGTTCATATAATTAGGATGATAATGAGATTATGTCTTTCTTTCCAAGTCCTTACAAAAGGACTTCATGTAAACAGAATAAAATAATATGTGAATGGTCTGAGAAGTTCTAATCAGTAAGATAATTTACTCAAAGTAATATCTGCCTGTTTTCCATGCTGCTCATAAAAGCCAAGTACATACACAAAGCTAAGAAAAGAATTCTGAATTTCTGGTAATCAAACACTAAGGCTGCATCATTCCCTTACGGCACTTAATATTTTTCTAAGGAAAATATTCTAAACCTGTAAAGAAGTCTTTGCATACTTAACATAGAGCTGCTTTTCATTTTTTTTTCTTCCAGACTCCATCTGGTGGTCGGAATAAGAACCAACTGGGGCATGGTTTAAATTGTATTCCTTCACTATGCCTTCACAGATAGCTTTATACTACTCCTTTCTACAAAAGTAAGAACATGCTGAAGCACTGACTTCTGCAGTTAGATACCTTCTCTGTTCCCTCTTATCCCATTTTGTCTCAAAAATAACGTCTCGCAAGTATTTGGGAACAATAATGTTTGAAAATAAATGCAAAACATTTACAGTTCAGACACTGCCTGAACGTACATCAGGCTTTCACCCCCATTATTTCAGAGATAAGCCCAGGCTAGAGATGGAAGGGTGGAAAGACAAAGTCAAGTGAATCTCACAGTGCTCAACAGCATGTAATGTTTCCTAAGAAAGTAATGGTAAAGTTCAAGACAAAATTAAAAGAATAAAACACAAGCTAGGTAAGAACATAGAGAAAACTGGACCTTTCAACTACTCTTCCTGATAAGGTCCAGCCCATTCCACTCAAATTTATACAAATATTAATGAACTACCAGATTTTCTACATACTTTGATCCACATAAACTCTTACACTGTGGGGGATAATTAAAGTGCTCAATCACACAACCTGCCCAGGTTTCTTTGTACAATGAGTGGAAAAACAAGACCAACTTTCTGTGGTAATACTCTCATGCCATCCTGAGGACCCTCTTCCATGAAATGACTTAAGAACTATTATAGGTACCTTTCTGAGAATGGAACAGATAAAATGGAACATAAGTACACAAGAGAATCTCCATAAGCTCTGCAGAACCACTGCTGAAATACAAGAGGAGAATCAACATCATATTCCAGAATCAGGGATTCATGCTTGGCCCCGTGGACAAAGCATATGTCTGCCTATCCATTACATCAACACAAAATGCTATGCCAGACCACTGTCTCTTATTTTTCTGTACTTGTAATACAGAAGAAACAAAATGCAGAGAGACGTATTCTCTCACACCATGATATTTTCATGTGTCTCCAAGCATGTACTACCTTCAGGAGCAGCAACACGCTCTCTTGAAAAGCCACACACAGTTAACCACATGGCTACCCTTTACCAGCAAGAAGCCATGAAAGGGTAGAGAACTATTTCACTGAAATCTTCTGACTTTTATTTCTTGGGCACACAAAGATAACAATGCTTTACCAGGCAAGACTGGATCCTACAAATTTTGTAAAAGGGTGCTCATGCTTTCCTAATACCTGAATTTTAATAGTGAAGATCACAGTCTTCTTTATCTAGCAACAAGCGAAAGAATTCTTAACATAAGTCTGTTATTTGCACTTCTATAAGCACCATCATATTGCCATTTCTGATATTTGCACAAGTCTAGAAGGCCTCCCACCAGCCGAAAGACACCTTGAAGAAAGAAAAAGCATTCCTCTATATGAAAAGCAAGATATTATGACTGTTACAGAGAGACAATAAAGCAGAAATATTTTCAGGATTGGAACAGTCAAAGAAACAATTTACACTTTAAGAAGCTTACCTTTGTTGAAAGCACTTTAAATGTACTTTGCTCTGGCACTATAGGATGAAGAAGATCAAGCTTTAAGTTGAAGTCTTCACCTGATGGAAGTCTCACTGATGCATTCAGCTGTTAAAAGTTGAAAATGCATCTCTGGTCATCTTTGACAGCAGCTCCATTTTCAAGTAAAGGACAGTCATTTCACACAGAGATTAAGTGATTAAATTAGTATCACTTCAGACCATGCCATTACACTACTGCGTTATTGGACAAGGTCTTTCTAAAATATACTAGAAAATGAACCTAAGATTTCAGTTCTTACTACAAGTACTCAAAGACCCTACTATCTTGTCAGCTCGATCTGAAGTCTTTAGGGAAGGAAATATACAACAAATGGAGTATCAACATGTTAATAATGGAACATGAAAACAATCAGCAACTTGTCTTCTAATAGATGCAAACTACACAGCACATGCTCAGACTATTTTAACAAACTAAAGCAGATAGTATTAACCGAATACTTCTGGTATTTCATGAAGTATCAAGTTAGTTGAGAGTAAGAACCTAACTCTTCAATACTGTCAGGTAAATTAAACATGAAATTCATTGGTACCACATATGGTACTTAATTAAAGAGATTACTGTACTTCCTTAAAAAATGTATTTTGCTGCTACAATTTTAGTAATGCCAAAAGGAAGAAAAACCCACCCACCAACATTCATTCTATTTCTGTAACTGTCCTAGAGGAAAATATTACTCATTCGTACCTATTTTGAGAATACCTTGTCCCTGTCCAATGCTGCTCCAGATGCATGTAACAGTCTAACATTTAAGTCCAAACCACTTCTTCCCCCACCCCTCCACACACACAAGCAGCAGAAAACCAGATGTTCCCTTGCAGCATGCACACCTCATACTGCTTGTGTTTAAGTCCTATGGATACTGCTGTGGCCATCGATCCCAAATCACTTGAATGGGTACACACGCTTGTGCAGCACAACTGTACATAGGAGAGGTTCAGACAGAACAGCATCTGAACCCTTCTTTTCATGCTACTGCAGCATATAATATTCACTGGCTTGAGTACTACATCTCAGGGAATTTAGGGATGAGTATCAACAACCAACACAGATCACCTTTTTCTCCAAAAACTGCACACTGACATCATCCTTCTGTGCATTCTTGATCATTATGGTCACAATTACTTGAGATTCTGTTTGGTACCAGTCATACCTAAAAAAACCCAAAAAAAAACCATTCTTTTTTTTAAATCACAGTTTATAAAATTAGATCAGTTTCTCAACCCATTCACTCCTCAGTTCAGAATTGTTAACATATCTCAAAAACATTACCTATACCAGGCACAATGGAACAGGCCTTGAATTAAGCTCACCATGAGAATGAGAAAACAGAAGCTAGAATGCTGATGCTATTCCCCCCTTTCTCTGTTGGGTTTAACTTCTTAAAAGTACCCTTTAGTCTGAACAAAAGTGATGGCACTGAGAAACACTTCATTTAGACTGCCACATTTCTAAAGTTACCCCAAAAAACCTTCTACAGTCATTATCCTGCTTCGCCCACCCCCAAGCTGAAGAGCAGCTCTATGTCAATTATTCTAGATTTCACAGTAAAGCTAAAGTCAACTTACTTGATCTTTGGTGGCAGAGGCTGCTGCTGTGTATTCCAGTTGAAGCACATTCAATTGGAAAGAAAGTTACATCAGTGTAAGTGAAAATATACCATGAAGTACTTTTCAAGGCACAAATAATTTTTACTGACTGCTCCCCTTTTCTTCAATCCAACTGCTCTCCTTTCCTTGATTTATGTGTGAACATTAACTTACAGTGAAGCTCTTCACTGTTCAGTCATTATGCCAGATTACAAATTAAAAAGTTTTAATTTATATTAAGCATGGCAGTCTGTAACTTGAATGTATTTTAAAAATAGCAATTAAGTTCAGCTTAAACCCATGTCTTCCTGGATAAGATGTATACCTGAAAAACATCCAGTGACTATACTGCTGATCTATAAATCATGAAGAAAACCTGAAACAGGTCTGAGAACTCAAGGTTTAACTTTTAAACATAAAATCCTTCTATATCTAAGATTTATCTTTACATACTATCACCATACTTCCTGTATATTTTTCTTCTCTGCCCTATTCTTAAAATGTAAAAAATTTAGTTAAAGAGGGAGCAGAATATCCAATGCAAATTACCCCCACTTTTTTTTTGTCCCAAGGGGGGAAAAAAAAAAAAAGCACCACACACACACACAAAAAAACCCCCCAAAGAACAAAAGGAGAGGTCAAGAGGTCAATTTCAACATTTCTTATGAAGAATTCCAATTAAAAAAAAAAAAAGAAACAACAACTGGAAGTAGAGCAGGTTACAACACAAAAAAAGTACACACAAACCACTCGCAAGCTTCTGGAAAATTATAAAAAGTTACCTTCTAACAGTCAAAATCAATTTAGTACTGACTACACAATTAACCACAGCTGGTTAATTTGTAAATTAGGTTGAAGACTGCAAGCCAGAAAGTTAAAATTTACCTCAATGAATACACAGTACTTGCCAGATTTGTATATCATTCCTAAGAGTTTTCAGAGTTCAAATTTTGCAACCTTGGTCTCAAATAAAAGCACTCATGTTTAGAAGAAAAGGTAAATCCTTCAGAATTGCATGCAATAGGGAAGATTGTTTTTAAAGCCTGGAAGTGAAGCCACTAAAGCACAAAAATCTACTCTAGTTTAACAGAAAAGTCAAAACAGTAAACACATTATGGAAAACATCTTACCAAATCTGTCTGCGATGCTGCAAAAAGAAAAGAATTGCACTTTCAGAAAAAGACATATTGAATTTACAAGGCACAATCTTATTCTAGCTTGCTTCAGTTACTCCAGACATCCTGCATTTACTCCAGTCTCAACAGCAGAGGAGGTAAAAACACATCAGTTCTACCTCTACTATTTTGCTTTCATGACACTCTACTTTTTAATCAGACTTCAATCAGCAACTTGTGCATACCAACAACTCCAATATAAAGCATGTCTGATAACTGAATCAACGAAGTTTCCAGTACATTCCCTTGCTTACCTGAAACTGATGAGGCCTTTTAATGAAAACAACACCACAGCAAACAAAAGTTTTTTAGAAAATCACTTCCTGAGAGGCTGCACTAGGTTTATCATCCATCCATCCATCCATCCATCCATCCATCCATCCATCCATAAGATAGAAATGTGATGAGAGCTTTGTGTTATCTCATGCTAGGCAAACCCAGTGGGGAATGAGATGGAAATCTGGCAGAGAAATTCAATCATATGACCCTAAATATACTGTAACACTTGTATCTAAACCATAGCTCAGTATCCCCTCTTCTAAATATTTCTCCTCAAATATTTCAGATTAAATATGTTTGAAAAGAAACAAAATTTCCCTTTGCTTCTTGCTGCAACTCTGAAGAAATCAGAGTTATTGCTTTGTTGGTGGGTTTGTTTGCTTTGTTTGGGTGATGTATCAGAGAATTAAGAAAATGGCTCAAGAAAGACAAGACGGTGAATATTCAGGATAAAACAGGAGAACCTAGTAGGACACTACACTGCAAAATATCATTATGACATTAAAGACGAAAGTATATAACCTTTCAGAGAAAATTGTCACCCGAAGTAACTCTTCGCAAAAAAAGAACATGCCAATCACTTATCTAATTTCTCCAAATAAAATTAAACCTAGCAAAAAATGTCTCACAAAGCAGAAGTTTGCTCATCCCTATACAATACAAAAGGGTTCTCCTCTATTTGGCTTTTAGTCAATACGTTGACACAAACTTGTTGTACTGTCCCGTTCTCCAGTGTGCAGCACGGAAAGGGAAAGTCACAGAGGAAGAGGAAAAAACTACATGGGTTATTCTGCTCTCTCTCACAAAAATCCCCAGGCAGTTTAAGCACTGTGGATGAGTTAACTGTCAGGGGTGTCTGTCCGGAGGAAGGTATGAAAGGAAACGATGCTCACACTCAGTGACAACCGAGGCTAAGTCACCAGAATGGCCATTAGCACTTACGGTACTTTCCACAAGGAATCAAGGAGTAAAATCTCCACATTTCTGCCTCTTTCCAACTTTATGTTCTGCAAGACCTGAAAACTTATTTTGATGTAGGCTTTAGATAGCAAGCTGACACACATTTCTACAGTTAAAATTAGTCTGCAGTTGTGTATGAAAATAAGTTAAAATTAATTATGATTGTCTGATCTTTAAGTAGCTACTCTCCTGGCACAGCTAATTATTACACTAAAAACCCAATATTAACGTTCCTCTAAATCTGAATGAAGCATACAAGTGCTAAGAGTGCCTACTCCAAAAGAAACAACAGATAGGAAAAAGTGACTTCTAAAAGAGAAAAAATGTATTATTTTGTTCAAAGTAAGAGGAAAGCAGTGAATCTTTGAAAAAATGACACGGCTTCCAAGCACAGGTCATATCAAATTCCTTATGAAATAAATGTGTTTTTTCTTACCATTTAGTGTTTCTTCACATCTTTTAATCCAAATAGTAAAGGTATCATCTACATCTAGAAGAGATCAAACACAGTAATACTAAAACTCTTCAAGCACTATATGTATTGCATCAAAAAAAATTCCTCTCAGCTGCCAACTGGAGCAAATCCATCCCAAACTTGTATCAATTTACTAAAGAAGGTTTTATTTCCTATTATCTTCTCGTAAGCTCTGTCATTCCACTTACGCTTTAAGTATTTTCGTCTAACTCTACTATATGCTGTATTTAATTGAATTCTAATTAATTTGTAGGAGACTAGACTTGGTCTAACTGACACAATTATGCTACTGCTTTCCAGTCTACAACCCCTATGTAACTGTTTAGAGAGCAAGAAGTACAATTCTACACATTTTTCCATTTTTCTTTAAATTATTCTTTCATACAGTCACACACTTCCTCTCCAGAGAAATGTCAGAAGAGATGATCTGTTGTGTGGACAACCCAAAGTTGTGCAAGTTTTCACAAACACCAAGTATTCTCTCCTGGAAGCAAGCTCCCCAGATAGAAATTAATTCACTGGAATATAGTTTAAAAGATGGTAGTGTAACAACAGAGCCATCATCTTACTTCAAGAATATTCCCAGAAAGACCTTTGACAGTGAAGAAAGTAAAAAAGTGGCAACATTACTGACCAACTACTAAGAATAGCTGAACTTTTTCTCGTTTTACAAGACAGAATTCACATTGTCAACTATCAAGCAAAGGAAATGAAGCTCGACGAAAGAGTTCCCAGCAGACACGCACAGCACACCAAATCTGACTCTACTGCAGCTACACAATGTACCCCAACCCTCCAAATACAAAATGTGCATCAATTTTCAGGTGCACCCTAGGTCATAAAATTGCTACCCCACTCCTCAAGCCATTTCCTTCCCCCTTTTCTTCCACCATTTGACCAGACATCTTTAAAGTTATCAATAATTTTTACTAAAAGGATAGTCAAGCACTGACACAGGCTATCCAAAGAGACTGTGGAATCTTTAGTCTTGGAGATACTTGGAAAACAATGGTAAAAAGACCCAAGGAAACAATGCAAGTTCAAAATTAGTATTGCTTTTGGCCAGAGCACAGAATTATATGAGCTCCAGAGCTCTCCTGCAACCTAAACTAATCAATATTTTCAAACCTTAGCACCATAACCTAAAAAGACTTCCAAGTTTTGCAGTCTAAGCAAAGTCCCCACTGATCCAGCCTCCCACAGCAGCAGGTGAGGAATTATTTTTTTAACTACGGCCTATGACTAGATTACTATGCAATAAGAATTTTAAAAGAAAAGTTCAGCGTTAACTTTCCTATTTTCCTAGAAGATCATACTCTTTCCCTGCATCTTCAACTAAGGCAATAGGAACTGCAACAATCCACATGAATTGCACAGTTGAGCGAAAGGAACACTGCTAATGTTTTTTCATAAAATAAAGGAACACTGTACATTCCACAGCTCATCACATCGACTCCTATTTTGATATCCTTGTAGGTGGGTAATGGGAAGGTTGCTGTGGTACCCTGGACCTGTCAGTCGTACTAGTGATGAGCACAAGTAGGAAGCTCATCTTTGCCAGCATTCCAGAGTGTGATTTTAAACCGCCCTTACACCAGGCAAGGAACAGAAACATGTATCCATGTACTTCTGCCCATTTACATGGTAGAGAAACCAGCTTTGCCAGCAAAGAATTCCCTACCACAGCAATTCTCCCCAAGGCAGCAACAGCTGAAATTGCTCTTTATCACCTGCTTAATGAAAGTGGCAAATTTTCCCTCTGTGCTTTGTTCCTTTTGCATTAGCAACATCTAACTGGAAGTTAATTGTGTTGCCAAAATGCTTATGCTCACAATTGTTTTCACCTGGGATCCATGAAACATTCTATAAAGGTAAATTCTGTTACTGACACAAACTTGCCAGCAAATTAGGCAATATATGAAAGAGAATCAACTAAGTCTGTAATTTTAAAAAGGCCTTCAGGAGACTACTCATCTCACAGCAGGCCACAGAATTTTGTAATGAGACAGAGGAAGCACAGCAGAAAGTACCTCCAGATAAGAGAGTAATAAGGTAGTGCTAGGCAGCTTCCCAAACACTTACCAACTGAGTAAGCAGCAAAACAACAGCAAATTAAATTCAAACAGGTACAAATGAAGCAATTCAACACAGGAAAATATGCTGTATTTCATGGATTCTGAATTAGCCAAGAGAATCCTGGTATTCACTGACTTACCTAAAAAGACATCTGCAGCTCTGTTTCGTACTCTACAACATTAATAGTATGTGAGGTTATCCATACACATGAAAAACCTCAAACTGATACTGGTTGTCTGGGGTGGGGCAAAAGTATGAAAAATAAAGGCTAGTAATTCAATTAAAGTCAGCAGTGATGAGCTTGAAGATGTACAAAACGTTACCTACCAAGTAAGGAAAGCTACGTAAGTCAGTGGAAGGAATCTATTCCTTTCACAGGAAGTTACTAAATAGAGAACTTGGCTAGACTGCAAAGACAAACCTGTCCCTCTGCTGTAACTAGTGGAGACCACCTAGTTATCCAAACTACCAAAATCGAAAATTTCATTAAATTTCTTATTTTCAACACCTATTCCAGGGCAACCTAAACTGACAGCTGTGAGTTGCTGCAATTTCACCACATTCCCGTTCTACCACCATTCTACTGGCCCAACACTGCTCTGCCAGTTGACTTTTGATAGCTTCAGCACTCAGACTCCACACTGGGCCATTTCAACATATTCATCCAGGGGGAAAGACTTTAAAAATAGTAGCTTTCTGCAGATCTAATGCACTGAAAGAAGAGGTTAAGCAAGCACAAGAGTAGTAAGGAGCACGATCACTTGGCATCAAGCACAAATTAGCTCACAACTCCACGAAACTCCACTTTTAAATCAGAGGATTAGATCGTTCATTTGGGAGAGGCAAAGTAATTTCATTTTTGCTAAGCCTACATGTCCCAGCCACTACTACCATAGACAGGACAACACACTGAAAAGATGTGAGACCATGACAATTCTTATCAGGTTAGTGCACTTCGCTCTGTGTAACCTTTCAAGGAGCATTTTTTTACCATTTTCTCTTGCTGTTTGGAAGAGAGGAGGTTTTATTTACAATGGGGGATACAAGAGAAAGGAGTCACAACCATCTTGCAATTGCTTTGTTTTGTGCCTCCCCATGTCTTCTACCAAAGCTTTCTGTTTTAAACTACTCTCTTCCTGATTATTGAATAAAGTCAGATTTTAAAAAAGTTCTAAGTGTTCCCAAACTAAAAGTGTCCAAGTCCAGCTGGAAAGCCAACACTGTAAGAAGAAAAAAGAGATGTAATAAATATGCTTCTATAATTAAGTGGTATGTAATGTGAGATAAAAATCCGTTTTGTCAGTTTGAATTTTCATTAAGTTGCACATTCTTTCTAATCAAACTGTTTAAGAAGAAATTCCAGCTATATATAAGGGAGCCTGCTCTATTCAAAACCTTTTCTATGACTCTTAACACTATGACATTGCCACTATTTATCTTCAAGACCTCCAGCAAGCATGAAAACGCTCCCCATTTTATAAAGAAAAAATAAATCAGATATTAATTCCTAAGAACTCTGATATACATTTTTAAACAGTTTAACACTTTTATGCAGTGATGGCATAAAGGTTCCCAGAGGTCAGAGAGCTGACATTAAGCACCCAATACATTACCCCTTTAAAAAAAGAAAAAACAACAAAACACAAACCAACTTTGGTCTTCATTTTAATCTAACACATTAGCTATTTTTTAACATAAGGAGTGCTGTACACACAAGAAACTTTAATACTTACTGTCCAACTTCTGTCCCTCTCTGAAAGACTCTAAAGCAGATGCATAGTTTTTGATATGATATTCACCTAACCTGACACAAATAAAGAAAAACACAGGAAAACAGTAATTACTTTTCAATGTAATCCACAGTCTATCAATAAGATGCTGTATTGGTTAAAATGACATGTAAAAATTTAAATTACCCAAAAGGTGTGTTTTTGAAATGGTGAGGGCATTAAGATAATAACCCCAAACTAAATGGCTTTATTACAAATGGGATGCAAGCAGCACGACATTGAATTTATTCATTCTCAGTGTTGTAAAAAGCTTACATGGAACCATAATCCAGACTCTAGTATTAACCTACAGATTATCAAAATATTCCCAAACTACCATAAATGATACATACCCTTTTCTAAGGAGCGCTACAGCATTATTTGGGTTGAGTTCTAGAGACCTTTTTGCATCTGCAACTGCATCTGTTGAAAGTCAGTTTAAAGTTCAGAAACATAATTATAATGTTACAAAAAGGAGTGAATTGTCAAATCTCTAAGTAGTGAAATTTTTCTAGGGTGTTCTCTGTTATCTTTTTTAGCTTGCACACAAATCACACTGTTTGAATTAAATCTAGCCACAACTGCCACACATGAATCCCTCATGGAGCTGCAGAGCTCTTATGTAAGATGCAGCATGACTTTCATTTAGTGAAATCCTCTGCTCAGATCTGAAGTATGATTCTGTTTGTTCGGTTTTTACTGGAAAGAAAAGACAAACCAGATCTTATTCAGTTTATCTTTTTCCCAGGCATTATTCACTTATCATATTCCTACCACGACAGGATTCAGTCTCTACCAAGAACACAACAACAGAAGATACAATACAAAAGTCTCAAAATCTGCCTAGAAAGTCTCCTTATAACGAGCTGTCAAGATAATACTAGGCTGGAATCAAATAGAAAGCTGGGACTATAGAAAACCCATTTCACTGAAAGTTTTGCTGAAACAAAATCTACGACAACAACAAGATTATGTATTAACACCAAAAGCAGCATATTAAGTTACAGAAAATACTTTCTCTCATTGCTGTATTTGGTTTCAGAATGAAGACACCTCCTGTAAAACACGTGTTATGATACACTTGTAAAAGGATTCTTAGACTGAAGATGTTACCAGCATATTTCTGTAGAAGAATATGAGCATAAGCTCGTTGACAATAATATTCGGCATCATCTGGATTCTTTTCCAAAGCTGTTGTCAGTTCCTGTAAACACACATAAAAAAAATGAAATGGTACTTCAGAAATCCTCACAACAACACAATACCACACTGTCAACTAAGAGAACATTTCAGAAGATAAAATCCTAACTGGCATTTCTGGTTACCTGTTGCTTAGCTCTCGAGCACAAAACTAAACATCAGAGCTTGAAGTACAAGGAACCTGCCAATTTTTATCAAATTCAAGCAGCCTTTTCCTTACTGCAAAGGAAACGGGATTTCAAATGCTCTAAACATGAAGTCTAACACGGATGATCCTCTGTATTCCAAAAACCTTCCTACAACTCTCGGCATACTTGTACACAGGTCTGCTGGATTTGAGAGAGCAGCGCAGTATTAGGAATTTGGAAGTCAATGCATAGTGTGTCAAAACACCCATGTGGAGATAAGATGCTATGAAATACCATATAACAAATATTAGAGTGCCTAAGAGATTGTTTCAATTTATGCTGAGCACAAAGGCAGGAGAATGGAAGATTTATGGAGCACAGGATTCAGAGGAGATATTATTACACAATGGAAACAAGCATAAAGTAGTCCTTTGTTAGAGGAATCACTGGATATATGGATTGAAATAATTATTCATTGCTCTTGCTGAGAAAAGTTCATGACTTTGCACACAGAATAAAATGACTTGAAGCACACACCTGGAAAGAGCATCTCCAATTCTCTCCTTATTGGTGAGAGAAGTTCTTCCCTTTGCTAGAAGACAGTCAGTCTTCCAAAAGCCACTACAGTAAATTGCTACAGTACAGTAAACTCTGTTTGCTGACTTCTACTCAGACTTCCACCTGGAATCCAGCAAGCATGAATGTAGCTAAGATACAAGCTTTACACCTGCAGAAATATTTTTACAGCACAGTTGCCAAAACTCTGTCCCACTAAGCCAGAGAAAAAAGAAGGGAAGGAGGGCTTGTCTTAGTTCTAATTCAGATCAGTGACTTTTTCTGTCTAACAGATGTCACATAAAGTGTTTATGCCAACTAGGAGTTACGTGGCCAGACCAGCTGCTTCTAGCAGTAGCACGAGTTCTTGCTGTGTAAGATACACACACCTGTATAGAGGTACAGCACATAAATCCTTGGGGGTCTCTGAAGAAAAGGGCAAGTAGCAGACAACTGTAACTTGATCTAATTGTACCAATGCCTTCCTGAGATTTAAAGTAATTCAAAAGCAGCTGTCATTGAAATACTCATGGCTACCGGTATTCCACATGGCAGGAATGTCAGGCAACTCACATATTAAAATTGGTTCATATTATGCTGAGAGGTGAAGTACTTTGACACTCAAAACCAAGCAGGGTCTGACTCTTGACACTGAATGTTACAGGCACATCCACGTGCAGAGTCACTGCTATGACAGATCATCTCTCTCCCCAAACATTATTTCCTAGGATTTATGCTGACGACAGAGGCATCGATTAGAGCCAGTTAATATGTGAATGGATTCTCCTACAAAACCAACCATCACCCCAGAAAAGCAAAGCAAACCAAAGCCAAGCATTTTCAACAGCGTGAAACTTCTCTCTTTGTGTGCTTTGTGTCAGAAAGTTGCTACACCTCATTCAGGCACACACACACATGGAGTAAGTAACTCCCGTAAACTGTGTGAGAAGCCAAGTAATTACTGGACTACCACTAGGAACTCCAGATTATGGACATCAGCAACAGTTACTTAGAACCAGCTTAGACTTTGTCCTCACACTAAATCACGTGCTTTCTACATATTTTGACTCTAAATGCCCTTACCACGTGTCCAAATTGGAAATCTGTTTCTAAATACACCAGAAAATTTGATACAGAGTTTACATAAGGGTGCTTTCTACCTCCACATAGTAGCCTACTTTCGCAATTTGGAGTTCACAGCTTTATCATTCACACCGTATTGAAAGACTGATGATCTTTTAAGAGCATCAGATCCAGATGCAGAAAACCAAAGCACAATCTCCAGGAATTAAAGGTCAAAAACCCCAAGGACATAGTGGAGCAATGCCAGGCCAACTGGACAGAAGTCTTGCCAGGTATGGAAGCATTACACAGCACCATTATACAAAATCATCTCACACATTAGAAATATTAAGCGTATGAACACAGAAACCACAAATAAGACCATGCAAGCAGAGTATACTACCTGGAGACCTGAGCTCCTAAGTCAGCAAAATGCTATCTGAACTGTGCAACTTACCAGTTCAGAGACCACCAAGCACAATCTGCCTACTCAACCCAGGAATTTGAAAAAAGGCCTAACAATGGACACCAGTATTACTGTGTCAGATATTAAATAATGCCTATAGAGTGTGTTACATAATGTTCTGATGCACTGAATGTACAAAGAACTGAAATATAAGCTAGAAAAGCATAATAACTACATCAATACGGGAAAAAATACAAAAGCACATTCTGACAGTATTCCTTAACACTTCTGAAGACCTTCTGGTGTCAGAGACTTCTGGTTTGTTTGTTGGTGGGTTTTTTCACCACACAATGTGAAACGTACTTTTTTTTTAGATCTGGAATTATTTTTATTATGCCATATAGATTTGATTATTCCAAACCAGTTTTTAGATTTATCTTTTGAAAAACTTCCACAAGTTACAGCCTAAACCCTAAAGAACTGAAAAATTTAGCTTCACTGTTTTCTTTGTGGAAAGACAAATTAGTATCATTTTATGGTTCTACCACCCCTTCTCTTCAACCAGAACTAACCACTTAAATCCTCTCCCCTCCTAAGTAGTTAAAGAGAAATACTTATCCACCCTCCAGTTATGTCTTCTCATCAACCGTCTAAGTAAAAATAACCTTAGAAAGCACATTAAAACATATTAACTGATAACGTCATAGAACCAACCAGGCTGGAAGGGACTTCGAAGGATCATCTCATCTAACGTTTCATGGGAAAGGCAGCCTACACGAGAGTATCTAGCAACCTGTCCATTCCTGTCTTTAAAAACTCCAGCGATGGGGACTCTACTACGTCCGTGGGGAGAATGTTCCAGTGAGCAATCGTTCCCACTATATAAAAATTATTTTATGTGGAGATGAAAGGAAGATCAGTCGTCGTGCCCACAAAATATACGAAAAAAACCAAAACAGGACAGAATAAAACCTAAAATGGAATACATTCCTTCACTAAGCTTGGGCCCTTTATACCCACAGATCTTAACCGATTTAGTTAAGTGAACCACCATCTACCTACAACGGAGAGAAAGTTGATTTGTTTTGCTTTTTTTCTCCCCCTTCTTTGCCACACAGGCAGCACGAGTACTGTGCCAGGACTGCGCCGGGCTTCCCTGTAGCCCGACCTCACCTGAGCGAGGCTCCCAGAAGACCCCCGCCCACTCGCCCG